>JAPVLO010000367.1:1200000-1526199 GCA_027257055.1 Cephalopachus bancanus | reverse complement strand
ATGGAGGCAGAGGGTTCTAGAGACGAGGAGCAGCCCTGGGGGGCAGGCCAGGAGCACCCGGAAAAACGCACCCATGGCTGATTTCTGGGTCTGTCTTGCTCCACCTGGGTTCCCACCATGATGCTCAGAAGCAACCTGCAGAGACATCACCTTCAAAGCCCAGGGGCACCCGGCAGGTGCCCGGCATGCCCCTTCCCCTCGCCTCCTTCCCATCTCCCTCTAGCTCCCTCCACCCCACTGCACCCCTGGAGACTGGCTGGTCTCTGGGGCTCCAGCACACCCTTGGGAAGGCTTGTTAAGGGAACAAACAGGTCAGGGCACCCATCACAAGTCAACACTGT
This sequence comes from Cephalopachus bancanus, assembly GCA_027257055.1. Classification (NCBI taxonomy): domain Eukaryota; kingdom Metazoa; phylum Chordata; class Mammalia; order Primates; family Tarsiidae; genus Cephalopachus; species Cephalopachus bancanus. The sequence continues at coordinate 1,525,858 of JAPVLO010000367.1, read as the reverse complement.
CTCCCAGTCAGAGTTTTCTCTCTATGTCTCCATCTCTCTGGATCTCTCTATGCTTGTCTCCGCCTTTCCCTCTTCCGTGTTTGTTTCTACCTCTCCCACCCTCTGTCTCTGATTCTCTCCAGCTCTGTCTCTCCCCCATCTCTCCCCTCCCTAACCCTTCTCAGCAGGGCTGACAGCAGAAGGACCAGAAGGCTGGGAGCTGCACCACTCATGCCCTGGTTGCCACCTGCAAAGGAGGAGGGGAACCAATTCCAGCCCCATGAGTAGTGACCCAGGCCCAGAAGATCTGGCTATGTGTCCCCCCACCACCATCCTAAAGGCCCGAGTCTTGCCTCTCTCCTTGGCCCAAGGAGCAGCAGCCTAGCTGACCCCTAGACCCTTTTCCTGAGAGGCCCCTGCCGGCCCCATTATGTCCTGCCAGGCCCCACCACAGTCAGGTCAGAAGACATCCACCCTCCCCTAGTGTCAGTGTCCAGAGGGCGTTGGCAGGTCCTGTACCTCTGGGCACACCGTGTGAAGTAGCAGGCACTTGTCACTAAGTGATTAAATCCAGCAACTATCCCAACACCAGGGCCCGGGAGTGCCCGCCTCCACTCCCACCCACACTCTGAGGCCTCACTCTCCCAAAAATGGGGTCCAGCAGCTACAAAATCACAGCTGTGACCTCAGCAGGGTATCAGAGTTAGGACGGACAAAGAAGGGCCAAAATCAGATAACACAGCACGTGGTTTTATTCTCTCATGTCTAAGAGACAGGAGGTAAGCAGTCCAGGCTGTGTGGGGCAGTTCCCCCAGGTTATCGGGAGCCTTCAGGCTCACAGCCCTCTCATCCCTAGGGTGCAGTCCTTGTTCTCACAATCCAAAGTGGCTTACTAAGCCCCAGCCATCACATCCTCATTCCAGGAAGTAGGGACAGAGTCAAAGGATACTCCCTCCTTTTGAAAGACAGTTCCTGGAAGTTGCACACCACAATTCTGTTTACCTCCCACTGGCGACAGCAGTCTTATAGCCATAGCTAACTGTCAGACAAGCTGAGAGATGAAGTCTTTATTCTGGCTGCCTCACCACCATTAGAAAAAGAAAAGACATTTTGTTGCAAAAGAAAAGCGGAAACCAGACACTCAAAAGCACCTGTCTCTGTCACACACCCCAGTCCATCTAGCCCAGGGATCACCCACTCTTCACCCCCAAGACCTCCTATTGCTGTCTTCCCCACACCTCTGGGACAGTGAAGACCAAGAACCACAGGAGAGCTCTGTGACACCCCCAGCATTACAGGGGCCTTGCCCGCAAGGAGGCTCTGTGCCTATACCCACTTCCAGGGAGGAAACACTCCCAGGCTGCTGCGGGGAGCCAGCGTCCAGACAACGACCGAACACAGGCACCACCCCGCAGTTCTTCAACCAGCTGCACTTGGCACATTGGGGCAGAGGAGGTGACAGCATTCAGAGCCCCAAGTGGACCACAGCAGTGTAGACACAGCTTTCCCAGAGGACTCTCGGCTGTGGAAGGTGCCTAAGGACTCAGCATGGGTCTAACTGTAGGCAAAAGCACAGGTCTACCTGTTGGCAAAAGTCAAGTTTAGCCTGCTGTGTGGCAGGGCTGGAATGAACCCACAGGTCCAAGGCCCAGACCCTGGGAAGGGGCTTTCTCATTACACCAGAGGGCTTGGGATGGCCAGTCGCTGAGCAGAGAGCAGCGGCCCTCCGTGGGGCTATTCTCTTCCTCTCTTCTCCAAGCACATTGCTGAGGAGTCTGCATACATCAGGTGCTCAATAGAAGGTCTCAGGCAGTTGGTTATCCCATATTCCTGAGACATAATTCACTTTACTCCACAGCTGGGCAGTGGGACACACCCAATCCACACTTTTAAAAGCAGTCCCTTTTATAGGCATGGAGATTATAGGCGCCAAGGCTCACACCTATAATCACAACATTTTGGGAGGCCGAGGTGAGAGGATTGTCAGAGCCCTTGTCTCTACAGTAAATCAAAAAATTAGCAGCCGGGCTCAATGGCTCAGCCTGTAATCCCAGCAATTTGGGAGGCTGAGGTGGGCGGATTGCCTGAACCCACGGGTTCGTGACCCGCCTGGGCAACTTGGCGAGACCTCATCCCTACAATAAAAATCAAAAATTAGCCGGGCGTGGTATCACACACCTGTAGTTCCAGCTACTTGGAAGGCTGAGGTGGAAGGATTGCTGGAGCCCAGTAGGTCGAGGCTGCGGTGGCCGGGAGTAGCCACTGCACTCCAGTCTGGGCGACAGAGTGAGACTCCAACTTGAAAAAAACAAAACAAAAACAAAAACGAATTAGCCAGGCGTGGTGGCACACGCTTGTAGTTACAGCTACTTGAAAGGCTAAGATGGAAGGATCGCCTGAGCCCAGCAGGTCAAGGGTGTGGTGGCTGAGAGCGTACCGCTGCACTCCAGCCTAGGTGAACAGAGTGAGACTCCCACTCAATAAATAAATAAATAAATAAACAAATAAACAAATAAAAAGCAGCCCCCATGCCAAAGAACTTCAAGGGCAGGTGTGGGAAGGAGAATGTGAGGTGCCAGCATTCTCCTTCCCAGAGGCCGGGAAAGGAGCTGGGTCCCGGCAGGAACATGGGCCTGGCATGCCCTGTCTTGAAGGGAACCCACAGTTCCCATTCATACACTGCTCCCTCACAGTCTTGCTCATCACCGTGGGGCCCCGGGACCAGCAGTATGTGCCTGAGAGCTTGCTGGAGGTGCAGAATCTGTATTTCAGCAAGATTCCCAGGTTCTTGGGGTGCACACTCAAGTTTGGAAGCCGCCCTGGACCTAGACTGGGGACCCAGGACTGTGCTGCCACCCTGCTTTCCTTAAGGGGATGCTGTCCTAGGCTTGGCCACATCTCAACCAAGGGAAAGTCAGGCGGACACACAGCTGGGAACTTCTGGATCAAAAGCCCAGAGCCCCCTGCGAAGGATGCAACACTGAGGACCCCCCTGGCAGGCAGGACGCCTCACCTCTCAGAATCCTCCTGAGCCCACACTTTGCTTGGTCTCCAGGGGTGACTTTGAAGGAAAAAAGAGTGGTGTTGTGAGGGGTCTGCAGACTGTTGTGTGTCACTGTTTCCTATGAAAACAGGGACATGCGTCCTGCCCAGGGCCACCCTGAGTTGCCAAGAACTTCACCTGGGTAGTCCCTGGCTTTTCTTTAGGGTCCTGCATGGAAGAAGGGGCTTGGGCCCTGCGACTACTGTGGAGTGGACTCAACTCCCCCCAGAACCAGGAGTGGGACACAGGGAGGCGGCAGATGAGGTCTCTGCTTGCCCAGTGGCACCAGCTCAGAGTTCCAGCCTCCCTCCTGATAAACAGGACGCAGGGGCCTGCCTCGCCTGAGCCACGACGCCCACCCACATCCTCACCACTCTACTCCTCCAAAGAGCCCACCAAGGCCACTGACGCTTCCCAGAGCCAGCGGCCACAAGCACGGGAGCAGCAGGGCACTCGGTCTGGTCACAGCCTGGGGAAGGGAAATGCCGGTCTCCAGGACTGCACTCCAACGCCTAGAGTCAGGACCACACTCGTTCTGGAGCCAGGACCGATTTCTGCCCCATCACTGCTGCCAGGGGAACTGTCCCAAAGCAGCTGACCGCCACTCCCCCGAACACTGCCCCCAACACAGTGCTTTCTATTCCCAAGTCCCAAAGTGTGCCCCTGGCCGTCCCAAAGACGAGCAGGGGATGGGCGGAGGGCACAAGAAGCCCACCCCGGCTGCACCCAAGCCTCCCTGGCCCCTCGCCCCGCCCAGACCGGCGCCTGCACTTCCGGGAGAGAAGCCGCGCGGGGTTGCGGCACCCGCAGAGGCAGAGGCGAACCCAGCCAAGGGCTGCGAGCTCGCGGGCAGCCCCGTCCCTGCCCGTCGCTCTAGCCTCGCTCCATCTCCGGTCGGGAGTCGCCCTGGTGATCCCGGGTGAGGCGGGCTGGGAAGTAGCCCAGGGCCTAGAAGGAAGAGTCGGGCCGTCCCGGCGAGGAGGGCTCAGAAGCCCAGCTGGACCCGCGCGGGGTCCGTCCCGGGGGCGCCGCGCCCCAAGTGACCCTCGCCCGTTAGAGGGCGGGATCTGCGCCTGCCGCGCCCCTCCCCACCAGCCCCGGGTTCTCCGGGTCGGGAGTTCAGGCCTTGCTGCCCAGAGCCCCAGGTCCGCACCCGCCCCTCCCCCCCCCACACACACACACGCGGCGAGGCCGGGCCCGCGCGGTCAGCGGGGAGCCGGGCGGTGGGGGCGACGGGCAGCGCCCTGGAGACCTCCTCCGGGGGAGTCCAAGCCCCAACAAGATTAAGCTCTGGGTCGGGCTGTGACCCCACCGGAGGGTGCTGGGGAGACGGGGCGGTGCTGGTGGCCGGCTGGGGAGCTTCCCGGAGGCCGGGCACGCTCCCCGCCCGCCTCCCCTCGAACCCCGAGGAGTCTCCGCGCGGCGACCCGACCGCCGCCCCGGGCCCCGCTTACTGATCGCAGCCGCCGCCAAGCTCCGAGACGGCGCCGAGCAGGGGCGAGCCGGGGTCCGGGCGGCGGGCTCCAGCGGGCGGCGTCCTGGCGATTCACCCCGCCAGGTCGCGCTCCGGCTCCTCCAGGCGCCGCCGCCCGCGCGCCAGCCGCTCCGGGTCAGCTCCGGCAGGCGCTCGGCCCCCCTGCCGGGGAGCTCGGCGGCGATGGCCGCCGCCCCGCCCGCATCCGGTGCCGCTCGCCGCCGCCGCTCGCTCCCCACGGACGTGCAGGGGGTCGACGGGGCGCAGAGCTGCCGCCGCCGAGGGTGGGCGAGGAGTTTGCAAAGGGCCGGCAGCGACGCCCACGGCGCGGAGGACTGGCAGCGGGAGCAGGAGCGCGGGAGGAAGGCGCCGCCTGCCGGGACCGCCCCCTGCCCCGCCCGCCGGCCCGCTGGCCCTTGCGGTGCCCCTGCCCCGCCCGCCCGCCTGCCCCTGCTGTGAAGCGCGTGGCCAGGAAGTGGAAGCGTCTCGTATTATACATTTCACCTGTTTCCAAAGTAACAAGAACCCAGAGGCCGGGAGGAGACTGGCTCTACAGCCTTTTATGCAGATACTGTTTTCCATGCACACGTATCGCCTTTCCAAAACACGGCCATAATCATACACGCACTGAAAGGGAACAAATCATCTCGGGGTGCTGTATTCCCTATGCTTGTCTCCCGCTCACTCACCTTGATGCTGGCAGCAGGGACTGTGTTCCATCCATCACTGAGCCATCAACTCCCACCCTGTGTCATGGAGAGGAGCTCAGGGAATATCTGATGAATGAATGAATGAATGAATGAATGAATGAATGAGAAACTTGTGATGTCACCATGCTGGGGTGGGCCCTGAGTTCCTAGGTCAGACCTGACATTGTAAAAGGGTTCTTCCAGAGCCTGCGGCAGGAGAGTACCCTGCTCAGCTTTCCCCAAGGTTCCCAGTCACCTGGATACGCACCAGCAGAAAGCAAAGACCAGGGGACCCTGTGCACTCTCATGCTTTCTTGTCTCTGTTGTGTGCCAACCTGACACTACTGAGGACGTAACCAAGGAGAGAAGGACTGGGGGAAAGAAGTGGATCTAGGAGATCCTACCTCGACACGAATTTGCTAATGAGAAACTCTTGTTATCTATCTGACTTCACAGTCCTCATCTGTAAGCAAGAAGTTTAATTCCTTGATCAAGTTGCTCTGGGGATGAAATAAGATCCCTTGTGGAAATGCACAGAACTGCCTGCACATGATAGGTGCACATAAAATGTCGCCCTGCCTGATCCCGAACTCAGGGTTTTGTCAGCATCCATAAAGATTCAGCTGAAATATAGATACGTTAAAGAATACATGTGGTTAGAGAGCGGTACATCAGCGTTAAAGGTGTAAAGTATTGCTGGGCGCAGTAGCTCAAGCCTGTAATCCCAGCATTTTGGGAGGCCAAGGTTCAGGGATTTCCTGAGCCCAGGGTTTTGAGACCAGCCTGGGTAACTTGGTAAGACCTCATCTCTACAATAAATGGAAAAAAACAAAGTCAGTGTGGTAGCATGCCCCTGTAGTTCCAGCTACTTGAAAGGCTGAGGTGGTAGGATCATCTGAACCCAGCAGGTTCAGACTGCAGTGGCTGTGAGTGTGCCACTGCACTCCAGCCTGGGTGACAGAGTGAGACTCCAACTCAAAAAATAAATAAGTAAATAAAAGTGTAATGGTAACCACTAGAAAAATAGAGATAAAAGGTATAAGTTCCAAACTACTAGAGTAAAAAAAGGAACAAAGACAAGTTGATCATTTAAAATGGTCCTAATTCCTTGCTCAGACCTGAAAGGAGGTACCTATAGAAACCTAGAATAAACTTAGCTTAGTGTAGACTTTCTGCCTCAGCATACCCCTTTTGCTTAGGCCTTACCCCAACATGTTTTGAATCTAGCACAGGCTAGACATAGATAGATAAATTTCCAAATGACAGGTTTTAGGAAGCATTCAGACTTTTTTGTTTGTTTTTTTGGGTTTTTTTTTTTTAGAATGAGAGTCTTACTCTGCTGCCCAGTCAGGAGTGCAGTGGCATGCACATGGCCACCACAGCCTTGACCTACTGGACCCAGATTATCCTTCTAATTCAGCCTTCCAAGTAGCTAGAACTAAAGGTGTGCCCTGCCGTGCCTGGCTAATTTTTTGATTTATTGTAGAGATGAGGTCTTGTCATGTTGCCCAGGCAGGACTCGAACCTGTGGGCTTAGGCAATTCTCTCACCTCAGCCTCCCAAAGTGCTGGGATTATAGGCATGAGCCACCATGCCTGGCCAAGACCTAAATTTTAAAATCAAAATGAAACAATGAAATCTTGGGTCATTGAAAATATACAGAAAGAAGGTTGAATAAGTCCAAACAGATCACCAACCACAATAAATGTTCATGTTTTAACTCACCCGTTAGAAGGCAGAGACTCTCTAATAGGTGTAAGGCCGGAGGTACCGGAGGGCGGGGTGGGCCTCAAAAAGATGGCTCCAACCCGGACCAGGAGAACAATGGGCAAAAGTGAGCCAGCAAAAATGAGTAACCAGAACTAAGACTCCAGCCGCAAAGCCAGCCAGTACCTGTTACAGTGACTCTAACAACCCCGTTCAACCAATCGCCAGCAGACGCGACAGCTGTCCCAACCAGTGATCGCTCTCCCCAATCCCCCTCACAGCTTTCTCAGTGTGCCCTTTATAAACCCATCACCCATCTCGCTGGGCGCGACTTCTCCGGTGCACAGTTACATGGACCAGTGACCCTCTCCAGGGATTGCACTAATAAATTTTTCTTGGCTCCTTTGTTGCCCTTTCGCCTGGTCTGGTTTTGTTTACCTTACAATAGGCTTTTCCTGAAGCCCAGCTACTTGTGCTGACAAGAGGTCAAGCATCCCAAGGACTCCCTCGGGGTTGGAGTTCCTGTCTGCCAATCGCCCCCACCATGTCACATGACCTCAGCTGGCTGGATGCTCCAAGCCTTTCATCCTCAGAATTTGCCATTGGGCCTCTTGCTTGCTGGGGGCTGAGGGACACCTTTTGGTCACTCTAGATGGAGTGGGTTGGCTACCACAGTCACTTGTCAGTCATCTCCCTTCCACAAACCAGGAATGACCTATTTCTAAATGATCTCACCTTCTGGCAGGAAGTAATTGGCTACAAAGTTGCTGCTTTCAGAGACTCTGAGCATACAAACCTCTAGGGAGATTGCTGCCCTGCCCAGCACCTCCTGTCTATAGAGCATATTGTTCAGAACTCTGTGCTGGGAAGTGTCTGTGACCCACTCTGCTGGGCCTGTGTAGAAGACTCTAAACTTCCCCTAAAAGAAAGGGAAGACAGGCCAGGCACGGTGGCTCAATCCTGTAATCCCAGCACTTTGATAGGCGGAGGTAAGAGGATTGCCTAAACCCAGGGGTTCAAGACCAGTCAGAGCAATTTGGCAAGATTTTGTCTTTACAATAAGTCAAAAAATTACTTGGGTGTGGTAGTGTGTGCCTGTAGCTCCACCTACTTGGAAGGCTGGGGCGGAAGGACTCCCTGCACCCAGCAGGTGGAGGCTGCAGTGGCCATGAGCATGCCACTGCACACTCCAGCCTGGGCAACAGAGTAAGAACCTGACTTAAAAAAAAAAAAAAGGTGGGGATATCTGTAAAATTCTAAATGCTAGAGAGGTGTTAAAGACTTCTCAGCATGTACCTGAACACTTCCTCCTTCATGTAATCAGGATTGCCAGAAAAATGAATGATGAACCTTTTCTCCCTGTGACTCCATGTCATTTAAATGTGTTTTGTGCACATCTTCTCAAACAGTCTCAAGGATTTTGTTTCAGGTACAGTAGGGGCCCCATAGTTCTTGTCCTGACTGCCCGCCTTGTCTCCACCTATTCATCTGTAAAATGGGGGTGGTAATATCTACTGTTGGCCAGGCGTGGAGGGTCATTTCTGCAGTCCCAACACTTTGTGAGGCCCAGAAAGGAAGATCACTTGAGGCCAGGAGTTCGAGACCAGCCTGGGCAAGAGAGAGAGAAACCCTAGCTTAAAAAAAAGAATTAGTTGGGCATGGTGGTACATCTCTGCAGTCCCAGCTACTTGGGAGGCTGAGGTGGTAGGATTACCTGAGTCCAGGAGTTCAAGGTTGCAGTGAGCTATGATCGCATTACTGCACTCCAGCCTAGACAACAGAGTAAAACTCTGTCTCTCTGAGGAAAAAAAAAAACATTACTGTTGAGGGATATTTGAACCCGTAAATCTGAAATTGAATGAGATAATATGCAAATCCCCCAGCCCAGTATCCCCAGTGTAAAGTTAGAAGTGTTATCACCATCAGGACCCTGAAGGGAGGCACCTCTCCCAGTTCCCCACCCCCACCCACTGGAAGGCTGACACCCAGGCAGGTGTTCAGGCTCTGCAATGACTCCTCTGTGCGCTTGATCAAATCTCACCGGGGTTAGGCTGGCAGATCTCCTTCCCTGGTGGGACACCCTCTGCCCCGACTCCCAGTTAAGGCCCTCTGCCTCTGCAAGGTCCCTGGGTGTCTTAGTCCTTCCTGTTGCTATAACAAAACATCTTAGGCTTGGTAATTTACAAAGAACACAAATTTATTTCTCATGGTTCTGGAAGGGGGGAAGTCCAGGATCAAGGTGTTGGTAGATTCGATGTCTGGTGAGGGCTGCACTACTCCCAGGATGGCGCCTTGCTGCTGTGTCCTCAATGGCAAAGGCAGAAGGGATGAGCATTGTGTCCTTGCATGGCAGAAGAGGCCAGGCAGTTCTTTGAGACCTCTTTTGCAAGGGCATGAATCCCATTCATGGGGGCAGAGCCTTCATGTCCCAATCACCTCCCATAGCCCTACCACTTTTTGTTTTGTTTTGTTTGGAATCTCACTCCTTCACTCAGGCTGAAGTGCAGTGGCATGCTCAACCTGCTGGCATCAAGCAGTCCTTTCACCTCAGCCTTCCAAGTAACTGAAACCACACGTGCGCATTACCATGCCTGGCTAATTTTTTGATTTATTGTAGAGATGAGGTTTCATGAAGTTGCCAGGACTGGTCTTGAACCCCTGGGCTCAGGCAATCCTCTCACCTCGGCCTCCCAAAGTGCTGGGATTATAGGTATGAGCCACCAGCCCGGCCAAGGCCCCAACTCTTAATATATCATCTTGGGCTTTCAGTTCCAACACATGCATTTTTGGGGGACGTGTACATTCAAACCATAGCACTGAGTGTGTTGTGGCAGCCTCCCCATCAGCCCGCCCGTTCCCTAGCAGGGGCTTCACTCCTTGGAGCACGCACTGTGGATGCCATTCAGAAAGGCAGACCTGGAAGAGCCCTGTGGGGTCATCTCATGCAATCTGCCCCTTTTAGAGGTGGGGAGACTGAAGAAGGGGACAAGCCTCGTTCCCTTAGACCTTTGGGCACAGTATTTCACCTAGGAACTTAGAAGGGGGTTATCGAATGTATTTGAAATGGGAGGTAAGGGAGGGAGGGAAGAAAACACACTGACACATCAAAATGAATAAATTTTTATTACATGCCCACAGAGCGTAACATTAGCCAACTAGTCAATTGCATCTTAACTCCACTCTTATATACATACATTTTATTTAATGGAGCATGTGACTGCCTTTAAATGTTTGATGTGACATGGTATGGAAATGCCAGATTAGAACCTAGAAGAGGTCTTTTTTTTATTAGAAAATATAGTTTATTTAGAAAGTAAATAGAGAGAGAGAGAGAGAGAGAGAGAGAGAGATTCACCTACCCAAGGTAGGGGAGGGAGAACCAAAGCTTAAGAAAATCTGGCCTGGCCATAGCTCAAAGAGTGCATAGCTTACACCATAGCTTAGCAAGGCAATGTCCTAGCAGAGGTCTTAAAATAGTTCTGTCCACTAAAAGAAGGGTTTTACCAAAGAACCCTCATTCATTCATCCAGTGAGTACTGACGAGTCTGTGAAGCCAGCAGAGCCCAGATGAGGGGTCCAGATTCTGCCAAGGGGCAGCTCAGTCACTCCTTCCCTCTGGCCCTCACCCCTCAGTATCCTGTCCTGGGCTGGCCTCTCTACCCATCTTCCCCAGGGCAGGGTCCCTTTTTGCACACATGGGGAAACTGAGGCACAGGGCAGTCCTGAGATCACAAAGCAATTCACCCAGTGGCAAGAGCATTATTTCTAACTTTTATTATGGAAAATTTACAGCACACTCACAAGTAGAGAAAATAGTATAGTGACCCCCATGTGCAATTTTATTTCATTGTCCCCTGGATTATTTTGAAGCAAGTTCGATATTTTGATGACCTTAAGTCAGGGACCTGTCTTGTGGTCAGCCTGATTTCTGGCCTTGGAGGTGTCCTGTTGCTGGACTGGGTCCCTGGAGCAGGGCCACAGCACTTTCTGGATAGCTCTTGGCTATATTGGCCCAACTTGGGAACTCTGAGCTTGGGCCAGTTTCCCAGCCTCGTGACCAGGTGATGCTTTACCCATTTGGGCAGACCTTTGTTTAGAAGGGACTGAGGGAAGCCAGGCCTGTGACTCCCCCAGCAGGCAGGGCCTTCCTGGGTCCAGGGTATGAGGACTTGCTTCTCCTCCACCACCCCAGGACCCTTACGGGTAGAGCCATGTAAATGGACTCTTGCTGGGCTCGGTGGCTCAGCCTGTAATCCCGCACTTTGGGAGGCTGAGGTGAGTGGATTACCTGAGCCCGCGGGTTTGAGACCGGCCTGGGCAACTTGGTGAGACCTCATCTCTACAATAAATCAAAAAAATTAGCCAGGCGTGGTAGCGCACGCCTGTAGTTCCAGCTACTCGGAAGGCTGAGGCGGAAGGATCGCCGGAGCCCAGCAGACTGGGCGACAGAGTGAGACTCCAACCCAAAAAAAAAAGAAAAAGAGAGAGAAAATAGACTCTTGGCCTTGCCCATTAGATCAGGGGTTCCCCTGGGCAGGATTATGGCTCTCAGCTGTGTGTCCCCACATGGCCCTGCATCCTGCCTTTGATTTTCCCTTGTCAGGTGGTACAGCCAACCTGACACCTGCTGCCTTCCCTCAATGTGTGGGCCCCTCACCTTGCTTAGCCTTCCAGTGCTGGGGGTCCCAGGCCTCTGCCCCATCCCCTTTCCTTCCCTTCTTCACACTGTCTTTCATCCTGGGGTTTCTGATCTGGCTCCAGCCCAGGACCTGACATCCTGACACCACCCCAACAGCTTTCCCTAGGGGCCTCAGGGCACATTCCAAAGGACGCCTACTGCCTCCCCTCCCCAAATCTGCTTCTCTTCCAAGTCTTCATCTGATTCACTGGGCTCTGCTCAGAGGCTCCTCTTGTCGCCTTTGCCCCCCTTAGCCATCATACCTCGTGCTGGTCACCCCGCTATGCTAGGCTTAGAGCCTGGCACAGAGCAGGGGCTCAACACGTTGTAGTCACGATCCTCGTTCTGAGTGTGTTATCACTACCCCTGCTTCTAAGGCCATGCTTGGTGCACAGCGGGCCCCAACCAGGTTTAGTCAAACACAAACAAAAGGTGTGCACGGTGTGTGACCACATCCTGGTCAGTCACCCCTCACTCTCCTCGGGTGTAGATGCCGGGGTTGGGTCAGATGGAACCTCACATCTCCACATGGGGGGAGCTCTTCAGACTTGCTCACCACCCTCTAGCCACTGTGGCACAGAAGCCAGGCAGGAAAGGAGTACGTAGTCCTATGTCGTGGCGGAGACAGAAACTGCCAGGAGTCCTTCTGGGTGCCAGGCCCAGGCTGAGGATTTAAGCATGTTGTCCTGTGGCCCTCACAGGGCCTGCTCCTAGGGCTGGGCCCCACCTAGCCAGGTGCAGACGTGGCATGCTGTGGTCTGGTGCCGAGCCCTCTCAGCACACATTTGCTGTGTGCCTGTCCCTGTCCAGGCCTTCGGCACCAAGAGGCTCTAGCCAGTGGAAAGGCGTGTGCTCTTGGGGCCATGCCCCCATGGACACACTCAGCCCTGTGAGGTAGCCCAACTGCCTTCTTCCAGCAAGGCCACCTCTGTGGCTCCCACTAGAAACCTTGCCTCTCTGCCCCTCACTCCTCTCCTGTACACTGGGGCTCAGCCTACAAATCTTTTATGGTGCTTCCTAGGTCATTGCAGGCCTCTCACTGTGCTCACTCAGTAAGATTTTTACAACAGAGGAAGCTCAGGACCCTGGCAAGGTCGTCTAGCAGTCAGGCTCCTGAGCAAGGCCACAGACAAGAGTGCTGACCTCAGGAGTGAGAATTCAGTGGGGTGGTGCTGGTCGCCCGAGAGCGCTAGTGTGCGGTAAGCACGCGTCACTATCCGCCATGGTTGTTCTCATCTGTCGGTAGGTGGAGGGTTCCAGTCTACCTGGAAGTGCCGCGTGGCCTGCCGGCTTCCACACTGAGGGAGCAAGGAACTGGTCTGGGCAGGGAACCCGGTTATGTATGCGAGTGCGGGTGTTTGGGGCTAGTGCCAGGGGGCTGAGGAGGGGCAGCAGGCAGGGCGGGGCAGTGAGGGTCTTTTCCAGCACCCGTGGAAGCGCCCCCGTGGCCAGCCCAGCCCATTCTAGGCACAGGGTCTGCGCAGCTCTGGGTGAAGGCTTTCACACCAGGTCCCCACACACTCGGGCTTTGGGATGAGACGGGGCAGGATGCTGAGAACCCAGGGTCTCCCAGTGCCAGCCTGGGCGCTTGAGTCCCCACCCAGGTGGAAGAAGGGGCCAGAGACACCCAAATGCCTGCGGAGGAGGAACAGGGATGTGGACTGGTGATGCAGGTGAGCAGGGAGGGAGGCAGGGGACGGGGGCAACCAGGCTGCGCATGCTTCTCGTCCCTCCCCCAGGAAGCCTGAGAAAGGAGTCTGGTACTTCATCAAGGGTGTCTTCGTGCCAGCGGGGGTGGCCCACTTCCTGCTGCAGCACTGGACCTCAGCAAATTTAGACACCATTTTGCTTCTCGGAAGATGAAATAACTACAACACTAGACACATGTGCCCACGTGGCAGTGGTGGGCTATACATGCACACACACGAACACTCTCTAGCCGCTACAGTCTCACCTGCCCCGCCTGGTCTGAGCAAAGTACCCTTGGCCTTAGAGCAAGAACCTTCAAACATTCACTGGCTGATGCTCCCTGGGTGAGTCCTACTACTGGGAATGGCACTGCTGGGAACCCAAAGCCCCAGGGACCCTGAGAGCCAGGGTGTGCTGGGTGTGGGGTGCCCACCGCACACCCAAGAAAGCTGTGGGCTATAGGCCATTCAGATAGAACAGCACTCATTCTGTTGTCTAGACTTTTCCGAAGTGACTGAATAAGATCCCTCCCTACTTCAGGCAGATGTTGGACCAGGAGAGTGCTAGCTCCAAACAGAAAGCCGGAGTACTATGTATCTTTTGCCCCTGCTGGGCTGTGCTCCTCTCACCTGCCTTCTCTGTTCCAGTGGAGATCAAGAACCAGAAGGGCGCCATGGGGCCCAGGATGTCCTACCACTCCAGCCTCAAAAAGGAGATGGAGCCGGGCTCAGTGGCTCAGCCTGTAATCCCGTGCCTTTGGGAGGCTGAGGTGAGTTGATTGCCTGAGCCCGCGGATTCGAGACCCGCCTGGGCAGCGAGACCTCATCTCTACAATAAATCAAAAAATCAGCCGGTCAAGCCGGGCTCGGTGGCTCAGCCTGTAATCCCGCGCCTTTGGGAGGCTGAGGTGAGTGGATTGCCTGAGCCCGCGGTTTCAAGACCCGCCTGGGCAGCGAGACCTCATCTCTACAATAAATCAAAAAATCAGCCGGGCGTGGTAGCGCATGCCTGTAATTCCGGCTACTCGGAAGGCTGAGGCGGAAGGATCGCCGGAGCCCAGCAGGCAAGGCTGTGGTGGCCGGGAGCGGCCGCTGCACTCCAGTCTGGGCGACCAAGTGAGACTCCAACTCACACAACACACAAAACAAACAAACAAACAAACAAAAAAATCAGCCGGGTATGGTGGCGCATGCCTGTAATTCCAGCTACTTGGAAGGCTGAGGCGGAAGGATCGCCGGAGCCCAGCAGGTCGAGGCTGCGGTGGCCGGGAGCGGCCACTGCACTCCAGTCTGGGCGACCGAGTGAGACTCCAACTCAAAAAAAAAAAAATAAAAATAAAGGAGATGGGCCAGCTGGGCATGGTGACTTACACCTGTAATCCTAGCACTTTGGGAGGCGGAGGTGAGAGGATTGCCTGAGTCCAGGGGTTCAAGACCAGCCTGAGAAACATAGTGAGACCGCATCTCTATAATAAATACATTTTTTTTAAATGAGCAGGTGTGGTGGTATGTACCTGGGGTTCCAGCTACTTGGAAGGCTGAGGCAGAAGGATCGCTGGAGCCCAGCAGCTTGATGCCAGGGCGGCTGTGAGCGTGCCACTGCCCTCCAGACTGGGCAAGAGAGTGAGATTCTGACTCAAAAAAAAAAAAAATACAGATGTTGAGCATGTAGAGTGGCTTCACCAAGTTCAAACAAGAAGGTTGAAGCGGAACTGGAATTCTAAATCAGGTCCGGCTAATTCCAGAGGCAGGGTGCTTCAGACTATAACACTGCCTCCCTTGCTAAAGAGACTTAACTTGATTCTGAGGCAATGGGGAGTCCTCAGATCCATTTGAAATCTGTAGCAGCACCTCAAGTAGCACCGCTTCTGTAACCCCTTTTTCCCCACGCTGGGATGCAGAGCCTTAGAAGTGAGCTGAGGTATGGCCAGAGCAACATAACAGCATTGGATGGCAGAGGTCAAGTCCATCAGGAATGAGAGTGGGGGTAGATGCCAGGAAACAGCATCTACTCTCACACCCAAGCATTGAGAACTTGTTCTGCATTGGGCCCTGTGTGCAGCACTTCCTTGCATCCTCTTGTCCCACCCCCTCTTCAGCCTCACCAGACACATGGAGATTCTGAAGCTCAGAGAAGCACAGGGTCCTGCTTGAGGTCATTTTGCCAGTAGCAAAGTAAGGATTCTAACCCAGGTATTTCTGACTTTTTTTTTTTTTTTTTAGTTGGAGTTTCACTCTGTCACCCAGACTGGAGTGTGGTGGCACGCTCGCAGTCACCGCAGCCTCGACCTGCTGGCCTCCGGCGATCCTTCCACCTCAGCCTTCCAAGTAGCTGGAACTACAGGCGTGCACTACCACGCCCAGCTAATTTTTGGTTTATGGTAGAGACGAGGTGTCGCCAAGTTGCCCGGGCGGGTCTCAAACCTGCGGGCTCAGGCAAACCACTCACCTCGGCCTCCCAAAGTGCTGGGATGACATATTTCTGACTGTTAAACCCATGTTCTCTTCACAGCAGCCGGCTGCTTTTCTCCAGTTGTTTATTTTAATCAGCATCTTCTTCCCATCATGGTCGTGTAATGACAAGAAGTCAGTTATCTCCAAGGGTTGAGAGATTGTGTCAAACCCTAGGTTTTGCCACTGACACAAATGCTTGCTAGTGGTCAGGGCCTTGCCCGTTTTCTCAGGTTTTTTCTCTGTGATCACCTGTGTCAGCAGGTCTGTTGTTGCCCCCCAAATGAGCCACAATCTGAGGTAAACAGCTGTAAGAAAGATTTCACCCATGGGATTAATTGAAGAAATTCCCAAACATTAACATATTTTACTAGTTTTCACAGAGGAGGAATCGCCCTCTTCCCAATCTGTGTCATTGGTGAAAAAACACTTACTTATCTCTGTTTTAAAGCCTGAAGTTCTGTTTAAATGTGTTCTTAAAATTATGCTCTGATAAACTTGGATCTATAAATGAAAGCTCTCTGCAGAAAAAAAATTGGCAACAACTTCTAAACTAGCTGTCAGAAAACGTGGTAGTTGGAGAAAAAATCAGTTGAGACATCAGTGCAATCACCCCGTTATGTAAACTGCTTCTTTCTCCTGCTTCATCCAGAAGTGAGAAAGGACCCCTTTAGGAGAAGAAGTGTGGCAGAGATCTCTCTAGCTGATCAAGAATGCTAAGAAGGACAACTGAGGCTGTTCACTAATGATCAACCTGTAATGATTGACAAGAGAGGAGTATGAAACAGAGAAGCTACTGAAAGTTGAGTAGTCTCTGGGAGAACATTTAATGTCCACCTTGTTTGAAGCATGTCTAGAATGGATAAGCTCTAGGAGGATTTAATGCTAGGCAAGATTCAGAGTGTTTCAGAAATATCATCTGCCCAGCAGCCAAGTCGACTCTCCGTGCTGGCTCTTCCTGTCATGCCCTCATCTGCCAGCAGTTTACATTAAAACCTAAGGCCCAGGAAGCGGGAGAAGGTGACATGGTTAAGGTCGCAGAAGAAGGAGGTGACCAATTCAGAGATTATTCCTCAAGCTGTTTGTAGTTATGCTCCAAATCAATATTGCATTTGTAGATTATCTTAAGTAGAGAAATTAGGTCAACTTGATATCTTTTTCTCTATTCAAAACAAAGTTTGCCATTAACCCTAAGACTCTCCCTTTAGGGGATTGGCAGTAGTGGGACACTGCTGGGGGGAGGCACATAACATCAATAAGCGTACCCAAACTCTACCTATACTGTGGCAGAAAGGGGGCTGATAGCAGTTAAAAGTATTCCTTTTGAAAATCAGTCAGCAAACTCTGAAAACCTGCCAGACGGTTTTGCTTGAGAAAACCAAATAGCCAAAGACTGATGGCTTTCCTGGGATTGCAAAAGGGTGACCAATTCACAAACTTACCCAAATCCTCTCTTTTTGAAGTTGTCAGCTTACAACCCCTACTTGCCATGCATTTCCTGAAGACCATTTGTTCTTTGAAATCTGATTTTGCTGAGTACAACCTTGTGAATTCCAAAGAAAATGTGAAATTGCTCAACCCGACCCCACCCCCCTTACCGAGACTAAGATCCCTCTTCTCCCTTCTGGGGGGGTGGGGTGCTCAGCCTTAGAGCATTAGCTTGCTGAATCTGCGAGCAAATAAATCTGCTGCTTCCTAAAACAGCCTCGGTGTCACGGCCTCTCTGTGTTCCAGCTACACTGCCAGCTTCCCCACTCAGCCCCTCCTCCGACTGCTCACACCTGGCTCCTTCTGGCAGGTGGACCCAGCACCTGTGCCTGCTTCCAGCTGCCATGGTCCTGCCGGAGTGGTGGCAGCAGTGCAGTGCCAGGCAGGCAGCACTGCAGGCCTCGTGTCTGTGTCTAACTTCGGGTATTGCATGTTCTGGGCAGGGAAGCGAGGGTGTTAGAGCAGTGCAGGATGGCTACAGAGCTATGTGGAAGGAAGTGGGAAGCACCTTTGTCACAATGCTGCGTGTGTTGCCTCCCCAGCCCCTGACTTATCTCTTTGTCTTTTTTTTCTTTGCTCTTCCTTCTCTTACTGCACAGAGACACAGACACACACCCACCTGCCCCTGCCTGCCTCAGCCTGCCTCAGCCCCTCAGCCTGCCCTCCCTCCATGCCCTTTCTCCATGCTCCAGCCCCGCTTCGTGGCTCCCTCCCTCACCCCTCCTCCCCTGCAATCTTCTCTCCCCGCTCTGCCCCCTCCCCTCCTTCCTTCCCCCGTCCCCATTCATCCCCATCCTCCTCCCTTGGCTCCCCTCCCTCCCTGCTTCCCCTTTCTCCCCTACCCCCACTCCCGCCTGCTTCTCTCCACCCAGAGCCCCTGTGTAACTGCAGCCAGAGGAGTCCTGTTTAGTGGAGTCCATGCCCTCAATCCCTGCAGGTCTTCTCCAGAGCAGCCACAGCTCCTAAGAACAAACCCCAAAGCCCTTCAAGATGTGCATACCCTACGTTTGGGCCTACATGAGAACCACGGCCTGCCTGGACATTCCTTTGGTTCCTCGGGAGCCCATGGGGACACACTCTGAGGCTGTCTGCACTGGCTGGCTTGAGACACCAGGCTTCTGGGATGCTGGAAGTTCCTTTATAAAAGCCATGTTCCTGCCACCCCTTCCATCCCCCTGGGCTGCTGTCTCTTTCCATCAGCCCTCCTGTGTCCTCCAGGTCATCTGGCTCACCTGGAAGTTTCCACCAACCTGGAACTGGGTGGAAGCCCACACCTGAGCCCTGTCTCTGAGCAGGACGGCTCCTTGCTTCTGTCATTAAAAGGAGGAAATGTCAGCCGGGCTCGGTGGCTCAGCCTGTAATCCCGTGCCTTTGGGAGGCTGAGGAGAGTGGAATGCCTGAGCCCACGGGTTCGAGACCCACCTGGGCAGGCGAGACCTCATCTCTACAATAAATCAAAAAATTAGCCGGGCGTGGTAGTGCGCGCCTGTAATTCCGGCTATTCGGAAGGCTGAGGTGGAAGGATCACTGGAGCCCAGCAGATCGAGGCTGTGGTGACCAGGAGCGGCCACTGCACTCCAGTCTGGGTGACAGAATGAGACTCCAACTCAAAAAAAAAAAAGGAGGAAACGTCACGGTGGGAAAGCCCAACTCTTTCTTCAACCAGTTGGGACCCTCAGCAGCACAGTCACATGACCCCTAGTCTGCTTTGGGGGCCACACCCACACCAATCCTCTCACTCCCTACACAGCCTGGTTCACAGACTTCCCTGTCTTACTGGGGACCTCTGGGCATGACTGTCGCAGGCAGACATACCTCAAACTTCCCTTAGTCCTTCTGAAAATGTTCCCATACAGGATGCGTGCGCTTCTGCCCCGCGTATACTTGAGGCCTTGTCCCTTGGAACCACTTGTCATAATGTGTTGCTCTCAGGGGTTCCCAGGACACCTGCGGAGTGGCTTCTCTGATGAGCTCCCAGGACTGCACCCACACGTGCTGCCTTCATGGGGTGTATGCAGTCCCAGTTCCACGCTGGGAAGATGCAGACCAGGAAAATGGCTGTGATCTCTCTTTCAGGGGCTCCTAGTGTACTCTGAGATTTGGAAGAAATTGTCAGTTATCAAGAACCCTGTCTCCTCCCCCACAGAAGTAGGCAAAGGCAGGGGAGGGAGAAGTGCCCCAGGGAACAACCCCGGGCAGGGAGAGGCCCCCCTGTTGTCCAGGCCATCCTTTCAGCCTATCCCAACTGTGGAAAGGCTGTCTCTGAAGGCCACAGGGTGGAGAGGTGGGTGCTGGATGTCCTCTAGGCTGGAATCCCTGCAGAGCCCCCAAGGCAGGGGCTCCTCTGGGAGAGGCATCCAATGTGGCTCTGTGAACTTGCCCACCAGCATTCGTGGGGGAGATCCAGGAGACACCTGTCCCCTTGAAACAGCCACAGAGGTCAAATGCCTCCACACTGGGCAGCCAGGGTGTGGGACGTCAATCTCTCTAGGAGACCCCTGATCCTTTGAAACAGCCACAGACATGCAGGGCACACAGCTGCGTGGGCTTCTTGCCTGGCTCCTCCTGCAGCTGTTGAGTCCCCACTGATTGAGCCACCGCACCATGACGTCAGCATCCCAGGAGCACAGGTCTTCTTGGCTCTCCGTCCTAAATGCAGGAGAAATTGGAGTGGACTCTCGGGTACTCTGCAGTCCCCAATACAGTCTCCTGGATGCCAGTCACCCTGTGCCTAATGCCAGAACTCCCCTCTTGTTCACCTGAAATGGGGCACCCTTTGACTAGGAAATGCCCTTTTCCTGCCTCGGTGGCCCCCTGAGCCTCTGGTCACTACAATCTACTCTGTCCTTCTGTGAGGTCATACTGTTTACATGAACAGGTTGGTGACATCAGCAGTTTTTGGCTGTCTGAAATATGCTCATTGGTTTGATGACATCATGCCACAGTGTATGCATCTCTCTCAACATCATATGGTATCCCATTAATGTGTGCAGTTAATATTTGTCAACTACGATAGTACTAAGGAAAACAAAATAAGTAACATGCTGTGCAGGAAGCCTGCCCGACTTGACCATCCCACATACCAGGTTTCTGGCTCAGCCTCAGCTATCCCAGGGCAGGACTGAAGCCACCCGACTTCTCCGTCGGTGGGTCTTCAGGGCCAGCAGGCAGCAACATCTTAAAAGGTTCGCAAACCTCCTCATGGCCCTCTGCCAGCCTCAGCTCTCTTCCTCGGGAGACGCTGAAGTCCCAGCCCCTGGCTGCCAGTGTGGAGGTATCTGTCCTCTGTGACTGTTTCAAGGGGACAGGCGTCTCCTGAATCTCCCCCACGGCTGCTGGTGGGCAAGTTCACAGAGCAATGTTGGGGTCTGTGTTGCAAGTGGTCGCTGTTTGCAGTTCAGGTAAGGGACTGGCAGCCCTGGTCTTTCTTCTGGTGGTTGGTGTCTTTTGCTTCTCTTGATCTCGAGGCTTTTCCAGCGCTGGGATGGCTGATTTCATTGTGAGGTGTCTTTTTACGGGTGAAGGCAGAATGATCTTCAGGGAATGGAGTAGGCCTGAAGGGACGTCGCCATGTCAGCCTTGGCTCTACAGTGGAGGGGTCTTCGCCCTGGGCTTTTCTGTCCCGTAGAATCAAATATGTTGCCATGGTGTGGTCATATGTCTTCTCTGACAGTGAATGTTTATGTCTTCTTCCAGGAACCCCATCTTTCCCATGAAGCTGGTAATCTGGGGGTCCAGGTGACCAGGGGTAGTGGCTTTTTGGGTGTCCTTTTTGTGTGTTTCTCCAGTTTGGGGCTGACCCAGGGATCCTGAAACACATGACCCTCAGTGTGGGCCTATTCCTGAGGTTGAGCATGAAAACTTTTCATATAAGTAGCTCTAGTTTAAAGGAAAAAGAAAAGGGAATTCTGTCATTTCCCATCATGGTCTTTTTTCTGAGATCTTGAAAATCATCAAACGGTGGCTTCCCAGCCATCGTAGAAAAGGATCACAGTGAGGCTCTACACGTCCACTTCTGGGCTGCAAGAGTTATACTGCCCCAGGAAGACCTACACATGCAGGCAAGCGCTTTTTCCCCAAAGGAGGCACTAAGGCCAAAGCCAGTGACTTTGACCCATTTGCGTTGGTCCAGAAGTATGTTGTCCGGCCTCAGGTCTCAGTGAGCTATCTTTTGTAGGTGGCAGTAGCGGACTGCTGAACACATATGGAGAAGGTTGTCAGGCCTCATCCTCCTCCATGGGACCTTCCCAGTGGATGGATTGATCAAGGTCACTTCCAGCGGCAAGTTCCATTGTGATGTCCATGCAGTGTGCACCATCGATGGCTTGAAAAAGTTTCAAGATGTGTGGATGCCTCAGCCTCTTTAGAGTTTTTACTTCTGTATAGCACATCCACCAGTGGCTGGAGGCGGGTCGCTGCTTTGACACCACTTTAAGGACCACGTGGGGTCCAGTTTGAACGTATTCGGCCAACTTTACACGGGCAAAGGAGCCCTGACTGGCCGACCATCTTCAGGACCTGATAACACAATAGGATATCCTCACTCATGTTGGTGGAGACCTCACCCTGCCACCTGTCCCGCCGCTGCATGGTCTAAGTATGCTCACTGCGATCAGTAACAACTGTACTCCCTACAGCAAGAGAAAACAAGAGGAACAAAAGACAAACACAAGGAAAAGCACAGAGGAAGTGAAAACAAAATGGGGGGAAAGGGAGAAAATAAAAGAATAAAGAAGTGAGGAACAGAAAGAATAGAAATTGAAAGAGAAATCAAAAGGAAATGGAGGAAAGAACAAATGACAAGAGAAAGTGAGAAGAGGAAAAAAACAATAGGACAGGTGAGACAACAGATGCAACACGGTCTAACTCCACAGATTACCAGAGTAGATTCCTGGGCAATAAGGACCAGAAACCTTAGGCCAGTCAGGGACTTATAGAGATTGGTGGGCATGCTTCCATCACCATGGTTCTTAATGAGGTCAGAGCAACAACGGGACTGACCAGGATACTTCCTGGGTTTTGTGTATATGTGTTTGTGTGTATGTGGTTTTGTTTGTTTTTTTTTTTCATTTTTTGTTTGGAATAACCCTTTTCTCTTCTTCACAAGTGTTTTTGTGTGTTGTGTGTGTGTGTGTAAGTGGGTTATTGAGATTGATGTTTACTTTCATAACAATTAAAACCTGGCAGGGCTCATGCCTGTAATCCCAACATTTTGGGAGGCCTGGGTGGGAGGATTACTTGAGCCCAGGAGTTCAATAACAGCCTGGGCAACATAGCAAGACCTCATCTCTACAGAAATTAAAAAATTATCCAGGAATGGTGGCATGTGGCTGTAGTCCTAGCTTTTTCATGAGGCTGAGGCGGAAGGATTACCTGAGCCCAGGAGACAGAGGCTGCGGTGAGCCGAGATCATAAATAGTGAGATTCAACTCAGAAGAACAAAACAAACATTGAAACCTTTAGTATGCTTCCATACCCTTTTCATTGCTAACTGGTGGCCTTGGCCTGGCTTTGAGCAGCAGCAACTTTCACCCCAGTGGCTGGGGAGGGTGGACAGTGGATAGGCTCATAGACACACTGCAGTCTTCTCCTTCCTCCAGAGTCCTCGGGCTTGCCGGCCGTGGGGCCAGATCGTTCATCCTTAGAGGTGGGCGAGCAGGTCTGGGTGTGAATACACTCCCCATTAGAATTGGGCCTCGGTGTCCTCCCTGACATGCACAGAGCGACACCTGTAGGATGGACGTGTCCAGCATGCTGCCCAACTCATGGCTGATGCTCTATAGATGGAAGCGTGTGGAAAGTCAAGTCATTCCTTTTCTTCCCATCCTCTCTCCCAGAGAGCTGGCCAGCTCCCTGAGGCCAGCCCCCGTTGAGTACCGAGCTTAGAGTTCAGAAATCCATGGAGAAGTCCTCCGAAGGGATTCTGGAGGCCAAGCTGGGCCCAGGGTGTCCAGAATCAAGAGGAAGACTCACCATTCCTTGGATAGAGCCAGCACCTGTTGAGCACCTACTATGTGCCCTGCGTTGGGAACATGATGAAGACATTGGCAGAGGCTTCCTGGTTCAGGGAATGCTTTGTGGCCTCCTGGGAGTGACACCAGCAGAGGGCCCCTGCCCCAGAGGGCAATTCTCCCATCAGCCTCCAGCCCTGTCTCCTGTTCTTGGCCAGGGCACTACACAAACCAAAACTCGGCCGCCAGAGGCAGCCAGGAGGACAAGGGGACATGTGGTTTAGCACCCTGCCGGGAAATTTTTTGATTTATTTGTATAATTTTTTGATTTGTTAAGATGAGGTCTCGCCAAGTTTCCCAGGATGGTCTTGAATCCCTGTACTCAGGTAATCCTCTCGCCTTATCCCAAAGTGCTGGGATTACAGCATCTTTTTTTGTTGTTTAAGACGGGGTCTCACTTTGTCACCAAGGCTGGGGTACAACTGTTCCCTCATGGCTCATTCTGATCTCCAACTCCTGGGCTCAAGTGATCCTTCCACCTCAGCTTCCCGAGAAGCTAAGACAACAGGCGTGTTCCACCTTATCCAGCTAATTGTTACATTTTTTATAAAGACAGGTCTTGCTATGTGGTTCAGGCTAGTACAATATTTGTTGAGACTTGCCTTATGGCCCAGTAAATGACCATGTTTTGTAAATATCCCACGTGTTGAAAAGGACATGCATTTTCTAAGTGTTGGGTGGAGGGTTTTATTTATGTCTATTCCATAAAACTTAATTGCCGTCAGTATTCCTAATGACTTTTGTCTATTTAATCTATAACTTATTGAGAAAGCTTTGTTTCAAATTCTCACTTTTAGAGAAATAGAAGTAGGTATTTAAAGAAGCGGCTGATATTGGGATCTGAGTGTATATATCATATTGAGAATTCTATGATGGACCATGTAACGAAGAGTGCTACTGGTATAAAGATTATGGAGAAGTAGTCTATTTTGAAGCTTAGGGAAAGTTTTATAGTTTGGATAGCCATTCAGTGTCAGTTAGAGATAATTATTTCTTGGCCTGCGTGTAAGAATAAAATCATTGGGATGAGACTTGCTATAAATGCCCAGGCGATAGAATTTTTTACATAGCTGGGGTAAGTGTAGTTGTTATATTTTTTAGTTGTTATTATAATAAAGGGGGTAATTAGAAGTGTAAGTGAGAGTAGGATGGAAGATGGGAATAAATTTATTACTTTTATCTGGAGTTGCACCAGTTTTTCTGTTCCTAAGACCGACGGATTACTTCTATCCTTTAAAAGTAAGAAAGCCATACTGTTATGTATGGGGGCATGAGTTAGCAGTTCTTGCATACTTTCTTGGTAAATAAGAATTTTTGAGTTTCTGTTATTAGATTCACAATCTAATGTTTTGTTTAAACTATATTTACAGTATATGTAGCCTATGATTAGTTTGGGGTTGGTAGATAGTAGGATAAGGGATAGGGGATGTATTGCTATTAATGTATTTTCTCGGGTGAAGGAGGGGTTGATGCTGCTGATGTGGTATGTGTATTTTCCTTGTGTTGTGGTTAGTATATATAGGGAGTAAAGAGCAGTGATGAGCATATTGATGCCTATTAAAATAATTGTTAAGTGTGATCATGAGAAGGATGCTATTATTACAGATAGTTCGCTGATCAAGTTAATGGTAGGGGGGAGATCTAGGTTGGTTAGGCAGGCAAGGAGTCATCATGTGGCTGCTCGGGGTAGGAGAGTTTGAAGGCTGCGGGCTAGGCTGTGGATGCATTCATAGTTTGTGTTTGCTAGGCAGAATAATAAAGAAGAGGTGAGACCATGGGCAATTATAAGAAAGGTAGCTCCGACGAGGCTCCATGGAGTTTGAATAAGGATTGCTATGATAACAAGTGCTATGTGGCTTACTGAGGAGTAGGCAATAAGTGATTTTAAGTCTGTTTGGTGTAGACAAATGGAACTAGTTATAATTATTCCTCATGGGGAGAGTATCAGAAAGGGATAAGCTATATACTCTGTTAGGGGGTCTAGGATAATTGTTATTCGTATTATTCCATACCCTCCAAATTTTAGTAGTACTGTTGCAAGGACTATAGAGCCTGCAATTGGGGCTTCGACATGGACTTTGGGCAGTCATAAGTGGAGCCCGTATAGAGGTATTTTTATTATGAAGGCTATTATATAAGCTAATCAGAGAATACTATTTGATCAAGAGCTGGGAAGGTTTTGTATAATAAGAGAATTAATTGCTATATTTAATGTTCCTAGGGAGTTTTGGGTATAGATAAGAACAATAAGCAGGGGAAGAGAGCCGATTAGGATATAGAATAGAAAGTAAAGTCCAGCGTTCTGTTTGATTACCCCATCGGGTAATGATAATTAGGGTGGGGATAAGGGTTGCTTCAAATAAAAGATAAAAGAGAGTTCTGTAGCAGTGAAAGTTATAATGAGGAATACTTGAAGATGGGTCAGCATGGAAATATATAGTTTTTTTCATGCAAGTGGCTCTTTTGATAGGTGGTTTTGATTGGCCAGGATTATAAGGGGAAGTAATCAGGTGGTTAAAATTAGTAATGGTGTTGCTAGTGAGTCGGTGAAGAAAGTAAGTGAAAAGTTTGTGTTATTGTCATAGGGGTAATTTAAATGGGAAAGGGTTATAGAGCTAATTATTAGGCTGTGGGTGGTAGTATTAATTCAAATAGTATGATTTTTAGAGTATCATGTTCGTGGTAGAATTATGAATGTTGGTAGAATAATCTTTAACACTGGAGGAGGTTTAGGTTTTGTACATAATCTAGGCCATATGTATTTGATACCATTACTAATAGGGCTAGACCTACAGCGGCCTCACAGGCTGCAAATATTAGAAGAATGATTGGGGCCGCATTGGCTAAGGTGAAGTGAAGGTTCAGAATTGTGAGTGAAGTTATAATAAATATCAAGAGTATTATACCTTCTAGGCATAGTAGAGAAGATATGAGGTGTGATTGATATATTAGTATACCTAGGAGAGATGTTAGGAAAGCAAGGAGTAGGTTGATCTACATGGAGGGGGGCATTTTGGTAATTATGTCTTATTCATAATCTAATGAGTCGAAATCATTTGTTTTTAGTTAAACTAATCACCATATACGGTCTATTCAAGTTCTTTCTGAACTCATTCATATGCGAGGCCCAAAGCTAGGATGGTGACTAAAGCTAGGGCTACTATTAATATAAGATTGAGGTTTACTGTTTGGGTGGCTCAGGGGAGGGGGAATAAAAGGGCAATCTCTAAATTAAATAGGAAGAAAGTAATAGCAATTAAGAAGAATTTTATAAGCCAGCCTCAGTGGCTCAGCCTGTAATCCCAGCACTTTGGGAGGCTGAGGTGAGTGGATTGCCTGAGCCCACGGGTTTGAGACCCACCTGGGCAACTTGGCCAGACCTCATCTCTACAATAAATCAAAAATGAGCCGGGTGTGGTAGCACGCACCTGTAGTTCCGGCTACTTGGAAGGCTGAGGCGGAATCATCGCCGGAGTCCAGCAGGTCGAGGCTGCGGTGGCCGGGAGCGGCCACTGCACTCCAGTCTAGGCGACAGAGTGAGACTCCAACTCAAAAAAAAAAGAATTTTATAGGAAAGGGTAGACAGGCTGATTCTGTTGGGTCAAAGCCGCATTCATAAGGACTTGACTTTTCTGTATACATGTTAAGTTGTGGGAGTCAAAATGCAATAGTGACTAGAAGTAGTGTGAGTGTTATATTTGTAATTAGGGAAATGATTAAATTAATTGTTCCTTTCGGGGGTATACCAGAGCTAATTGATTGGAAGTCAACTGTACTAATTAATACTAAAGGGACAAGATCCTCATCAATAAATGGAAACATATAGAAATAGTCAGACTACGTCCGACAAAATGTCAATATCAGGTGGCTGCTTCGAATACGAAGTGGTGATTGGATGTAAAGTGGAATTTTAATTGTCGAAGAAGGCAGATGGCTAAGAAAGTTGAGCCGATGATAACGTGAAGTCCGTGAAAGCCTGTAGCCATAAAGAATGTTGAGCCACAAGCCGGGCTTGGTGGCTCAGCCTGTAATCCCATGCCTTGGGAGGCTGAGGTGAGTGGATTGCCTGAGCCCACGGGTTCAACACCTGCCTGGGCAACTTGGCAAGACCTCATCTCTACAATAAATCAAAAAATTAGCCGGGCATGGTAGCGCGTGCCTGTAGTTCTAGCTACTTGGAAGGCTGAGGCGGAAGGATCGCCGGAGCCCAGCAGGTCGAGGCTGCGGTGGCCAGGAGCAGCCACTGCACTCCAGTCTGGGCGACAGAGTGAGACTCCAACTCAAAAAAAAAAGAATGTTGAACCATAAACTCCATCGGAGATAGTGAAAGATGTCTCAAAATATTCTGATGCTTGAAGTAGAGTAAAATAGGCACCCAGTATAATAGTAATAAGTAGGGCTTGGAGGATTTGTTTGCGATTACCTTCTATGAGGCTATGATGGGCTCAAGTAATTGATACGCCTGAGGCTAATAGTACGGATGTATTAAGTAGGGGAACTTCTAGGGGGTTTAAGGGGTGAATACCTGTTGGGGGTCAGCAGCCTCCTAGTTCGGGAGTTGGAGCTAGGCTGGAGTGGTAAAAGGCTCAGAAAAAGCCTGCGAAGAAGACTTCTGAGATGATAAAAAGGATTATGCCATATCGGAGAGCTTTTTGCACGATTGGTGTATGGTGGCCTTGAAATGTGCCTTCTCGAATAATGTCATGTCATCATTGGTATATGGTAAGTGTATTAGTAATTAGACCTAAGGTTAAGAGTATAAATGAATTAAAGTAGAATCATATAACAAGGCCTGATGTTATGAGAAGGGCAGAGAGGGCCCCAGTTAGTGGTCAGGGGCTAGGGTTTACTATATGGTACGCATGTGTTTGGTGGGTCATTATGTATTGTCGTGTAGATAAAGGCTTACTAGGAGTGTAAAGACATAGACTTGGATAAGGGCTACCACCAGTTCGAGGATCATAAGCAGTGTGAGGATAATGAATGTAGTTGATGTTGCAATGGAGCTGATTGATGATAGGACCAGAGTGGCTCCTCCAATTAAATGTATGAGTAAGTGACCTGCTGTGATGTTGGCAGTTAATCGTACGGCTAGGGCTATTGGTTGAATAAAAAGGCTAATAGTTTCAATAATAACTAGTATGGGAATCAGGGGGATGGGGGTTCCTTGGGGGAGGAAATGTGCTAAGGATGCCTTAGTCTTGTGGCAGAAGCCATATTACTGCTCCAGTTCATAAAGGAATTGCTATCCCCAAGTTTATTGATAGTTGAGTGGTAGGTGTGAAGGAGTGAGGTAGGAGGTCTAGTAGGTTTGTGGATCCAATAAATAGGACTAGGGAAATTAGTATTAGGGATCAAGTTCAACCTTTATTGTTGTGTATAGCCATTAATTGTTTAAGTACTAGTCGGATTAGTCATTGTTGTAAAGAGCTTAGTCAGTTGTTGATCAGGCGATTTGAGGTGGGGAATAACATGGTTGGGAGCATAATAATTAATATTACTACTGGTAAACCCATTATTGTGGGGGTAATGAAAGAGGCGAATAGATTTTTGTTCATTTTAGTTCTCAAGGGGACTTGAATGTTTGTATTTTAATACTTTTTTTTTTTTTTTTAGTTGGAGTCTCACTCTGTCGCCCAGACTGGAGTGCAGTGGCCGCTCCCGGCCACCGCAGCCCTGACCCGCTGGGCTCCGGCGATCCTTCCGCCTCAGCCTTCCGAGTAGCTGGAACTACAGGTGCGTGCTACCACGCCCGACTAATTTTTGATTTATTGTAGAGATGAGGTCTGGCCAAGTGGCCCAGGCGGATCTCGAACCCACAGGCTCAGGCAATCCACTCACCTCAGCCTCCCAAGGCACGGGATTACAGGCTGAGCTACTGAGCCCGGCATGTATTTTAATACTTTTTAAGCTTGGGTTCAGAGGGTATATTAGTTTTTAAACTTTAAATTGAAATAAAATGAAAAGTGCTAATACTATGGATAAGATAGTGATAAATCATGTTGATATATCTAGTTGGGGCATTTCACTGTGGAAAGATTAATACTTTCAGTCTTTAACTTAAAAGGTTAATGCTAGATAAGCTTTGCAGTGATATTAAATTATAGATGTTGATCAATCTTCGAAATATTTTAGGGGTACTAGTTCTAGGACAATAGGTATAAAGCTGTGATTAGATCCGCAAATTTCTGAACATTGGCCGTAGTAGAGGCCTGGTCGAGTTGATGGAAGTGTTGCTTGGTTTAGGCGTCCGGGGATAGCATCAGTTTTTAAGCCTAAAGAAGGTACGGCTCACGAATGAAGGACATCTTCTGATGAAATTAATATTCGAACTGGAATTTCTATAGACAGAACTACGCGGTTATCAACTTCTAATAACCAGAGTTCCCCTGGTTTAAGGTCTGTTGTGGGGACCATATAAGAATCAAAAGTTAGGTCTTCGTAGTCGGTGTATTCATAGCTTCAGTATCATTGGTGACCTATAGTTTTAACGGTTAAGGAAGGGCTGTTAATTTCGTCTGTTATGTAGAGAATACATAGGGAGGGAAGAGTGATTTCCTGTCAATTTCTTCTAGTAGATTTATTATGTTTTGCTTAATATATTTTCATATTATTAGGTATGTGTATACTTTATAAATTTTTATATTTCCTGATGAATCATCCCCTTTATCATTATGGAGTAATCATCTTTCTCATAATTACACTGTTTGCTTTAAAAACTATTTTGTGTGTTATTAATATAGCTGTGTTTGCTTTCCCTTGGTTAAAATATACCTGACTTTCCCCCCCATTCTTTTAGTTTGTGTCTTTCTGGGTGCTAATGTTTTTAGTGTATCTCCTATAAACTGCATAGGATGATTTTTTTTTTTTTTTTTTTTTTTTGAGTTGGAATCTCTCTCTGCTGCTCAGGCTTGACTGCTGGGCTCAGGCAAACCTTCCACTTCAGCCCTTCAAGTAGCCAGAACTACAGGTGGGCGCTACCACATATGGCTAATTTTTTGATTCATTGTAGAGATGAGGTCTCGCCAAGTTGTCCAGGCTGTTCTTGAACCCGTGGGCTCAGGCAGTCCCCTCACCTCGGCCTCCCAAAGTGCTGGGATTACAGGCTGGAGCCATCGCTCCCAGCCAGGAGGATTTTTTTAAGAAGCTTTTTTTGGAATAATCTTAAGACTTAAGTGAAAAGTTGCAAAATTGGATAGTGAGTTTCCTTATGCCTTCACCACCTTCTCCAGCGTTAATCTCTTACATTACTTTGTTACCATGATCAAAACTGGGATGTTAGTATAGGGACCACTTTATTAACCAAACCATAGACTTTATTCAGATTTCACCATTTTTTTCCATTAATGTTCTTTTTTTGTTCCAGGATACAATTCAGGGTCACACGTCGCATTTTCTTGCCAAGTCTCTGTGGTCTCTTCCAATCTGTGACTGTTCTCCATCCTCCTTTGTGCTTCATGATCTTTGCACTTTTGAAGATAACTGGCCTGTTACTTCACAGAATGGCCCTCAGTTTGGGCCTTGTCTAAGGTTTTCTCATACTAGGCTGAAGTTATGCATTTGGGGGGCAAGAATACAAGGGAAGTAGTGTTATGCTTGTTTAAGTGCATCATATCAGGGGCTTCACGATGACAATAAGTCTTTTTTTTTTTTAAGCAAGATTTATTCAGAGGACAGAAAAGCTCCCAGAGTGGTAGGGGACCCGAGGGGGTTGCCCTCAATAAGTCTTAATACTGGTGACGTCATCCTTGATCACTTGGCCAAGCTGTCTTGATTAAGCTGGGTTTCTCCACTGAATTCCCACTTCCTTTTTGTAATGAATAATTTTATAACTTTTGTGAATTTGCATTTAAAATTTTGATGCATTTGGTAAGTTATACTTAATGAATACATTGGGGGAGATCCTGTTTCTCCTTAAATTTCCACCCACTAATTTTATGATTTTTACTGCCTAATGATGATTCTATTTCCTTCCATATACATATATATATATATATTTTTTAGTTGGAGTCCCACTCCTTCACCCGGGCTGGAATACAGTGGCATACCTGCTCATGGCCACCCCAGCATCGCCCTGCTGGGCTCCAGTGATCCTTCCAATTCAGCCTTCTAAGTAGACAGAACTACAGACACACACTACCATGCCCGGCTATTTTTTTCTTTTCATTGTAGAGACGAGGTCTTGCCAAGTCACCCGGGCTGTCTCAAACCCACGGGCTCAGGCATTCCACTCGCTTCAGCCTCCCAAAGTGCTGGGATTACAGGCTGAGCCGCAGAGCCTGACCCCTTCTATATTTTTTAATTGAAATAATTCTGGAGGGAAAAGATGTCACTCCTCCTCCATGTATTTCTTTTTTTCAATTATTTATATCAGGGTCTCATGTATATTCATTTTGTCTTTGGGTTATAATCCAATATCATCGCTATTTATTTTTTGCCTAATTGTTCCTGATTTGGCCATTGGGAGCTGGGAGCTCTCCTGCAGGTTAGCTTCTGTGTTCCTTTGACAAGGTCTCATCCTTTTTTATGCTTTCTCTTTTTTTCTGGCACCAAAAGATGTCCTAGGCTCATCTTGTATCTTCCCTGTTCCAACCCTACAATCATCATCCACTTTTCCAAGGAGCACTCATTTCTTCTACTGGAGATTGGTTCTTAGAAACCAGGATCTAAATGCTGTCTATACTCATTGCTACTGGGATGTCATTTCTTCTGGGCCTTCTCAGTGAACAGAGGTATGAAATATATATGTGCATCCTAATCTTCATATACACACACCTATAAAAAAACAACTTTATCTATAATAAAAACCACAAGTTCGTACTGATGTCTCTGATCTGTTTATTTTAAGACAGGGTCTCACTCATTGCCCAGGCTGGAGTGCAGTGGCATGCTCATAGCTCACTGCAGCCTCAAACTCATGGGCCTTGCACATACTTGGCAAATGGACGGTACTCAAATATGCTACGATGAGGGTGCACCAGAGCTGGGTCGGGCCCAGCGTCTCTCCTCCTTAGGCAATACTTGGCAGGATGTGGAGCTAGGTTGCATGTTGCCCAAGGGATGAGGGCCATCCTGTCCTCTTGTGAGACAGCTGGGATGACTCTTTGAAGTGTTCATGTCCTACTCCCTTCCTTGCCCAATGACTTTACTGCTTGCTCAGTCAAACAGACCACCACATGGTGTGTACCATAAACTCTGAAGCTGGCCATTTGCTGTGAGGCCCTGAAGGTCGGAGCATGTCTGGAGTGGAGGCAGCAGCTACACTCTTACCTTGGGAGGATCCTGGGAAGCCTCCAAGGGGATGTGGCCATTCATCTGGGCTCGGGAGCCACTAGAGTTTTATGTACCACGTGTGATGGGTGGCCTGGAACAAGTTCAGGACCTGGCATCTAGGCCTGTTCTGCCTGCAGGCAGCCTGGCATTGACCTGTGACCTCCTGGGTCTGACGGCCTTGGTTTTGCCTTTCAGCATGATGCTCCCATGCCTGTGTCAGCCTCCATAGAGCTCATCCTGGTGGAGAACGTGAGGATGAGCCCAGAAGAGGTGGCCTTCTACAACCACCCTGGCGGCAGGTACGGCCCTCACCCTGTCTCAATGAGACCCCCCCCCGTGGGACCCCTCACCCTCCAACTGGCCCCTCTGTGCATCTTCTTCCTCTGGAGCTCTGTCTCAGAGAAACCTCAGGCTACTTCTTCAACACCAGCACTGCAGACGTCCTCAAGGTGGCCTACCAGGAGGCCAAGGGCGTGGACATGGTTAGCTTGGGCCATCTGTCCCCCTGCTGGTTTTACTTCCTCATCTGGGTGTGGTTCATAGATGGAGTATTTCAGAAGCTGGCACTTAGTCACATCAGCTATAATTCACAAGGTCTCTCTATTCTCCAGTTCACCCTGCAGCTTGAGTCATTCCCATTTAGTTTATTTCTTGTCCACAAACTACCTGCAGTACTTGTTACCTAAATGTTTCCTTTCAATCAGTCTTTTAATTAAATACTAAAATCTTAATTAAAATATTATTACATAAACTGCATTACAGCAACCATGAAGAAATGTGCTTGAAAAGTTATAACGTCCTCCTCTGCATTCTCAGATTTCCTTTGACCCTCTTCCTATTCTTGCAAATATTGACTTAGCTGTGCCCCTGGGATAGGAAAATTGGACATTCTGCTTTTTTCAGTTATGTTATCTTAAGTTTTTGTATTTTTCCATGTTGCACTGTAGGCTGGCTGATTACCTGTATGCAGTCCTTTGTTCTTTAGGCATTCTCTTCCTGTGGAGTATTTGGTTTGCTTTAAGGGCTTTTGATTTTAAAAGTATAGCAAAGAACAGCATAGTGTAAAAACAAACAAACAAAAACTACTGTCCTACATGTCTGCATGAGGGTTATTATGCAATCATGTCAAGTGGCCTTACTTTAAAAGGAATCTCTCACTACTGAAAGTGTAATAAAGCCACTCCCTAAGTCAGAAATACGGGGCAGCCCAAAGCAAAAATACCAGAATGATACCCACCCCAGTGTGTCATTACACCAAGCTATGTTGTAGCCTTTGGACTGCTCTGAGCCCAAGACCTGCTTTCCTCTGTTAAAAGGGGTGGCTGTCACGTGTCAGGGAGTGTTGCAGTCATGCCAGCATCAGAGGACACATTCCCTGGAGTCAAAAGATGCCTGGGTTGATTCAGTGCTTTTTGTATGGTGGGGATTCAGATCATGCAGTCTCTGAGGACTGGCTAGGGTGTGCCTGACTGCAGGCCATCCCGCGGCTCTTGATGCTGGTGTTTCCTCTTGGCTTGGCCTTGTTCATGTAGGTGAGCCCATGCAGGCTGGCAGCAGTGGAAAACAACTTCCTAACATCAGGGAAGGCTAACATCGGAATTCACCTTTGCAGTGACCTAGTCCTAGAGTCTCTTCTGAGAAACACAGTCAGGGCCCCTTGCCTGCTGCTGTGCAGTAAATAGGTGCTATAGTCGGAAATCAGATGTGCGTTACATCCCTTATGAGGTTATGTCAGTTGTCAATCCCTGCAGTTCCATTTCCAACTTTTTTTGCACCCACTGACTATCTTTACATGGAGGTCACAAAATGAACTGCTTCTGGAGCAGGACAGGTGTAAGGTGAGGGGAAGGAGCAGGGTGTGAGGAACTAAGCTGTAAGTGCTATGTGAAATGGACCTGACCCTTAGCTTCAGTATTGGAGAGTAACAGGGAGTGTTGGAGTCTGTGGCACACTAGAGAGCACAGGCCGTGCCTTAGTGCAGCTTCTGTGCACATCTAACTCATTTCTGTCTGTTGCTATTCGTATTTATTTATTTTTTTAGAGAAGGGTTTTGCTGTGTCACCCAGACTGGGGTGTAGTGGTGTGATTATAGTTCACTTTAACCTCCAACTGCTGGGCTCAACTGATCCTTCGGCCTCAGCCTTCCACATAGCTGGGACTACAAGTATGCATCACCATGCCCGATTGATTTAGTTTTAGTTTTATTCTTTTTTGTAGAGATGGAGTCTAGCAGTGTTGGCCAGCTGGTCTGTTGTTGTTGTTGTTGTTGTTGTTTCTTTTTGTTTTGTTTTGTTTTTTAGTTGGAGTCTCACTCTGTCACCCAGACTGGAGTGCAGTGGCCGCTCCCAGCCACCGCAGCCTCAATCTGCTGGGCTCCGGCAATCCTGCCGCCTCAGCCTTCCAAGTAGCAGGAATGACAGGCATGCGCTACCACACCTGGCTGATTTTTTTATTTATTGTAGAGATGAGGTCTTGCCAAGTTGCCCAGGCGGGTCTCGAACCCGCGGGCTCAGGCAATCCACTCACCTCAGCCTCCCAAAGGCACGGGATTACAGGCTGAGCCACCACCCCGGCTCTGTTGTTGTTTTTAATAATACCTTTATTGAGGTGTTACTCACATACCATAAAATCCACACACTTATAGCTCAGTGATTTTTACTGTATCATAGAGTTGTGTAACCATCACTGCTATCGATATTCCTTCTAGATAATTTTGTAGATTATTTACATCAATTCCAAAAGAAACTGTGCACTTGAGTTATCACTTCCCTCTTCTCACACACCCACAGGCATACGCACATCTGCCCCAGATTTCAGCAACCACTGATCTCTTTCTGTGTCTATAGATTTGACACTTTGGAACATCTTATTATGAATGGACTCATACACTGTGTGGTCTTCTATCGCTGGCTTCTTTCACTTAGTGTAATGTTTTCATGTTTCATCCATGTTGTAGTATGTCAGCACTTCACTCCTTTTTTGGCCAGATAATAACAATTCTACGGTTATGCCACATTTTCATGCACTGATAGACAGTTAGGTAGTTTCCACCTTATGACAGTTGTGAATAATGCTGCTATGAACATTTGTGTGCATGTTTTTGTGTAGACATATGTTTTCATTTATACCTAGGAGTGCAATAGCTAGAGCTGTAATGGAAGGGGATAGTCATATGGAAAAGAGTTTATTTCATGGCAATGGTGTATGTCTGATAACACATTGTTATCCGTTTGAGTACATGAATACTCTATTTGTGCTGAATAGTTCTGTGTGAGATAAGTTACTGTTGGAAGAGGTTTTTAAGTCTAGAAGAATTAATTCTTTGTACATGCTTATATGCATGGAAAATTTAACTTTTGGAGGAATCACCAGGCTGTTTTCCCAAGTGGTTACACTATTTCACATTCCCAACAGTAGGGTCTGAGCATTCCAATTCTTCCACATCCTTCTTAACACTTGTTCTTATCAGACTTTTTAATTGTAGCTATTCTAGTGGATGCTAGTGGTATCTCATTGTGGTTTGATTTACAGTTCCCTGATTGCTAATGGTTTGGAGGATCTTTTCATGTGCTTATTGGCCATATGTATGTCTTCTTTGGGACAATATCAGAGCACTCAGATTATTTGCCATTTTTTCCCTTTTATTCAATTGTACAAGTTCTTTATATATTCTAGATACATGGTCTTTATCAGTTGTATTTTGCAAATACTTTCTCCCATTTATACGTTTTAGCTTTTTTGTTAGTGTCCTTTCAAGCATATACATTTTCAATTTTGATGAAGTTCAGTT
Source organism: Cephalopachus bancanus (assembly GCA_027257055.1). Taxonomy (NCBI): domain Eukaryota; kingdom Metazoa; phylum Chordata; class Mammalia; order Primates; family Tarsiidae; genus Cephalopachus; species Cephalopachus bancanus. Next base: position 1,489,587 of record JAPVLO010000367.1, on the reverse strand, counting down.
GATCTGCTTTTCCTGTTGCTCATGTGTTTGACATGATATCTAAGAATCTATTACAAATCTGAGTTCATAGAGATTTACTGGCTGTGTTCTTCTAAGAGTTTTATAATTTTAGCTTTTGCATTTCAGTCTTTGACCCCTTGTGAGTTAACTTTGTTGTATATAGAATTCTTGTGTGACTGGAGTTTTCTCTTTTTGAGTACTTTGGTATGTTATCCTCCTACCTCTGGCCTCCTTTGTTTCTGATGAGCAGTCAGTTGTTAACCTTACTGAGGTTTCCTTGTAAATGCTGAGTTCTGTCCACCCCACCCCCCACCCCCCGCCACTTTAAGATTTTTTTCCCTGGTCTTTGGCTCAATGTTTCAACATTATTTAAGCTATGTTTAGTTTATACAACCCAATCCAGATTTAGGATCCTTTGAAGGGAAAGTTTCTGAGGAAAGCTTTTCAGATTTGTTCTGACCCCAGAAGACTTCTTCTCTTTGTGTATCTCCTTGAGTTTATCTTACTTGGATTTCATTGAGCTTCCTGGATGTATAGATTAATGTCTTCCAATAAATTTGGGAAGTTTTGAGCCATTTTCGTTTGAATATTTTTTCTGCTCCTTTCACTCCTCTCTAGTTCTCCTATTGTGCATCTGTTGATGTGCTTGCTGGTGCCCCACATTTCTCTGTGACCCTATTTATTATTCTTTAATCTTTTTGTGCTCTGTTCTTCAGATTGCATAATATCCATCAGTCTATCTTCAAGTTTGCTAATGCTTTCTTTTGCCGGGTTACATTTCTTTTATGCCCTTCTAGTGAATTTTCCATTTTACTTAGTATACTTTTCAATGTAAGAACATCTTTTTGGCTCTTTTTCCTACTTCTTTGTTGAAATTCTTTATTTGATATAACATAGTTATCAAACATTCCTTTACTTACATAATCATTGCTTCCTCTTTGAGTATATTGATCATGGTTACTTTGAAAGTGTTGCCTGGTTAATCTGATATATGGTTGTTCTTCTGGGTAGTTTATGTTGTTGCCTGTTTTTCCTTGTGTATAGGTCATACTTTGTTTTTGTTTTTCATGTATTGTAATTGTTTTTTTCATGTATTGTAACGGATGGGAAATGGACATTTTAAAAAATATAGGGGACCTTCAGTCCCACTCAGGGTCAGATATTGCAGCCCCCTGCTGCTGCTGTTCCACTGCGTGTGTGGAAGTCTCGGGTCCCAGCCCCCTCCCAGGATACATCGTCTCCAGCCCAGCACCTGGCACCAAGCCGCCAGTCACTCAGGGAGGCACTGGGCACCCACCCCTCACAGACACCAGTCCCATTCCTGGCTGAAGTACCCTGTGGGGGGCCCAGGGCCACTCTCGCCACTCACCGCCTGCCCTTTGGAGCTTTGGAGCGCTGGAACTCCGGGCCCACTCTGGCTGAGGCACTCAGCACGAGACCCCAAGCTGGGGGACCCAGACAAGCGGAGAAAAACAGATCTACGTAAACTGCCTCACCATTCTGCAGGCAGAGACTTCCATTTGCCCCGCCCACCTATCAACAAACTTTACCTCAGTTCCTAAGGCAACGGGGCGAAACAGGAGACAAAGCCCCACCCCTACGCTGCAACAAAAAACAAAGGGGAGAGGCGAAATCAGAGATCAGAGAAGTGACTTTAGTCTGATCGCTTATTTTGACTTATGATTTTATCATTGTAACTGTTGGTTTTGATCACGTTTGTTGTTTACCTTCTGACTTACACTGTTTCTTGATTTTATTGGCCTGTCTCTGTGTAGCTATCAGTACTCTTTAGGGAATCTTTCTTACGTGTCTTTCTTCACTTCTTCCCAGCCTTGTGTCTCTTTCTCACCTGATAGTTGGTATGTATATCTGTTTTCCCTCTCACTTTTCTCTCTTTCTAATCCCCTATTGACCCCCCTTCCTCCATTATTTTCCTCTTTTATACCCCCCTTTTTAATCTAGGGACCAAGACAACATACTGCTGAATGGAAACAGATTGTAAGGCAGAGGGAAATAGGTTCCAGTGTGCTCATACACCTGTTCGTGGAAGCTAGAATCAGCATTCTGAACCACAGCTTCCCTCTCAATTAAACCTCAAAACTGCAAAAAGTACAGATTGCAGCCTAAGCTCCAACCTGAAAAGTGAACAAAGCCAGAAGACCCTCATAAGGAAGGACAGGATATTGCAGAAGAGAAATAAAAGCAACCCCACCTTCCCTCAAAAATGGGATTAAAGAAGGGGAGGGAAAGGGGGAGAGAGAGAAAAATCTACACAAATGAAGAAAAACCAAAAGAAGAGTATGGGTCTCTCCCAGACCCCTGGGAGGGCAGACATTGAGAAAACTGACTTTGGAATGCAAACAATGAAGAGCCCCCAGAATGAAGGGTCTCAAACTATAAACCTCGATATCAAGACAATAATGGAGAAATTAAAAAGAATTGAGGAGACACAAGAAGAAACTAGGAAGGAGCTGATATCTGAGATAACAGTAATAAAGAATACTGTGAACGAAATAAATAACAAACTGATAAGCATGGAAAGCAGAATTACCTAAGCAGAAGAAAGAATCTCAGAGCTTGAGGACCAAAATATAGAAATAACCCAAACTCTGAAAAACACAGAAAATAAGCTCAAAAAGACAGAACAAAACCTTCAAGAGATGAGTGATTACCTCAAGAGGCCTAACCTAAGAGTAATTGGACTACCTAAGGCAGAAAAAGAGACAGAGACCACACTGGAACAAACTTTCCATGAGATCATTCAAGAAAACTTCCCTTAACTAATCAGTGATGCAAAAATTCAAACACAAGAGATTCGGAGAACCCCTGCAAGACAACAAATGAGAAGACCAACTCCTAGACACATAATAATTCACCTAAACAAAGTAGGCATAAAAGAAAAAATCCTAAAGGCAGCAAGAGAAAAAGGCCAGATCACCTACCATGGAAGACCAATCAGAATAGCAGCAGATTTATCTACAGAAACTCTGCAGGCTAGGAGAGCTTGGAGCCCTATCTTCAAAGTCCTAAAAGATAAACAATTTCAACCAAGAATAACCTACCTGGCCAAGCTAAGCTTCATCAGTGAGGGAGAATTAAAATCTTTCCCAGATATCCAATCCCTAAGAACTTATGCTGCCACCAAACCATCTCTACATGAAACACTGAAGAAAGTACTAAACACAGAAGAAAAGGAAAAAAGAACCACGTTCTTCACAAGAGTACAGGGAAAAGAATAAAATATACATGAACCAACCCCCAAACCAAAATAAAGACAAAAAAAAGAACAAAAAACCCAAGTGGAAGAATAACTACTCTATCAGAACTCTATGATAGGGACGGACTGTCACATTTAAATAATTAGCCTGAATGTGAATGGACTAAACACACCACTGAAAAGACATAGAATGGAAAAATGGATAAAATATCACCAGGCAACAATATACTGCCTTCAAGAGACCCATCTCACTAGAAAGGATATACACAGACTCAAAGTAAGAGGATGGGAAACAAATTTTCAGGCAAATGGAACACAAAAGAAAGGAGGAGTCGCGATCCTAATTTCAGACAAAATACCATTTAAGCTATCAAAAATTAAAAAAGATACAGAGGGTCACTACATAATGATAAAAGGTTCACTCCATCAACAAGAAATATCTATCCTAAACGTATATGCACCCAACATAGGTGCGCCAACTTTCATAAAGCAACTTCTAGGAAAACTAAAGAAAGATATTGACTCTAACACCATCATAACAGGGGACTTTAATACCCCACTCACAACCCTAGACAGATCATCAGGACAAAAAATCAGCAAGGAGATCCAGAACCTCAATGAGACTCTGGACCAAATGGACTTAATTGATACCTACAGAACACTCCATCCAAAGACCACAAAATATACATTCCACTCATCACTGCATGGAACATATTCTAAGATTGACCACATAATTGGACATAAATCAAGCATAAGCAAATTTTAAAAGTCTGAAATTCTACCATGCACCTTCTCGGACCACAGTGGAATAAAAATAAACATTGACACCAACAAGGTCCCCCTAAAACCCACAAAGACATGGATACTAAACAGCATGATGCTAAACAACAACTGGATCAATGATGAAATCAAAACACAGATCAAAAGATACCTGGAAACAAATGTAAATAAAGAAACATCTTACCAAAATCTCTGGGACGCCTTGAAAGCTGTAGTTAGAAGGGAATTTATGTCCCTACAAACACACATGAAGAAAATGGAAAGAACATAAATTAACAAGCCACTTAAGGAAGCCAGAAAAACAAGACCACAAAAACCCTAATTTCAGAAGAACCCAGATCACCAAAATAAAAGCCCAAATCCAGGACATAGAAGACAAAAAGATAATACAAAAAAATCAATGAAACAAAAAGCTGGTTCTTCGAAAGGATAAACAAGATCGATAGTCCCCTAGCTAGACTGACCAAGAAAAAATGAGAAAAAAACCAAATAAACACAATCAGAAACAAAAAAGATTAAGTCACATCTGACCCTGAAGAAATACAAAAGATCATTAGAGACTACTACGTACACTTGTATGGAAACACACTTGAAAACCTTAAGGAAATGGAGGACTTTCAGACATCGCACAACCTACCTATCTTGGAACAAGAAGAAATTGAGACCCTAAATAGACCAATAACAATCAAGGAAATCGACTACGTAATAAGAAAACTTCCTACAAAAAAAAAGCCCTGGTCCAGATGGCTTTCCAGCAGAATTCTATAAGACATTTAAGGAGGAGCTGATACCAATCCTACTGAAGGTATTCCAGGCGATTGAAAAAGATGGAACTCTCTCCAAATCATTTTATGAAGCCAACATCACATTGATACCCAAGCCAGGTAAAGATCCAACAAAGAAAGAGAACTACAGGCCAATATCTTTGATGAAATAGATGCTAAAATTCTCAACAAGATCATAGCAAACCAGATTCAGCAATACATCTCAAAAATCATCCACCATGACCAAGTAGGCTTCATTCTTGGGATGCAAGGCTGGTTCAACATTCATAAAACCATAAATATAATTAAATACATCAACAGATGTTAAAACAAAAACCACATGATTATATCATTAGATGCAGAAAAAGCTTTTGATAAAATCCAGCACCCCTTCTTGATAAAAACCCTTGAACATCTAGGCATACGGGGAACATACCTCAAAATAGGAAAAGCCATCTACGAGAAACCCACAACCAGCATACTCCTGAATGGAAAAAAATTGGAAACTTTTCCCCTGAAAACTGGAACAAGACAAGGATGCCCACTCTCACCCTTCCTGTTCAACATACTATTGGAATTCCTGGCTCGAGCAATCAGAGAAGAGAAGGCAATCAGGCATATCTGAATAGGAAAAGAGGAAGTCAAGTTATATCTCTTTGCAGATGATATGATCGTGTACCTTGAAAACCCAAGAGAATCTGTCAAAAACCTCCTTACACTGATAAAGGCCTTTGGCAAAGTCTCAGGATACAAAATAAATGTACAAAAGACAATCGCATTTCTCTACACCAATAATAAACAAACAGAAACCCAAATAAAAAACACAATTCCATTCAGAATAGCCACAAAAAAAATGAAATACTTTGGCATCTTCCTAACCAGAGATGTGAAAGACCTTTACAATGAAAACTACAAAACACTACTCAAAGAAATCAAAGATGACACAAATAAGTGGAAAAATATCCCTTGCTCATGGATCGGAAGAATCAATATTGTGAAAATGTCCATCTTACCTAAGGCAATCTACAAATTCAATTCAATACCCATCAAATTACCAGTAACATTCTTCTCAGACCTAGAAAAAACAACACAGAAATTCATATGGAAACATAAACGTCCAAGAATAGCCAGAACAATCCTCAGCAAAAAAACAAAGCAGGTGGTATCACAATACCAGACTTCAAACTTTACTATAAAGCTACAATCATCAAAACAGCTTGGTATTGGTATAGGAACAGGCATATAGATCAATGGAACAGAATTGAGATTCCAGAAGCAAAATCTCAATTTCTCAACCAACTCATCTTTGACAAAGCCTCCACCACCTACCACTGGGGAGAGGAGAACCTATTCAGTAAATGGTGCTGGGAAAACTGGCTGACCACATGCAGAAGATTGAAACAGGACCCCTATCTATCCCCATGCACAAAGGTTAACTCCAAATGGATCAGAGACCTAAATGTAAAACCTCAAACCATAAGAACCTTAGAAAAGGAAGGAAATACCCTCATGGAAATCGGAACTGGCATCCAATTCCTGTACAAAACCTGAAACCCACAGGCCATAAGAGAGAAGATAGACAAGTGGGACCTTATTAAACTGACAAGCTTCTGCAAAGCCAAAGAAACCATCAAGAGAGCAGGAAGACAGCCTACAGACTGGGAAAAAGTATTTGCCAACACCAGGTCTGACAAAGTCTTAACATCTTGGATCTACAAGGAACTCAAATGTGCTGAAAAGAAAAAAACAAACAACCCCATTATAAAATGGGCAAAAGATATGAACAGACACTTCACAAAGGAAGACATCCGCCAGCCAACAGACACATGAAGAAATGTTCAACCTCACTAATCATCAGGGAGATGCAAATCAAAACCACACTGAGATACCACCTAACCCCAGTCAGAATGGCAATCATCAACAACTCAAAAAATAACAGCTGCTGGAGAGGGTGTGCCGAAAAGGGAACATTTCTACACTGTTGGTGGGAGTGTAAACCAATGCAACCTCTGTGGAAAGCAGTGTGGCAATTCCTAAAAGCCCTAAACGTCAACCTCCCATATGACCCTGCAATCCCCCTACTGGGAATATACCCTGAAGAACTCAAATCACTCTATAAAAAAGATACCTGCACACATATGTTTATCTCAGCATTGTTCACTATAGCAAGAACCTGGAAGCAACCATGCTGCCCATCAAAAGAGGACTGGATTAAAAAAATGTGGTACCTATACACGATGGAGTACTACGCAGCCATAAAAAAAGAACAAAATCATGAATTTCGCAGCAACCTGGATGGAACTAGAGTCTATAATACTGAGTGACCTCTCACAGAAACAAAGATCCGAGTATCACATGTTCTCACTCATATAATGGACCTTGAACATTCAATGTAATACTATAAGAAAATGACTGATGGTACTGGGAAACTATAGGGGTGGGAGATGGGATTAACAGTAGCAAATATCTGTCTGGGGAAGGGGAAACACCTCTTATCAATAGGGTGCCTGAATGGAATGTAATTGTATACCTAACCCTTAACTGTACCCCACAACATCATAATAAAAAATATTAAAAAAAAAAAAAAAAAAGAAAATACATTATGGAAACTCTGGGTACTGATTTCCCCACCCCCACCCCACTCCCATCCTGGATCTTGTTATTGTTACTTGCTTATTTACTTCTGTGGTGACTGACTATATTATTTCACTGGCGTCTAACACACATGCATGCATACAGCTGCCCACTGTGGAGTCTGATATTGCTTTTAGGGGACAGTGCTGTTAGGGGACATATGCTTGTGGTATGACCAAAGTCACCCTGGGATGACAGTGGTTTTTGCTGGGTTTCCCTTGAGTGTCTTTTTCCCTGACAACTCAATGGTTGTGCTGATTGCTCTACTGTCTTCCATAATCCCCTGGGGTGCAGATTAATCTACAACCTGGTCTCCTCTCATTCAGGATCCTTTGTAGGGAAGGTTTCTGAAGGTGTTTGAGATTTGTTCTGACCCAGGAGGGCTCTTTCCATCTGTCCCTTTTTCAATTTTTCCATGAGCCAGCCTCCAGTTTAGCCTGCACCTCTAATGACTATCCCTCTCAGCACAGTCTCTGCTGGTTTTGGCAGTGCTCATAGACTTGAACTTCTCCAAACTCTGCTGTAAATGAAGTCAGTTTCTTCAGGGAGGGATTCACGGCTTTGTTTTATGTCTGCTTTGTTCCCAGGCAAAACCTTTGAGCTAGAACTATAGTACTGGGGTTGGGGACAATAGTATACTTCTCTCCCAGGGGCGCCTGCATGGTAGGAGCTGAGTGCTTTTTGAGTGTGGACAGCAGCTGCAGTGTCCTCTGCTGGCCTCTCTCAGCATGAAACCCCACCCCACAAGCCCGGGAAAGGGCTGCTGAGCCCCAGTATTCCCACTGACACTGAGCCCAAGGTAGAGCCTCCATCTCACGAGCAGGGGCTGAGTCCAAAAAGGGAGCCCCTGCCTTTCAGCTGCCCTCCTGGGATGTAGCCTCAGGGAAGGTACCATAAGATGAGAAAATCTGACATCCTGTCTCTCCTAGGAAGATACTCTCCAGACTGGGAATTGAGGTGAGGAAGTCCTGTGACCTTGATCGAACTAGTATGGAGTGGAGTTCTGGCCTACTGAGTTAAACGAGAACAGGGGAAGGATAGGAAGGATACGTGTCTTATTTTAGACACCACAGACTTGTAGTTCTTCTCAAGTTTCACTAGATTTTCCTGAATAAATATTATCTGCCATATGCTTTTAGAATCATGTCAGAGCTTTTACATGGTTGTGTGTGTGGATTTCTGATGACTTCTACCCATTTTTGTGGACAGTAGGTCCACAGGCCTTCTCTCACTACTAGTTGTAATGGGGCCTCCAGTGACTTGTGTTGTTTCAGGATGCAGGTCTTGTGAGGCAAGAGCTTCTGGTTTTTCAAGAGTAAATAGAAATTTCTGATTTTTGTCAGCAACATCCCTTTTTAAAGTCTTCGCTAACTCAGGTGTTTATGTTTGTCTCTGTGGGGTGTTTTGTTTTTGCATTCCTCCAGTGCTTGACCTTGGACCCCAGCTGTTTGTAAAGAGGATGCCCTCTCACAGGGCAGTCCCTGAGGAAGCGTGAAGATATCACCTGTTCTTCTGAGAGGCAGACTTCCCTTGACACCTGGAGCCAAGTGTGTGACTGGGAAGCTGGGGAAGCTAGAGGTCTCCAAGCCTGAGACCACAGGGTGGGCTCCTTCAGTGTTTTTATTCCTTTTAGAAAAGAAAGACTAATTCTTCAGCTTTTCTTCCCACCATGCCAGTGCCCGTTCACTGTCAAACCCTTCATATTAAAAGGAGAACCGGAGAAGCGGCAAGATGGCAATGGGGCAACCTGGTCTCTGAAGCCCTCTGCAAAGGAGATCTGCAATGGGTCTCTGACTCTTGCCCCGGGGGGCTGTGGACCCCAACATCGCGGCCTGCTCTTCATACAGAGCTCGGCCATTGCCACCGCTGGGACATCTCAATGGACTGGACAGTCACTGCGGCACAAACGGTGCCACCGCCGCTGCTGCAGCCCCCCCACCACTGCCACCGCTGCCACCGCTGCTGCCACTGCTACGGCCTCCGTGACGGCCGTAGCACATCACACCACCCGGGCCCAAGGCGATCCACATCAAACCCCTTCAGGGAAGATCTGCTGGGATCGCTGCCACCTCTCCTGCAACCAAGACTGTCCTGCCGGCCTGCCATAAGGCTCCTGTTGCCTGCCCTGAGGCAGGCAGCCATCTTGTTCCTGTCCGGCCCCACCCCCTCTGGGGCGAGCAGCTGAGATAGCACCACCTGCTGGCAATTCAAGGCAACAACACCGAAACGGGAGAAACTAACTTGATAAAGACATAGGCCAGAGTGCTGAACGGAGGGTCATCTGAACTGTCCTTCACAGCAGACCAGGGGCAACTGACCCTAACTGCAAACTAATTTACCAACTTGAAAAGAAAACTAGAAATCAGACCTGAAAGGACATTGGACTTAAATGAAATGTCTCAGAGTGTGCTTCATTGATTCTATTAGTTTAATGACTTAATTCTACTCCTATTGTATTGTTCCCTTTTTTCTTTTTTCCTTTTCCTTTTCTTCTCTTTTCTTCTCTCTGTAAACCATATTGTTGTATAGAGGAACAGCACACTAACAAGGTGGTTGGTTAGCTTGTATGTTAGCATCACTATATGTTTTATTTTTGTTTTTTATTTTTTGTGTGAGAGTTGGTTCGTCTATTGAGAGCTGTGGTCTATTGTTTTTATCTGTTTCACTATAGGCCTCTCTCTCTATTTGTTGGCACACTTGTTTGTTTCCCCCCCCTTACTCCTCTATCTCTCCACTCTCCTCTTCAACCCACTATCTGCTCCATTCTCTCCCCTCTGCTAACCACATTTTATTTCAGGGAGTAAACCTACAGCCCCACTGCATGGACAGATTCCAGGGCAGTGGGAAGTGGGTTCCACATTATCCACACACCTGTCAGTGAATACCAGGACAGATTTTGAATCACAACTCTCCCCTTAAGTAAATCTCAAAACTGCAAAAAGGACCACCACCAACCTACAGTGCAACTCCAGAATTGAACAAAGTAAGAGGACATACATAAAGAATAGGAGATTGAACAAACAGAAGTAAAACCAATCCCTTTACCCCTGAATAACAGAATTAAAGAAGACGGTGACATGGAGGGAAGGAAAAAGTAGGGAGGGGGGAAAGCCGCACAAATGAAGAAAAACCAAAAGAAGAATATAGGTCTCACACAGACCCTGGGAAATCAGACACTGAGAAAACAGATTCTGGAACACAAACAATGAAGAGCCCCCAGAATGACTGGTTACATGCAACAAACCCAGACATCAAGACATTAATGGAGAGAATTTAAAAAATTGAGGAAGACAAGAGGAAAATAGGAAGGAGCTGATGTCAGAAATGACAGCAGTAAAGAATACTGTGATGGAAATGAAAACAGATTAATAAGCATGGAAAGCAGAATCAGCCAAGCAGAAGAAAGAATCTCAGAGCTCGAAGACCAAAACACAGAACTAACCCAAACTGTCAAAAGCATAGAAAAGAAGCTCAAAAAGACAGAACAAAACCTGCAAGAGATGAATGATCACTTCAAGAGACCAAACCTAAGAGTAATTGGGCTTCCTGAGGCAGAGAGAGAAGAAACAGAAGCCACACTGGAACAAACATTTCACGAAATCATTCAAGAAAACTTCCCTCATCTCATTAAGGATGAAAAAATTCAAACACAAGAGATTCACAGAACCCCTGCAAGACAACAAATGAGAAGACCAACTCCCAGACACATAATAATTCGCCTAAACAAAGTAGCTATAAAAAGAAAAACCCTAAAGACAGCAAGAGAAAAAGGCCAGACTACCTACCAGGGAAAACCAATTAGAATAGCAGTAGATTTATCCACAGAAACCCTTCGGGCCAGGAGAGCCTGGAGCCCTATCTTCAAAGTTCTAAAAGAGAAACAATTTCATCCAAGAATAACCTACCCAGCCAAACTAAGCTTCATTAGTGAGGGAGAATAGAAATCTTTTCCAGATATCCAATCCCTAAGAACCTATGCTGACACCAGACCACCTTTACAAGAAACACTTAAGAATGTACTGAACACAGAAGAAAAAGAAAAAAGAACAAGAGCATTCTTCACAAGAGTACAGGCAAAAGATTAAAAACACACATGAACCAACTCCAAAACCCAAAGAAAGACAACAAACAAACAGGAACAACTCTGTAAGAACCTTATGACAGGGATCAACTCTTGCATTTCAATTATTAGCTTAAATGTGAACGGACTAAATGCACCACTGAAAAGACATAGAATGGCAAAATGGATAAAATATCATCAGGCAACAATCTATTGCCTTCAAGAGATCACCTCACGAGAAAGGATAGCCACAGACTCAAAGTAAGAGGATGGGAAACAAACTTTCAGGCAAATGGGATACAAAAGAAAGGAGGAGTCGCGATCCTAATTTCAGACAAAATACCATTTAAGCTATTAAAAATCAAAAAAGATACAGAAGGCCACTACATAATGATAAAAGGCTCAATCCATCAACAAGAAATATCTATCCTAAACATATATGCACCCAACATAGGTGCGCCAACTTTCATAAAGCAACTTCTTGGAAAACTAAAGAAAGATATCGACTCTAACACTATCATAACTGGGGACTTTAATACCCCACTCACAACCAAAGACAGATCATCAGGACAAAAAATCAACAAGGAGATCCAGAACCTCAATGTGACTTTGGACCAAATGGACTTAATTGATACCTACAGAACACTCCATCCAAAGACCACAGAATACACATTCTACTCATCACCACATGGAACATATTCTAAGATCGACCACATACTCAGCCATAAATCAAGCATAAGCAAATTTAAAAGGACCGAAAATCTACCAAGCACCTTCTTGGACCACAGTGGAATAAAAATAAACATTGACACCACAAAGTCCCCCCAAAACCCACAAAGACATGGATACTAAACAGCATGATGCTAAACAACTCCTGGGTCAACGACGAAAACAAAACAGGGATCAAAAGACACCTGGAAACAAATGAAAATGAAGAAACATCTTACCAGAATCTCTGGGATGCCCTAAAAGCTGTAGTAAGAGGGGAATATATATCCCTACAAACACACATGAAGAAAATGGAAGGAACAGAAATTCACAACCTAACAAGCCACCTAAAGAAGCTGGAAAAGCAAGACCACAAAAACCCTAATTTCAGGAGAAGATTCCAGATCACCAAAATAAAAGCCCAAATCCAGGACATAGAAGACAAAAAGATAATATAAAAAAATCAATGAAACAAAAAGTTGGTTCTTCGAAAGGATAAACAAGATCGATGGTACTAGACTGACCAAGAAAAAATGAGAAAAAAACCAAATAAGCACAATCAGAAACAAAAAAGATGAAGTCACATCTGACCCTGAAGAAATACAAAAGATCATTAGAGACTACTACGTACACTTGTATGGAAACACACTTGAAAACCTTAAGGAAATGGAGGACTTTCTGACATCACACAACCTACCTATGTTGGAACAAGAAGAAATTGAGACCCTAAATAGACCAATAACAATCAAGGAAATCGACTACATAATAAGAAAACTTCCTACAAAAAAAAGCCCTGGTCCAGATGGCTTTCCAGCAGAATTCTACAAGACATTTAAGGAGGAGCTGATACCAATCCTACTGAAGGTATTCCAGGCAATTGAAAAAGATGGAACTCTCCCCAAATCATTTTTTTTTTTTTGAGTTGGCGTCTCACTCTGTCGCCCAGACTGGAGTGCAGTGGCCGCTCCCGCCACCGCAGCCTCAACCCGCTGGGCTCCGGCAATCCTTCCACCTCAGCCTTCCATGTAGCCGGAATTACAGGCACGCACCACTACGCCCGGCTGATTTTTTTATTTATTGTAGAGATTAGGTCTCGCTGCCCAGGCGGGTCTTGAACCCACGGGCTCAGGCAATCCACTCACCTCAGCCACCCAAAGGCGAGGGATTACAGGTTGAGCCACCAAGCCCAGCTCCCCAAATCATTTTACGAAGCCAACATCACATTGATACCCAAGCCAGGTAAAGATCCAACAAAGAGAGAGAACTACAGGCCAATATCTTTGATGAACATTGATGCTAAAATTCGCAACAAGATCCTAGCAAACCGGATTCAGAAATACATCTCAAAAATCATCCACCATGACCAAGTAGGCTTCATTCCTGGGATGCAAGGCTGGTTCAATATTCATAAAACCATAAATGTAATTAAATACATCAACAGATGTCAAAACAAAAACCACACGATCATATCATTAGATGCAGAAAAACTTTTGATAAAATCCAGCACCCCTTCTTGATAAAAACCCTTGAACATCTAGGCATACGGGGAACATACCTCAAAATAGTAAAAACCATCTACGAGAAAACCACAGCCAGCACACTCCTAAATGGACAAAAATTGGAACCAATTCCCCTGAAAACTGGAACTAGACAAGGATGCCCACTCTCACCCCTCCTGTTCAATATAGTATTGGAAGTCCTGGCTAGAACAATCAGAGAAGAGGAGGCAATCAGAGGTATTCAAATAGGAAAAGAGGAAGTCAAGTTATCTCTCTATGCAGATGATATGATTGTGTACCTTGAAAACCCAAGAGAATCTGTCAAAAGCCTCTTTACATTGATAAAGGCCTTTGGCAAAGTCTCTGGATACAAAATAAATGTACAAAAGACAATCACATTTCTCTACACCAATAATAAACAAACAGAAACCCAAATAAAAAACACAATTCCATTCAGAATAGCCACAAAAAAAATGAAATACCTTGGCATCTTCCTAACCAGAGAAGTGAAAGACCTTTACAATGAAAATTACAAAACACTGCTCAAAGAAATCAAAGCTGACACAAACAAGTGGAAAAATATCCCATGCTCAAGGATCGGAAGAATCAACATTGTGAAAATGTCCATCTTACCTAAGGCAATCTACAAATTCAATGCAATACCCATTAAATTACCAACAACATTCTTCTCAGACCTAGAAAAAACAACACAGGAATTCATATGGAAACACAAACATCCAAGAATAGCCAGAACAATCCTCAGCAAAAAAAACAAAGCAGGTGGTCTCACAATATCAGACTTCAAACTTTACTATAAAGCTACAATCATCAAAACAGCTTGGTATTGGTACAGGAAAAGGCATATAGATCAATGGAACAGAATTGAGATTCCAGAAGCAAAACCTCGATTTTTCAACCAACTCATCTTCGACAAAGCCCCCACCACCTACCACTGGGGAGAGGAGAACCTATTCAGTAAATGGTGCTGGGAAAACTGGCTGACCACATGCAGAAGATTGAAACAGGACCCCTATCTATCCCCATGCACAAAGGTTAACTCCAAATGGATCAGAGACCTAAATGTAAAACCTCAAACCATAAGAACCTTAGAAAAGGAAGGAAATACCCTCATGGAAATCGGAACTGGCATCCAATTCCTGTACAAAACTCAAAACTCACAGGCCATAAGAGATAAGTTAGACAAGTAGGACCTTATTAAACTGACAAGCTTCTGCAAAGCCAAAGAAACCATCAAGAGAGCAGGGAGACAGCCTACAGACTGGGAAAAAGTATTTACCAACTCTAGGTCTGACAAAGGCTTAACATCCTGGATCTACAAGGAACTGAAATGTACTGAAAAGAAGAAAACAAACAACCCCATTATAAAATGGGCAAAAGATATGAACAGACGCTTCACAAAAGAAGACATCCGAGCAGCCAACAGACACATGAAGAAATGTTCAACCTCACTAATCATCAGGGAGATGCAAATCAAAACCACACTGAGATACCACCTAACTCCAGTCAGAATGGCAATTATCAACAACTCAAAAAATAACAGCTGCTGGAGAGGATGTGGTGAAAAGGGAACACTTCTACACTGTTGGTGGGAGTGTAAACTAGTGCAACCTCTGTGGAAAGCAGTGTGGCGATTCCTAAAAGCTCTAAAAATCGACCTTCCATATGATCCCGCAATCCCCCTACTGGGAATATACCCTGAAGAACTCAAATCACTCTGTAAAAAAGATACCTGCACACGTGTGTTTATCGTGGCATTGTTCACAGTAGTAAGAACCTGGAAACAACCATGCTGCCCATCAAAAGAGGACCGGATTAAAAAAATATGGTACATATACACGACGGAATACTACACAGCCATAAAAAAGAACAAAATCATGAATTTCGCAGCAACCTGGATGGAACTAGGGTCTATAATACTGAGTGACCTCTCACAGAAACAAAGATCCGAGTATCACATGTTCTCACTCATATAATGGACCTTGAACATCCAATGTAATACTATAAGAAAATGACTGATGGTACTTGGAAACTATGGGGGGGGATGGGATTAACAGTAGCAAATATCTGTCTGGGGATGGGAAAACACCTCTTATCAACAGGGTGCCTGAATGAAACGTAATTGTACACCTAACCCTTAACTGTACCCCACAAAACCGTAATAAAAAATATTGATTAATTTTTTAAAAAAAGGAGAACCTGAGTCTTAACTAATTCTGATGGTGCCACTTAACTGACATCATGACAACATAAGAACATCTTCTGCTGCATAAAACACAATAAGAAATATCACTGGGCTTCCAGGAAAATAGCCCTCATCATAATTTCTCCATAAGATCGTCAGATGTGTCATCAAAAAGTTTGGAGGGCAGAGGCAGTGGATTGAAATTCCCAAAGCGCTGGAAGAACATAAACCTGACAGCCAAGGATCCCATATTTAGCCAAACTGTCCTTCAAAAATGAGGGAGAAATCCAGACAGTCCCAGACAACCAAAAGCTGAGTATTACCAGTCATGCCCTGCAATGAGGGGGAAGCCCTTCCATTTGAAAAGCAAAGACTAGACAGGAACCCAAAGCTTTACCAAGAGAAAGATCTCTGGTAAAGGTAAACACATGGGCAATTAGAAAACCTAGGACCATTTTTGTTTTGGACATGATTTTAGATACTAATGTATCCCAAAAAAATCATTTTAGTTGATATGGACACAGTTTGTACAGATATAATTTTGTGATGCCAATAACTGAAAGAGCAACTGGGTAAGAGAAAGAAGTAACATTTTCGTCTCTCTGCTTAGGTTTGCTTTGTCTTTGGGGGCTCTTTTTTGGTTCCATATGAACTTCAGGATTCAGGATTGCTTTTTCTAATTATGTGAAGGATGGCATTGGTAATCGTGTTGAATTAATAGATTGCTTTGGGCATTATGGATACTTTAACAATATTTATTCTTTCAATTCATGAGAGTAGAATGTTTTTCCGTTTTATGTGTCTGTTATAATTTCTTTTAGTTGTGTTTTATAGTTCTTCTTGTAGAGATTGTTCACTTCCTTATGCAGCTTGAAATACCATGCAGCCATAAAATTAAGAATGAAATCATGTCCTTTTCAACAACATGGCTGGAGTGGAGGCCATTATCCTACATTAACTAGCTCAGAAACAAAACAAATACTTTGTGTTTCACTTCTAAGTGGAACCTGAATAGTGGGTACACATAGCACAATAGACACCAGATACTCCTAAAGGGGGTAGAACAAGAAGGGAGCAAAATAACCTACTGGGTACAGTGTTCTCTATTTTGGTAATGGGCACACTGGAAGCCCAAGTCCCACTAATATGCAATATACACAGTAACAAACATGTGCTTCTACTTCCTGAATTTAAGACTTAAAAGAGGAAAAAAGGCACTCAATGTGGAAAGGAAGATATGAAATCATCTGTTTACAAATTACTTGATCTGAAATGTAGAAAACTCTTAGGAGTCCACCAAAGAACAGTAAGAACTGAAGCAAATTTAATAAAGTATCAGGCAAATGGAATCTCAAGGAACCCTGGATAGCCCAGATGGTCTTGAAAAGAGCAAAGTTGGTGGTCAGATTCTCCTGTTTTCAAAACTTATTACAATCTCTAGTAATCAAAACAGCATGATACTGACATAGACAGAGTTACAGAGCAATGGAAGAGAATCCTGAGTCCAGAAATAAACCCGCTCATACATGGTTAACTGATTTTTGACAAAGATTCAAGGCTGTCCAATGGGAAAGGACAGTCTCTTCACTAAATGGGGCCAAGACATCCACATGCAAAAGGGGTGAAGTTGGACACTGACATAACAACACACATAAAATTAAGTCACAATGGGTCAAAAACCTAATGTAAGAGCCAAAATGATCAGACTGCTAGAAGAGCTAGGTATGGTGGCTCACACCCATAATCTCAGCATTTTGGAGGCAGAGGCAAAAGAATTGCCTGAGTCCAGGGTTTCAAGACCAGCCTGGGCAACTTTGGGCTTGTCTCTACAACTACAGGCGTGTGCCTGCATTCCCCCTATGGCGAGGAGGTTGAGGCA
Organism: Cephalopachus bancanus; assembly: GCA_027257055.1. NCBI lineage: Eukaryota > Metazoa > Chordata > Mammalia > Primates > Tarsiidae > Cephalopachus > Cephalopachus bancanus. The sequence goes on along the minus strand of JAPVLO010000367.1, from coordinate 1,471,843 downwards.
GGGGCATCTTCTCACCCAGCAGATGGAGGCTGTGGTGACCTTGAGTGTGCCACTGCCCCCCACCCGGGTGACAGAGTGGGAAACGACTCAGAATAAATAACATAAAACTTTTAGAAGAAAACATAAGAGGAAAGTTTCAGGATGTTGGATTTGGCATGGATTTTTTTGGATGTAACAACAAAAATATAGGCTAAAGGTTACAAAGAGTTAAGCTGGACTATGAGAAAATCTGAAAGTTCTGTGTGTCAAAGGACAGATCAGAGTGAAAGGCAACCTGTGGAATGGGATAAAGTACCTGGGAACCATCTTCCTGATAAGGGTACCTATCTAAGATAAATAACTACATGCCAACAGCAGTAAAAACAAATAACTCGATTAAACAATGGGCAAAAGACTTGAATAGATATTTCTCTAAAGGTGGCAATCAAATGAAAATCAAATTTTTTTTTTTTTTTTTTTTGAGTTGGAGTCTCACTCTGTCGCCCAGACTGGAGTGCAGTGGCCGCTCCCGGCCACCGCAGCCTCGACCTGCTGGGCTCCGGCGATCCTTCTGCCTTAACCTTTCAGGTAGCCAGAAATACAGGCATGCGCTACCACGCCCAGCTGATTTTTTTGATTTATTGTAGAGATGAGGTCTCGCTGCCCAGGTGGGTCTCGAACCCCGCAGGCTCAGGCAATCCACTCACCTCAGCCTCCCAAAGGCGCGGGATTACAGGCTGAGCCACCGAGCCCGGCAAAAATCAAATTTTCATGTGCTTATTATCACTACTCATCAAACTAGTGCAAACTAAACCCACAATGAAAACCACGTTAGACTCCTTAGGGTAGCTCCCATGAAAACAACAGAAAACAAGTATTGGTGCGGATGTGGAGACACAGGAACTCTTGTGCACTGTTGGAAGGCATGTGAAAATGGTGCAGCAACTGTAGAAAACAGTATGGTGGTTCAAAAAAAAAAAAAGTAAACATGGAATTACTATATGATTCAGGAAGCAATCCCATGTCTGGTAATGAAGCCCAGTCTCCAAGTTATTTGTACACCTGTGTTCTTAGTAGTATTCAGAACAACCAAAAGGTGGAGGCAACCCAGGTGTTCCATCAACAGATGAATGGATAAACCAAATGTGGTCTATCTATACAATGGAATATTATTCAACCTTAAAAAAAAAAGAGGAAAATCCTGACACATACTACAGCATGGAAGAACCTTGACATTATGCTAAGTGAAAGAAGCCAGATACAAAAGGACAAATCCTAAAATTCTACTTACATGTGGTACCCCAGTGTAGTCAAATGGATGGAGATGGGGAGTAGAATGGTAGTTTTCAGAGGCTGGAGGAGAGAAATTGGGGAGTTATTGTTTATTGGGTACAGAGTTTCAGTTTTGTGAGTTGAAGAGTTGTGTGAGCGGATGGTGGTGATGATTGCCCAAAATGTAAATGTACTTAATGCTACTGACCTGTATGTGTAAAAGATGTTTTTCAGGTGTGTGTGTGTGTGTGTGTGTGTGTGTGTGTGTGTGTGTGTGTGTTGGAGTCTCACTCTGTCACCCAGGCTGGAGTGCAGTGGCATGTTCATGGCCCTCGCAGCCTTGACCTGCTGGGCACAGGTGACCATTCTGCCTCAACCTTCCAGTAGCTGAAATTACAGGCATGCGCCACCATACTTGGCCATTTTTTTTATTTATTGGGGTCTTGCCAAGTTGACCAGACTGGCCTCAAACCTGTGGACTCAGGCAATCTTCTCACCTTGACCTCCCCAAATGCTGGAATTATAGGCATGAGCCACCATGTCTGGCCTAAAAGATGTTAAGGAGGGAAATTTTATGTCATGTGTGTTTTTTTTTTTTTTTTGAGTTGGAGTTGGAGTCTCACTCTGTCACCCAGGCTGGAGTGCAGTGGCATACTCACAACTGCTCCAGCATCGACCTGCTGGGCACAGGTGACCATGCCACTTCAGCCTCCCAAGTTGTCAGAACTACAGGCACACACTACCACGCTCAGCTAATTTTTTACTTATTGTAGAGATGAGGTCTCACCAAGTTGTCTCGGCTGGTCTTGAATCCATGGGCTCAGGCAATCCACTTGCCTTGGCCTCCTAAAGTACTGGGATTACAGGCTGAGGCAACCAAGCCAGGCTAGGTGTATTTTACCATAATTTTTTTTTTTTGCACTTTTACTTTAGAGTTGTAGGGTACATGTAAGGATTTTGCTACATAAGTAAATTACATGCAGGTGAAGATTGGGCTTCTAGTGAACCCTCTTACCCCCTGATAGTGGATCAGGTACCCACTGGGTGGTTGGGTGTCTCTTATCTCCCCTGTCTCCTCCCCTTTGCTAGTAGTGCCCAGCGTCAGTTTTTCCAGCCTTTATGCTCACGTGCCCAATGTTGAGGGCCCACTTATGAGAGAAAACATGCAGTATTCAGTTTTTTTATTTCTGTAGTAGTTCACTGAGAATGTTGGCCTCCAGCAGCATCCATGTTGCTGAAAAGGACATGATTTTGTTCCTTGATATAGCTGCATAGTATTCTGTAATGTATATGTACCACAATTCCTTTATCCAGTCCACTTTTGATGGGCATCTGTGTTGGTTCCATGGTTTTGTTATTGTGAATAGCTCTGTGATGAACTTATGTGTGCAGGTGTCTTTTTGGTAGAGTGATTGATGTTTCTCTGGGTATATTCCCAGAAGTTGGATTCCTGGATTGTACAGTAGCTCAATTTCTGGTTCTTCATGAAAACACCACACTGCTTTCCATATAGGTTGAAGTAGCTTATGTTCCCACCAACAGTGTGGAAGCATTCCCTTTCCTCTGCAGTCTCACCAACACCTGTTGTTGTTTTGTCTTTTTTTTTTTTTTGAGTTGGAGTCTCACTCTGTTGCCCAGGCTGGAGTGCAGTGGCATGCTCACAGCCACCCCAGCATCAACCTACTGGGCTCCGGATATCCTCTCGCCTCAGCCTTCCAAGTAACTGGAACTACTTGGCAGTTTTTTATTTTACTGTAGAGATGAGGTTTCATCAAGTTGCCCAGGCTGGTCTCGAACCCACAGACTCAGGCAATTCACTTTCCTCGGCCTCCTGAAGTGCTGAAATTACAGATTGAGCCACCGAGCCTAGCCTTTTTTTTTTTTTTTTTTGTCTTTTTAATTATTGCCATCCTGACAGGTGTTAGATATTGTGTCATTGTGGTTTTGATTTGCATTTTCTCTGATGATTAGAGAGGCTCAGCATTTGTTCATGTTTGTTAACTGCTTGGATGTCTTCCTTTGAGAAGTATCTGTTCATGTCTTTTTCCCACTTTTTGATGGGAGGTATTTTTTTTTTAACCATTTGAAATCCTTGTAGGACCTTTACCAGAATTTTAAAAATAAAAGTAGGTAATCTGGGGACAGAACTAACTCAGGACCACCAGCTGGGTAAACTTGACTAAATGGCTTCACTTCAAGGGCTCCGTGCTTTCTAAGATTGGAGTGATCGTTCATAATGACACCTCATAACGGCAGGGGTCACTGATTGAGCATGTGCTAGACCGTTTTCGGCACTTCTATTCCTGCACCCTTGAGTCACCAGTAGCCCCATGAGGCAGGTGTTTTCGTTATTCTCATTTCACAGAATGGTGAGACTGAGCCTTGTCAATATTAACTTGCTTAAGTCCACACGGCTAGCAAGTGACGACTTCATTCTAATGGACACAGAGAAGCAAAGGCACAGCTGGACATAAATGTGGGCCAGGTGGTGATGAGAAAAGGCAAACAAATGACAGGTGAGGCAGGCCTTGCTTTAGAGGGGGACTCAGAGGAGCCCTGTCTGAGGGGTGGTGCCCCAGGGGAGCAGATGATGACCCAGAGCAGATTAGGCAACTCGCCTGCAGGAAGCAGGTCACACACCTGGGCATGTAGAATGACAAGCCCAGGCTCCTTGGGATTGTCTATGCATGCACACATGAACACACATGTGCAGAGACTGCCAACACCTGCATCAAACTCAGGAAAGCGTTCCACTGAAAAGCAGCCAGGGACAGAATTCTCATCTGAGAAGTGCTGTCGTCCCTTCTGGCTGCCATGACAAAGCCTACAGGCTGGGTGGCTTAGAGAGAAACAGAAGTTTCTTTTACACTCTCTGGAGCTGGGAAGTCCAAGACCAAGGTGCTAGCAGAATCGGTGACAGCTGAGGGCCTGCTTCTTCATCAACGGCCATCAGTTGAATGTTCACATTCCACTAAAATTCACGTGTTGGAATCCTAACCCCCAGTTGATGGTATGAGAGATGAGGCCTTTGGGGGTGATGAGGTCATGAGGTGGACCTTCATGACTGGGAATAGTGCCCTTTTTTTCATGTCAGCGTCTCACTCTGTTGCCCAGGTTGGATGAAGTGCAGTGGCACGCTCACAGTCACTGCAGTCTTGACCTGCTGGGCTCAGATGATCCTTCCACCTCAGGCTTCCAAGTAGCTTGAGCTACAGGTGCATGCCACCCCATCTGGCTAATTTTTTGATTTATTGTAGAGATGAGGTCTTGCCAAGTTGCCCAGACTGGTCCCAAACCCATGGGCTCAGGCAGTCCTCTCACCTTGGCCTCCCAGTGTGCTGGGATTATAGGAGTTAGTCACCGTGCTTGGCCTAATAGTGCCCCCCCCCTTTTTGAGTTGAAGTCTCACTCCATCGCCCAGACTGGAGTGCAGTGGCCGCTCCCGGCCACCACAACCTCAACCTGCTGGACTCCAGCGATCCTTCCACCTCAGCCTTCTGAGTAGCCAGAATTACAGGCATGCGCTACCACACCCGGCTACTTTTTGATTTATTGTAGCGATGAGGTCTCGCTGCCCAGGCGGGTCTTGAACCCACGGGCTCAGGCAATCCACTTACCTCAGCCTCCCAAAGGCGCGGGATTACAGCTGAGCCACCGAGCCCGGCTAATAGTGCCCTTTTAAAAGAGACCCAGAGAGCTAGCTTGCCCCTTCCACCATGGGAGGATATGACAAGATCTTTGGTGAGGGGGTATTTTTCTTTTTTTACAGGGTTTTCCTTTCTCATATGGTCGAGACCATGCATGGATAAAGAAGGAAACAGTCATGCTTACCCTTTAGGAGCCTATAGCCTGATGAGGGTGGCAGATACCCGCAGTTAATTTGCTTGTGGGGTGCTGGGCACCAGGTGAACCAGACATGGAGATGGTTGTCTTGGCCTCAGGTTGACACTGGGTGAGGGAGGAAGCGGGCCTTTCTGGAGGCAGTGTGGTATGACAAGGAGTTGCCTAGTGCATAGGGTACACCCACAGCAGGCAGCCTCTGTGAAGGCCTGGAGACAGCAGAGCCCCATGCACTGAAGCATACTGCTAGTCTCAGGTGGGCCTGGGGCCAGGTTGGGAGAGCCCAAATCCCAGGAGTCAGAGCCCATATTCTGGGGGCAGCGAGCACTCTAGAACAGTTAAATTCAGAGGGGACACAAGCAGGTCTGTCTTGAAAGGGGCATCTCCAGCTCTTGGCAGGAAGAGAGGAGAGGCTACAGGGAGCATGTTGACAAGCGAGAACTTAGCAGCTACCACAGTGGGACCCTCTGTAGTGGGAGTGAGCCCAGCCTGAACAGGAAACCAGAAGCAGGGCTGCGGGAGTCCCCTGGACAGCCCTCTCCTCTCTGTACCCCGCTTGTGTTGCTGGAAGGTGGGATGCTCACATGGAGCCCCACATTTTCCTAGAGATTGGGTGGGAATGACACCCCATTCCACAGACCCAAACTAAGCACTGCCATTGCCCAGGGGAAGCAGGAGCCTCAGCACCATGGTTGTCCTAGGCCGTGAGCACAGATGGGAGCTTCTTGCAAAACAGTATTTGAATTATGTTTTTGCCTACCAAAAAAAGCCCTGGACCAGATGGCTTTCGAGCAGAATTCTACAAGACATTTAAGGAGGAGCTGATACCAATCCTACTAAAGGTATTCCAGGCGATTGAGAAAGATGGAACCCTCCCCAAGTCATTTTACGAAGCTAACATCACATTGATACCCAAGCCAGGTAAAGACCCAACAAAGAAAGAGAACTACAGGCCAATATCTTTGATGAACATAGATGCTAAAATTCTCAACAAGATCCTAGCAAACCGGATTCAACAACACATCTCAAAAATCATCCATCATGACCAAGTAGGCTTCATCCCTGGGATGGAAGGCTGGTTCAACATTCGTAAAACCATAAATGTAATTAAATACATCAACAGATGTCAAAACAAAAACCACATGATTATCATTAGATGCAGAAAAAGCTTTTGATAAAATCCAGCACCCTTCTTGATAAAAACCCTTGAACAGGTAGGCATACAGGGAACATACCTCAAAAATAGTAAAAACCATCTACGAGAAACTCACAGCCAGCATACTCCTAAATGGACAAAAACTGGAACCATTTCCCCCGAAAACTGGAACAAGACAAGAATGCCCACTCTCACCCCTCCTGTTCAATATAGCATTGGAAATCCTGGTTAGAGCAATCAGAGAAGAGAAGGCAATCAGGGGTATCAAAATAGGAAAAGAGGAAGTCAAGCTATCTTTCAAGACTGTGTATCTTGAAAACCCAAGACAAGAGAATCTGTCAAAAACCTCCTTACACTGATAAAGGACTTTGGCAAAGTCTAAGGATATAAAATAAATGTGCAAAAGACAATCGCATTTCTTTACACCAATAATAAACAGAAACCCAAATAAAAAGCACAATTCCATTCACAATAGCCACACACAAAACAGAAAAGAAATACCTTGGCATCTTCCTAGCCAGAAATGTGAAAGACCTTTACAATGAAAACTACAAAACACTGCTCAAAGAAATCAAAGATGACACAAACAAGTGGAAAAACATCCCATGCTCATAAATTGGAAGAATCAACATTGTGAAGATGTCCATCCTACTTAGGGCAATCTACAGATTTAATGCAATACCCATCAAATTACGAACAACATTCTTCTCAGACCTAGAAAAAACAATACAGGAATTCATATGGAAACATAAACGACCAAAAATAGCCAGAACAATCCTCAGTAAAAAAAAAAAAAAAAAAAACCAAAGCAGGTAGTATCACATTACCAGACTTTAAACTTGCTTGAGTCTTCTGCATGTGGTCAGCCAGGTTTCTCAGCACCATTAACTGAATAGGTTCTCCTCTCCCCAGTGGTAGGTGGTGGAGGCTTTGTTGAAGATGAGTTGGTTGAGAAATTGAGGTTTTGCTTCTGGAATCTCAATTCTATTCCATTAGTCTATATGCCTGTTCCTGTACCAATACCAAGCTGTTTTGATTATTGTAGCTTTATAGTAAAGTTTCAAGTCTGGGAAGCTTAGGAATAGCCACCCCCACCCCCGCAATCCCCTCCATGATTATGCCTGTAAGGATATCACGTCCTGCATTTTCCTCAGTCCCCTAGTGTACATCACTTTAGGATTGTTTTAGACTTTTCAAAGCAAAGTGGTTGTGATAACACTATACCATCAGTGTTGTGCCCTGCCTTTGCTGCTCTTGGTGAACACTGCTTTAGGGACCGGTATAAAGGGCCATCGGGCAGACATACAACATGCACATACCCAGTCCTCAATTATGTGCTATGGTAGATAATCATGTGGTAAGCATCTTTCTGTGTATTAGCGAGTTTCTCTTGCCTACTCTGTTTGTAGGTTGGATTCCAGGCGGGGAAGGCTTTTCCCGGATTGTTTTGCAAAAGAGGCGAGTTAGTTTTCACTTTCCTAGCACTGTGACGGAGAGGGAGGACTTGCTTTTTCCCAAAGCCTCTGGATCTTTACCACAATTCCATGAGTGCTGCAGATGAGGAAGCGGGTTTCACAGAGGAGATGAGGACCCAGGGCCCAAGTATTCAGCACTTGCCCATGCCCCACCTTCCAAAGGAATGCTGAGTCTTCTTTTTCCTTCTGCAGGCCTTGGATCCCTCCTCTGTTGTCTTGGGAACCCTGGGCTCCTTAAAGGAGACGCTGTTCAAGGAAGGCCCCAGACCTGGGTCCTCCAGCCTTCCAAGTTTTTCCGGAATGTCGCCGCTGAGGACATGGACAGCATCAGTTTGTCTGTCTGTTTGCCCGACCTGCTTACTGGAGTTCCCAGCAGCACCGGATCCCTGTGACCTGTCAGGTCTTGGTTGAGTGGGTAAGTGGGCAGACCTCCCCAGCCCCATCTTGCCCAAGTGCTCACTGAGCAAAATTTATTTAATCCTTGGAGTAACCTTGAGAGAGAGCTGCTCCTGCTGTAGCCATGTAAGACAGGCAAACCAAGACGTGGTGGGGTGGAATGGCTGAGCTAATGCCAGGCACATTGACAGTGTGTAGCAGCAGGAACCCCTGGCACAAGTTTGATGGAGCTGGCCGGTCAGGCAGCCTCCTGTCTCTGAGAGCTGCAGCATCTACCAAACTGGACTGGAGAGTTTGAGATCAGGGCCACAAAGTCAAGTGCTTGCAGGGTCGGGTACGCATCATCAATGAATGAGACTGCAGACGCAGCTTTGACACATCTTGTTGGTGCTGCAAGATAGACTGGAGATCCCAATTTACTTTTGCATGTGAAATCACTTAATGTTTTATAATGCTGTAAATAAAAACATTAGGAGGCTGAGAGGACCAAACAAATCACATCTGTGACCTGAATCCCCAGATGCTGGGATGGCCGGCTGGGGTGTCATCTTGCTGTTCAGGTCCCCTGGTGCCTGGCACTCCCTTCCCTCTGGCCAGGCCAAGGGTGGGGGTGAGAGCTGGTTGGCTTATAGTAGGGTCTTCGACTGAGTTGCCAGGTCTCCCCACAGGGAGACACCCAAAGCAAGCGGGGAGGACTGCATGAACAAAGGAAGGTGGGAGATATTTCTTTGGGGAAATGGAGAATGTACTTGCCCATCTCACATTATAAAGAATACTTATTGGTGTTAAACACATGTGTGCACACATCCCGTGGTGCACTGGCGGCATCAGCCATGGCATGGCTGTGTTGGTGTGGTCAGAAAAGATACTTGGTGAGAGGCCTCACTCCCCACTGGGTTTGGTTTTGAAGAAACAAAATCATGAGAACAGTAAATACATGGCAAATAAGACAATAAGAAGAATAAGATTAGTCATGAATGAAGTTGGTGAGTTTCCTTACCCCTGGCTTGACCCCATCATCCCTGCCCCCACCCTGGAGCTATATGCGTTTGACCCCCACCACTCAGTGGCCCACTCACTGCAAGCCTGCAGGAAGTCAAGGAGGACACAGCCCTTTGTTCTGTCCCACAGTCAGGATGGAGGGGACTCCTGGACCATACCATTACATTGTCCAGACACTGTGTCATTCTAGGTGGCTGAGGGTATTCCCTGGGGTGAGTAATTAGATGTGTACTCTGAAAATGGGGAGGGCAGACATGACTTCTGAGGTCCCCACTCTGCAGGCAAACGTTGGTTTTCTCTCTTTCCTTACACCTTGGGTTTCCCTGTGCAACAGCCTGGAGCTCCTTCAAGGGGACAGGTAGAGGGCCGGGGACCAGCCTCTCCTGGCCATGGCTCCATCCATCCAAGCTTTATCCTGCAGTGTCCCCTTTCTGATCCATTTCCCCCGGGTCTTGGGCAGCCCTTTTGGAGCCCGTGCCTCCCCACATCTGTCCCTAGTCCTGATGGACTCCAGAAACCTGTGAACATGTAAACTTGCTAATGCAGCTGTGGGGTTTTCCTAGGAGCCCATCAGGCATCACCGGCTCTGCCTCTTTCCTGGGACAGGAGTAGCCGCAGCTCTGGCTGATGTTTGCAGAGAACACACAGGGCCCCCACCTGAGATTCTCTCCAGCATTGAGAACGTGCTTTGTCCCCATGTGCTGCCGGGCCTCTCTTAAGCCCCTGTGGTGTGAGTGTCACCCTGGCTCCCATCCTACAAAAGAGAAAGGTGGTCAGAGGAAGCTTGGGTGGCAGGCACAGCTCTGAGAGGAATGGGAACTCAGCCTCAGGTCTGCCTGCTCACTCTGTCCCTCAGGTCATCTCCCTGTTGGTGGGGAGCAAGCCCAGCCTTACCACTCCCTTACCCAAGGTGTTGTCCGTCGTGATGATACTCCTCTGTGCCCCGCAAACCTGGTTCATGCTCATGCCTGTCTACACCATCGCCCAGCTGGACCTGGCCGGTCTGCTGCTGCAGCAGAATAAACAATTGGTGAGTGTGGGCCGTGTTCGGATGGGAGGTTAGGGTGCCACCCGCTTGGGAGGGGACATCAGTGGCCTTGCTGTACGTTGAGTGTTATGTGGCTAGAGCTCTGTGCTGCACTGCGTCCATTCCCACAGAAGCCCTGCAAGAGGGTACTGTCATTGCGCTTTACATACGGGAGACCCAGAGCTTGGAGGGGCGAGGGGACTTGCCAGAGTCACAGCTACTAGTGGTACCACTAGGTGAAGATAGTGCCCCCCTCAATTCCAGACTCATTGCCTCTCTGCCTAGCACTTGGTAGTATTTTCAAGTCTCAACATTGTCTTGAGGGCTAGCCAGCTGTCCGTGGTCAGAGCGTGTGTGGTCAGAGCTGGGGATGGGGTCTGCCTAGGAGAGGTCATATGGTGGTATTCCCATGGACGTGGGGGTGTGGGGGCAGTGTTTCAGAAATAAATGTCTGGAGGGAAAGAAGTTCCCCTGGGAGTCTGCCTAACAGCAGGGATGGAAGGAAAACCACAGATTTGGTCCCCTTGGACTTGGGGCCCATGCAGTCCTCAATCCCTCGGACTTCCAAGCGCATGTTAGAGCTCAGGGATGTCGGGCACCCTCCTGACTGGAGCCAGGCCCAGCTCCTTCTCAGTGGGGGAGTGGGGCTCTTCATCATTCCAGGCACATTTGTCATAGGCACAGCTCTAGGTGCTGGATTACAGAGCAGTGAGGTAGGCAAGGAACCCCCCTCCAGCATTGAGAGGGAGACCAGCGGGTGCACAAGTAAGATGGATAGAGGGGCAAGTGCTAGGAGGGAAGCAACATAGACAGAGGTGGGGGTGCACGGGAGGGCACTGGGCCAGGGCTCAGAGGCGGGCACATGTGAGCTCACCATGACCCAGTACTGGGGAATTCGCTGACTTAGTTTATCCTTGGTGAGTCCCTTGGACAGCCCCTGGCTCACAGAGGAGCTCAATAAATAGGAACAGATGAACAAGCAACTGACGGACACACCGTGCCTGTGTCCCTCCCGTCCCCTGCCCTTGACTCTGAAAGACTCAGATGGCTGGAGAAGCCCAACAGGGACACGACTGGAGAAAGGGGAGGGAAGAGACAGTGCTGGCCTGGAAGGCTGGCCCTTTTCGAGGGCAGCCTGCTGTGCTCAGCAACAGCCGGTTTGACTCCAGGCTGGCCCAGCCTCCTCGTTTTCAAAGACAAGCAAATCAGTAGTCGTCCTTAATGTGGGCGACTACTGAGCAGGCCCTGTCTGGGCTGGGTTGTACCTGGTCTGTCCATCGGCCGCACCTCTGGTGTAGCCCTGGGTGCCTCTGGGCTAGAAGATGGGGGTCTGGCTATGAAGGTCAGCTTGGAGTTGGTGTGTCACAGACATTGCTAGGAAATAATAGACCTTGAGCACAGAGCTGCCATGTGTTCCATCTGTCCTCGGGTTCCCAAGCCTTGAGTCATCTGTGTAGGCGTGACCCTGGTGATTGATGGTCTCCTGAGGGGCCCTTGAGAAAGACAGATCCCTGTGGTGCAGCCCAGGGGCAGTGTCCATTTAATTTTCCGATCACCAGACCCAGAGGCCACCTGAGATGTGTTTGCAGAGTAAGCGGCTGGTGAGGAGAGATACCAGAAGGGAGTGAAAAAGTGCAGCCTGACTGCAGCCTGAGTCCGGACCTCCAAGCAGGTCATACGGCCTTGGGCTTGCTGTGGTCAGGCATCAGCTGGGGGAATGGATTAGCCGGGACTTCAGTGGAGCTGCCCTCCAGTTCGGGCACCAGGGAGAGACAGCACAGTGTCAGTGGAGGTCCTTGGGCTTTAAAATCAGACCAGTTGAGTTCCATCCCTAAACCTGTGACCTTGGGCAGGTTGTTCAATGTGTCTGAGCCTCAGCCTCCCCATTTGTCCATCCAGGGCATTTGCACTCACACTCAACCCCGTGGGGTCCTCCGCCCCGGGGGCTCCCCCTGATTCTGAGCCACTCAGGTCTTCCTCACCTTGAAGTCTGGCTTCCCTGAGAGCCACTTTCTCCAGACCCCTCCTTTCCTGCCACCCGCACCGCATTTCCGCACCTTCTTGTCATTCTCTCACACTTGTCTTTCCATCCTTGTGTTACAGCAGTTGCTCCCCGAGGGCAGTCGCTGCACCCCTAGTGCCTTGCACATGCTTGGCAAAGGGACGGTGAGGGTGCACCGGAGATGGGTCGGGCCCAGCATCTCTCCTCCTTGGGCGATACTTGGCAGGATGTGGAGCTAGGTAGCACGTTGCCCAAGGGATAAGGGCCATCCTACCCTCTTGTGAGCCAGCCGGGATGACTCTTCCAGTGTCCATGTCCTACTCCTTTCCTTGGCTGTTGACTTTGCTGCTTGCTCAGCCCCACAGCCCCCCACGTGGTATGTACAGTAAGCTCTGAAGTCGGCCATTTGCTGTGAGGCCCTGAAGATCGGAGCATGTCTGGGGCAGCAGCTACACTCTCACCTTGGTAGGATGCAGAGAGACCTGCAAGGGGATGTGGCCATTCATCTGGGCTCAGGAGCCACCAGGGTTTTATGCACCACGTGTGATGGGTGTCCTGGAGCAAGTCCAGGACATGGCATGTAGGCCTGTTCTGCCTGCAGCAGCCTGGCTTTGGCCTGTGACCTCCTAGCTCTGATGACCTTGGCTTTGCCCTTTAGCATGACACTCCCATGCCTGTGTCGGCCTCCATAGAGCTCATCCTGGTGGAGGACGTGAGGATGAGCCCAGAAGAGGTGGCCTTCTACAACCACCCTGGCGTCCAGATACAGCCCTCACCCTGCCCTCCACCCTGGGAACCCCTCACCCTCCACGGACCCCTCCCTGCATCTTCCTCCAGGTGGAGCTCTGCCTCAGAGAAGTCTCGGGTACTTCTTCTTCAACACCAGCCCTGCAGACATCCTCAAGATGGCCTACCAGGAGGCCAACGGCATGGACATGGTGAGCTTAGGCCATCTTTCTCCCTGCTGGTTTTACTTCCTCCTCTGAGTGTGGTTCATAGATGGAATATTTCAGAAGCTGGCACTTAGTCACATCAGCTATAATTCACAAGGTCTCTCTATTCTCTGGTTCACCCTGCAGCTTGAGTCATTCCCATTTAGTTTATTCCTTGTCCACAAGCTGCTCGCAGTACTTGTTACCTAAAGATTTCCTTTCAGTCAGTCTTTTAATTAAATACTAAAATATTATCACATAAGCTGCATTATAGCAACCATGAAGAAATGTGCTTGAAAAGTGATCACATCTTCCTCTGCTCTCCCATGTTTCCTTTTGACCCTCTTCCTATTCTTGCAAATATTGGCTTAGCTGTGCTCCTGGGATAGGAAAAGTGGGCACTCCGCTTTTTTCATTTATGTTATCCTAAGTTTGGATGTTTGTCCATGTTGCACTGTAGGCTAGCTGATTATTTTTATGTAATCCTTTGTACTTTAGGCATTCTTTTCTTGTAGAGTATTTTGATTTTAAAAGTATAGCAAAGAGCATAATAGTGTAAAAACAAAAACTACTGTCCTACATGTCTGCATGAGGGTTATTATGCAATTATAAAAAGTGACCTTACTTTAAAAGGCCTCTCGCACTACTGAAAGTGTAATAAAATCACTCCCGTAAGCCAGAAATACGGGGCAGCCCAAAGTAAAGATACCAGAATGACACCCGCCCCAACAGCAGTTCTGTAGCCTTGGGGCTGCTCTGAGCCCAAGAGCTACTTTCCTCTGTTAAAAGGTGGCTGTCACATGTTGGGGAGTGTTGAAGCCATTCCTTCATCAGAGGATACTCTCGTTCCTAGAGTCAAGAGAGGCCTGGGTGGATTCAGTGCTAAGTGAGACCATGCAGGCTGGCAAAAGCAAGGGAAACAACTTCCTAACACCAGGGAAGGCTAACATCGGGATTCACCTTTGCAGTGACCCAGTCCTAGAGTCTCCTTCCAGAAACAGCCTGGGCACCTTGCCTGCTGCTGTGCAGTAGGTAGATGTTATAGTCGGAAATCAAACACGTGTCACATCCCTTATGAGGTTATGTTGGTTGTCAATCCCTGCAGTTCCATTTCTGACTTTTCTGCACCCACTGACTGTCTTTACATGGGGGCTACAAAATGAACTACCTCTGGAGCCGAACAGGTGTAAGGTGAGGGGAAGGAGCAGGGTGAGGAACAAAGCTGTAAGTACTATGTGAAATGGACCTGACCCTTAGCTTCAGTATTGGAGAGTAACAGGGAGTGTTGGGGACTGTGGCACACTAGAGAGCACAGACCGTGCCTTAGGGCAGATACTGTGCACCTCTAGCTGATTTCTGACTGTTGTTGTTTGTATTTATTTATGTATTTTTTTTTTGAGTTGGATTCTCACTCTGTCGCCCAGGCTGGAGTGCAGTGGCATGCTCACAGCCACCCCAGTGTCAACCTGCTGGGCTCTGGTGACCCTTCCGCCTCAGCCTTCCAAGTAGCCAGAACTACAGGTGCGCACTACTACACCCAGCTAATTTTTAAATTTCATTGTAGAGATGAGGTCTCGCCAAGTTGCCCAGGCCATTCTCAAACCCGTGGGCTCAGGCAATCCACTCACCTTGACCTCCCAAAATGCTGGGATTACGGGCTTGTGTCACTGTGCCCAGGCTTATTTATTTTTTTAGAGAAGGGTCTTGCTGTGTCACCCAGACTGGGTTGCAGTGGTGTGATTATAGTTCACATTAACCTCCAACTGCTGTTGACCAGGCTGGTCTGTTGTTGTTTTTAATAACACCCTTATTGAGGTGTTACTCACATACCATATAATCCACACACTTACAACTCAGTGATTTTTTACTGTATACATAGAGTTGTGCAACCATCACTGCTGTCAGTATTCCTTCTAGATAATTTTGTAGATTGTTTCCATCAACTCCGAAAGAAACTGCTCGTTAGCTATCACCTCCCTCTTCTCGCACACCCACAGATACACGCATGTCTATTCTAGATTTCAGCAACCACTGATCTCTTTCTGTGTCTATATATTTGCTATTTTGAATGTCTTATTATAAATGGACTCACACATTGTGTGGTCTTCTATCGCTGGCTTCTTTCACTTAGTGTAATGTTTTCAAGTTTCATCCGTGTTGTAGTATGTGTCAGTACTTCACTCCTTTTTATGGTCAGATAATAATAATTGTATGGTTATGCCATATTTTAATGCATGAATGGATATTTAGGTAGTTTCCATCTTTTGACAATTGTGGGGTGTTTAAGTCCCCAGTTATGATAGTGTTAGAGTCGATATCTTTTTTAGTTTACCTGGAAGCTGCTTTATAAAAGTTGGTGCTCCTAAGTTGGGTGCATATATGTTTAGGATGGATATTTCTGGTTGATGGATTGAAGCTTTTATCATTTTGTAGTGACCTTCAGTATCTTTTTAAATTTTTGATAGCTTAAAGGGTATTTTGTCTGATATTAAAAGCATGACTCCTGCTTTCTTTTGTGTTCTGTTCACCTGAAATTTTGTTTCCCATCCTCTTATTGTGAGTCTCTTGGAGACAATATATTGTTGTCTCATGATGTTTTATACATTTTGCCATTCTATTTCTTTTCAGTGTGACATTCTTGTGTGACAGTGGTGTTGTTGTTTTCGAGTACTTTGGTATGTTATCCTCCTGCCTCTGGCCTCCACTATTTCTGATGAATTGTCAGTTGTCTTAATGGCGTTTCCTTGTAAATGGTGAGTCTTGTTTGTTTCTTTCTTTTTTTTTCTTTTTTGCTACTTTTAAGATTTTTTTTTCCTAGTCTTTGGCTCAATGTTCCAATATTATTTAAGCCATGATTTTGTTTATACAACACAATCCAATCAAGTTTAGGATCCTTTGAAGGGACAGTTCCTGAGAAAGGTTTTTCAGATTTGTTCTGACTCCAGAAGGCTTCTCTTTTTGTATCTCTTCAAGTTTATCTTACTTGGGTTTCATTGAGTTTCCTGGATGTATAGATTAATGTCTTCCAATAAATTTGGGAAGTTTTGAGCCATCTTCGTTTGAATATTTTTTTGCTCCTTTCACTCCTCTCTAGTTCTCCTATTGTGCATCTGCTGATGCGCTTGCTGGTGCCCCACATTTCTCTGTGACCCTATTTATTATTCTTTAATCTTTTTGTGCTCTGTTCTTCAGATTGCATAATATCCATCAGTCTATCTTCAAGTTTGCTAATTCTTTCTTTTGCCGGGTCACATTTACATTTATGCCCTTCTAGTGAATTTTCCATTTTACTTAGTATACTTTTCAACTTAAGAATATCTATTTGGCTCTTTTTTCTAATTTCTACCTCTGTTGAAATTCTTTATTTGATATAACATAGTTATCAAATGTTCCTTTACTTATGTAATCACTGTTTCCTGAGTAATAAAATTAAGTAGTATTGGATTATAATCCAAGGTATAAAACAAATATTCATGAGTTTATACTCATGAATAAATAAACAAATAAATAAATAGGGAAGAGACAGATCTCCCTTGTAGAATTCTAAATAGCATGCAGCTACTCAGCCCTCAAAAAGGGGGAAGACACATCCCCCACTCCTTAAGGGTGGGCTATACATAGCAGCGACTTCCTTCTAAAAAGCATAGTATGGAATCGTGGTGTTGGGAGGAAAGAAAGGGGGAGCAGGATAACTTTCCTCTGGGGAAACCTGACAAGTTACCTCAGTCAAGTGATCGAGGTCAATATGAACAGTGATGAATCATGTTGGTTGTATATGCCATTGATATGATGGGATAAAAATGGTACTTTATCTTGGTGGTATTCCTCCCAAAAACTCATAACCCCATTGTAATCATAAGAAAAAAGTCAGACAAATTCAAATACAGGGTCATCCTTCAAAGCACCCGGCCATTACTCCTCAAAACCGCCAAGGTCATCAGAAACAAGGGAAGTCTAAGAAACTGTCACAGTCAAGAGGAGCCAAAGGAGACATGACAAGTAAATGTATTATGATATCCTGAGTGGGATTCTAGAATAGAAAAAAAACCCAGATACAACTAAGGAAATCTGAATCAACTATGGACTCTAGTTACTAATGATGCATCAACATTAGTTCTTAATTGTAACAAATGTGCCATACTAAGATACAATGCAATGTAAATATATGTACATATGTATAACTAATAATAATAGGGCAATACGGGAACTTTCTGTACTGTTTTCTCAGTTTTTCTGTAGATATAAAACTGCTCCATAAAAATCTCCTGCAGAAGAAAATATGCTAATACCAGTGCAGTAACTCATACTTGTAATCACAGCTACTTGAGTGGCTGAGGCAGGAGAACTGCTTGAGGCCAGGAGTTAAAGAGAAACTTGGGCAACATACATAAAGAGACACAGTCTCTACCCCCCAAAAAATATTTTTTAAAATTATCCAGGTGGTGTATGCCTGTAGTCCCAGCTGCTCGGGGGCTGAGGTGGGAGGGACCACTTGAGACTATGAGTTCAAGGCTGTAGTGAGCTCAGCTTGTGCCACTGCACTCCAGCCTGGACAACAGAATGAGACCTCATCTATTAGAAAAAAGTATCAAAGATTTGAATAATTATTCTCCAAAGAAGATATACAAATGGCACATGAAAAGATGCTTAACATGATTAGTTGTTAGAGATGCAAATCAAAACTGTTACTCATTCAACGAATGGGTTTGGTCTCTTGGCAGGTATCAACTCAATGACCACAGCCAAGGAGGAAAGCAAGGGGATTTTCAAAGCAATGTCTCCCTGAGCTGAGTGCTATAACAGCCTAACCAGGTTCTTGGGCCTGCTGCCCAGAAAAACCATGACTGATGCAACCATGACAGTGGAGAAAGAGTTTAACATCACAAAGCAGCTGAGCAAGGAGGAAGGGAGATATTTCTCAAATCTGCCTCCCTGAGAATTCAGAGGCCAGGGTTTTTAAAGAGAATTTGGGAGCCTGGGGATAGGGACTGGTGATTAGTTGATGATGCCATGGGGGTGTTGAAACTGGCTTCATGTCACAGAGCCAATTTCTGAGAGATGGTGTCGCAGGACCAGTGGAGACAGCTTCCTGCTTTGTGTTCTGGGTCCCAGTATAAAGCAAGTCTCGTGACCATCAGCTGCTAGTCTCTGGGTAGTGAGTCATTATAGAAGTAGTTTAGGTATAGAGGAGATGAGGTCCCTGGAGATTTGAGCCACTTTTTTTCCTTCAGGCTCCACTTTTATCCTCAAGGAGAGCTGTTGTCTAAGGCCCACTCTTTAAGGAAAAATATGTTTATCATGTATATGTTCTTTTGGGGCAGCTTTCCCCCTCCCCAGGGGTCAGGACGTGAAGATAATCAATTGCATTCTATGAGTGAAAGCAAACTAAGAAAGAACCGATTTGTTAAAGTCTAACCATAGCTGCAGTTTTTCGGGACTTGGATCTGTTCTATAGCTTTTATCCCCTGGCCTGATATTAATTTTATATTGTTGGTTTCAGGGTTGTGTCAGGTTTTATAAGCATAAGGTAATGAGGTGTGATCTGACTGGATCCTGCCATGGGGTGATGCTAGCGCTTGATCTGATTGGATCCTAGATCCTGCCATGCAGTGTCTGCTTAATTCTCTCTCCACTCCTCAACTGGAGCCTTTACGTTCTTCCCATGGTGGCAACATTGGTTCATTTGGGCATGCTCGTTATGTGACCTTCAACCTGGGGGCTCGTGGCAACTGAAAAACAACTCACAACTTTGTTACATAAAAGTTGAACTGGATGGGTTGGCTGCAGTTCCAAAATCACAATCATACAGCAGCACTTCATGCTCACTAGGATAGTTAAAATTAAAATTACAGATAATTATAAATGTTGACAAGAATGTGAAGAAATTGGAACCCATTATTCATAATAGCAAAAAAAAAAAGTAGACACAAACCAAATATCCATCAGCAGATGAATGAATAAACAAAATGTAGTATCCATGGAATGGAATATTATTTGGCCATAAAAAAAAGGAATGAAATACTAAAACATACCATGACATGGAATCCCTTGTAAACATTAAGTGGCCAGGCATGGTGTCTCGGCCTGTAATACCAGCACTTTGGGAGGCTGAGGCAAGAGGATTTCCTGAGCCCAGGGGGTTTGAGATCAGCCTGGGCAACTTGGTGAGATTTTGTCTCTACAATAAATCAAAAAATTAGCCGGGGAATGGTAGCATACACCTGTAGTTCCAGCTACTTGGAAGGCTGAGGTGGAAGGATCGCCTAAGCCCAGCAGGTCAAGGCTACAGTGGAGCAGGCCACTGCACTCCAGCCTGGGCAACAGAGTGAGACTCCAACTCAAAAAAAAAAGAAAAAAAAAGAAAAGAAAACATTAAGTGAGAGAAGCCAGACACAAAAGGTCACATATTGTGTGACTCCATTTATATGAAATATCCAGAATAGGTAAATCCACAGAGACATAAAGTAGATTAGTGGTTGCCAGGAATGGGGGTGGGAGGGAATATAGAGAGTGACTGCTAGTTGCTAAAAGGTATATGGGTATACTTTCTTTTGGGGGTGATGAAATATTCTAGATTTAGTGGTGAAGGTTACACAACTTGTGATTGTACTTAAAGGCACTTCAGCGGGGTGAATTTTATGTTATGTGAATTATATCTACATAAAGCTGGCGATATAATGTTATATCTTTCATGAGGAAAAGAAGAGAAGAAGGAGGAGGAGGCTGACAACCACATGTGCCTGTCACTTGGAAGCTCTGAACATTTATTTCAGGAAGAACACTCTTCAGGAACTTGCTTTATGTCCTCAAAAATAAAGCATGACTGTGCCTAACACTCTGATCCTTTCATTGGAGGCTGGGCCATGACCACCATCAAAGAAGGACATTGCAGGGAGAATTTGAACAGAAGTGCTTAGATAAGAAAAGAGACACATTAATTTGCTTGTCAGAGCCTTCTCCTCAGCCGGAATGCAGTAGATTCTTGAATGACAATGTATCCTTTCCTTGCAGTGCCAGTGTCAATTTTCTTCTCTTTCTGTTCCAGTTTGCAGATCCAGAGGTGCTCATGAATTAGCACAGTATTCATTCTGGTTGTACACAGAGACAGAAATATTTTGAAATATTAAACAATTCATGTTACTTGTAAATTTGTGTATGTATAAGTCTAGAAGTTTGATACTAGTTCTTTACTATAGGGATTTAATAGATGGTGAAACTTACAACATAAGTGATAGCTGTGTAGGTGATTAATTTAAAACATTTTTGAGCTCTGCAATGATAATAATGTATCAAACATGACCTCATTACAGTGTTTGAGCACAATATTTAAATTTTATGGTTTGTTTTCAACTCAGAGTAAAGCTTTCTCAAAATTAATTTTTGAAAAAGAAACTATCAAAGAGCTACACTGACTCAAGAAGATGGGTCTCACTTGGTGTCATTGTTAATAGAACATCAACTCTGTGAAAATCTTGTTTATAACAACACAATTGATGGCTTTATTGAAAGGAAGACAAGAAAAACACATTTTATAGAAAAATACGTAATAATTTCTGAATCAGATAGCTCATTACTTTATTACCCATGTAAACATCAACACATCAGTTGGATGCCCAGGCATGATCAAAAGTAATTAAATTTAGACACATTTGATATTTTGCCAGCTTTCAGTCCCATAAAAACCATAACTTCCTACATGTTTTTCATACTTGTGACTATGAAGATACCTCTTTCATCAGAGGAGGAAGGTAACTTGATGTATAATTTTCTGTATATTGCCTGTGGTTCTCCAATATCATGTCCTTGTCTTGATACTTATAAGGAAAGGAAGGAATTAGCTTTCCTGGCAGGCTATTATGGCACTCAAACAAAATAATGGATGTAGAATTAAGTTATATAGGCTATAAAGTACTGTATAAATTTTGTTATCACTAAGGGCATATTTCTTTTTTTGTCTGTTTGGTTTTTTTTTTGTTTTTGAGTTGAAGTCTCACTCTGTCGCCCAGACTGGAGTGCAGTGGCCGCTCCCGGCCACCGCAGCCTCGACCCGCTGGGCTCCGGCGATCCTTCCGCCTCAGACTTCCAAGTAGCCGGAATGACAGGCATATGCTACCACGCCCGGCTGATTTTTTGATGTATTATAGAAATGAGATCTCGCTGCCCAGGCGGGTCTTGAACCCGCGGACTCAGGCAATCCACTCACCTCAGCCTCCCAAAGGCGCAGGATTATAGGCTGAGCCACCGAGCCCGGCTAAGGGCATATTTCTGGGTTTACACTGGGCTGCATAGAAAAGAACTTACAAATTATTATAGAAGTTATTCTTGGCCACATCAAGAGATTTGGATTTAGCATTAAAATAGGTCCTTCTTAGTGGTAAAAGGTACAGAAGTATTGAAATAAAAGCGTACTTTTTGCCATGCTTTCATTCATCATATAAAGATACTAAAATTATTGCCAGGCACAGTGGCACATGCCTGTAATCCCAGTACTTTGGGAGGCAGAGGTGAGAGGATTACCTGAGCTCAGGGGTTCCAGACCAGTCTGAACAGCATGGCAAGACCTCAGCTCTACAGTAATCAAAAAATCAGCTGGGCATGGTGGCACATGCCTGTGGTTCCATCTACTTGGAAGGCTGAGGCGAAAAGATTGCCTGAACTCAGTAGGTTGAGGCTGCAGTAGCCGTAAGCATGCCTCTGCGCTCCAGCCTGGGCAACAAAGTGAGACTCCGCCTCAAAAAATAAATAAAATAAAATGCACAGTCTGCAAAACAACTTGGCAATGAGGCAAAAACTAGAAGTAATCCACGGTTCTTCCTTTTCCTCCCCACAGCTAATCAATCACTCAAGTCCTAACACTTCATTTCCCACACGTCTTCACCTCTTTTCTCCATGTTCCCATCATTTCTTCCCTACAACATCCTGTCTGCCTCCAGCCTTGCCATCCTCTCATCTATTCTCCACAATGCATTTTCCACCTCTTTACCCTCCAATGACCTCTCACCACTCTCAGGATGATGCCCAAACTTTCTCACATGAACAGAAGGCTCCCGCCTGCCTCTCTCCCGCATCTCTCACCCATAGCCTTGACAATGGTGTTCCCTTCCAGAAGAAGCTTAAAAGAGCATGTTGCTTAACTTTGCCTTCAGAAGGCATGGGAAAGTGTGTGTGTGTGTGTGTGTGTGTGTGTGTGTGTGTGTGTGTGTGTGTGTGTGTGTGTGATTTTATTCTACATTGTTCTTATCCTTGCCTTCTTTGCAAAATATTCTAGATTTTCTTTATCCCGATTTCTTTTTTTGGATATTGCTGGGATTTCTTATACTCTATTGCTAAGGCTTATTGTGTGTATGTGACTACTAGGCAGCTAAAATAACAAGGAGATAGAAATTATTTTATTTCTTTTATTTCTCGATCTTTCCTTCCTTTCCTCCTTCCCTCCCTCTCTCCCTTCCTCTCTCCCTCCTTATCTTTCCTCCTTCTCCTGTTTCTGTTTGCTGCTAGCAAGATATCCATCACTGCCATCAGCCAGCTGTTCCCTATGCATGCATCTTCCTCCAGCCACCTGCCGACCCTTGTCCTAACTGCCATACCCCATGGTTGAACTGGGAGAATACCAATTACTTGGTGCACTGTATAACCATCCCTACCATGTACCATTTTGCTAACTTTTGTTAGTCCTTGGGTTCAGACATATTCAATGCTCACTCATTTATAAGGGCAGCCAGTTACAAATTGCTAATACCTGTAATTCCAGCCCCACGTGTCACCCCTCTGAGCAGTTCACACTCCACCCTCCATCCCTTGAACACTTTCCTCCTCTTTTCCTAACTTGCCACTAACTCAAAACATTTGTGCATAGTACATGGACACAGAAAAGTGCTTCCAAATGAATCCAAAACCTATTTCTCCTATTCTCCATTGGAACATAATTGAATTTCCTCAATAAGAGCTTCCATCTGTCCTCAAGGAGTTTTACAAAGTTTGTTTTTGTTGTTTAATTTGGAGGTGTTTGCTTGCCAATCTGTATTCCCTATCTTCCTTGCCCTTAAAAATAACCTCTTTTCCCTTTCCAGTAATCAACTCACCTCCTCCCCCATAAACCCCCAATCATAAACATCCTCTACTTTTCCAAGGATAGAAATCAAGGACAGCCCAAAGACTAATCCTTGATCTACAACAGACACCAGACCACCCCTCTATCCTCAATTACTTCGGAGAAATCGTTTCCACATTTTTGACTAAATTGTTTCCAAATTTTAGTGACTAAATTGTTTACTTTTTTTACTTAGTAATAATATATTAGAGCCAGACATCATGGCACACACTTGTAGTCCCAGCTACTCGAGGCCAAAGGAGGAGAATTGCTTGAGTCTGAGGGTTCAAGGTTACAGTGAGCCATGATTGTGCCACTGAACTCCAAACCTGGATGACAGAGCAAGACTTTGTCTCAAAAAAAAGAGAATATTTTTAAATAAACTAGTATTTACTATCACCATCCATTCAAAAAGAAAAGTCATCTTGACACAGGGAAGGATGACACATAATCTCTTAAAATCTCTAACAGACATTTTGTCTTTATTTTTCTTTGCCAAAGAACAATACTTGAGAAGTAGTTCTGGTTGAACCAGCTCATCACCCAAACCATTCATTCAGTTCATTCATTCACAAATGTTTGTCAAGTATCTAATATACACTAGATGGTAAAGTCGGGTTCCTGAGCTCATAATTCATTCAGCAACTGTGCCTGAGCACCTACTGTGCTACATTCTGGAGAAATTGGGACCAAAAGTTATCTTCACTCTCAAAGCATAGTTTCATATGGGAAAAATCACAAAAAATTTGAATGCGAGGGTCTTAAATTAGGGTCTATGTACTATGTATGTACTTCATCAGGTCTTTGAACTGCTATAATTGTGTGTGTGTGCGCGTGTGTGTGTGTGTGTGTGTGTGCGTGCGCGCACGCACGCACACGTGCAAATTTGATATTTGTGTGATTGATTTGTGTCTAGCTACTCTACTAAACTAAAGCTGCTTGAGAACTAGGACCAGGTCTGTCATTGCTTACCAGTGTATCTCCAGACTCAGTGGGTACTGGTGTGTGAACAAACTCATACATATTAATATGATGAGAATGACATTATCTTCAAAGTCAAGTCCAGATTCTTTACTAGAGCACCTTAACGCCTTCCACAATCTACTTGTTTAGTAAAATCTCACAATTCTCTTCTGTTCTTTGATCCTTATCACCTTCTGCAATCTACTTGTTTAGCAAAATCTCACTAGACTCTTCTCGTTCTTTGATCTGGACCATCCAGGTGGCTCTACTGCCTCTAAACATGCCTTAGAATAAGCTTCATACATGCTGCTTTCCTCTCTTGGGACACCTTCCAGGTCCAATCCTTTGACCCCTCCCTTCATTGCTTATTGGCTTCTTTCCCCCTCCTTCTTTTTTTTTTTTTTTTTTGAGTTGGAGTCTCACTCTGTCGCCCAGACTGGAGTGCAGTGGCCGCTCCTGGCCACCGCAGCCCCGACCTGCTGGGCTCCGGCGATCCTTCCGCCTCAGCCTTCCGGGTAGCCGGAATTACAGGCATGTGCTACCACGCCCGGCTGAATTTTTTATTTATTGTAGAGATGAGGTCTTGCTGCCCAGGTTGGTCTCGAACCCGCGGGCTCAGGCAATCCACTCACCTCAGCCTCCCAAAGGCGCAGGATTACAGGCTGAGCCACCGAGCCCGGCTCCCCTCCTTCTTTAAAGTCTCAGCTCAAATCTCATTTCCTTTGGATGGGTTCTTGAAGATTAGAGCACAGAAGGGCGACAGAGTGAGACTCCAACTCAAAAAAAAAAAAAAAATTTAGGAGGTACTGCTAGGATTAACTCCTGTGGAATGGAAGGGAAGAAGCCATCTGGGCAAAGAGGTTGAGCTGCGATGAAATCTCCACAAAGACCTCACCAACCCACAAGGAGCACTGAAGCTGAGGTAGCTCTTCAGGGCTGCTTCACACTACAGCCAGGGGCGAGGCCTTTATAATCCTGCATCAACAGTCTTAGGATGTAGACTGCCCTGGGAAAGAAGTCTTCGATGGGAGAGCTGATAGCACTCTCAGCAATCAGAGGAATGAATCGTTTAGTCCTTCAGAGGGATCTGGGCATGCACATACATTCACCAGTGGTCTCAAATTTTCACACCCATGCAGATCACCCGGAGGCTTGTTAAAACACAGATTGCTTGATCCCAATCCAAAGTTTTTGATTTAGTAGATCTGGAGTGGAGCCTAAAAATCTGCATTTCTAGGTGAAGTGTCCAGGTAAAGCTGATGCTGCTGAATCAGGGACCACACTTTGAGAACCACTGCACCACACACTGTAACCACCCAAAGCCTCAACCCCCGCAATTTCTGACCATTCACACAGCGCTTACCACTTGCTGCCTTGTGCTGTGTTGTTTGTGTGGACTGACTTGTGTTGGAGGGTAAAGGAAAGTTGCCAGAGAGGATTCGGGTGGAGTTAGAAGACCGATTATATTAGTGCAGGGGAGAGTTAACAAACAGCAGCTTGGACTAGTGATGAGGGAGAAAAAGAGAAAGATTCAAGGTGTGTTTAGGAGGTAATAGCAACATGACCTGGAGATGGACCAGATGTGGAGGATAAGAGATTGCATGAGGTCAAGAAGGACTCTGCAGCTTCTGCTTAGGCAACTGGATGTATTGAGGCGCCATTTCCTAAACACTAGAAGAGAAACAGCTTGCAAGGCTTGAGGGCCTCATACACAGGGCTTTTACAACTTTTTGGGGTTTTTTTATTCCCCAAAAGAATCAAGTTGCAAATGCTTTTTAAAAAAATAACTTGTTAATTGCTTCATTTTTCTTCTTCAACACAAACATTGATTTTTTCCACGCAATATTCCTAGTGTTAGGAGATATACGTGCTGTAGCTTTGCTTTCAGGGAATGTGTCTCTGAATATCTACTTGTCAAAACCTGAGTTAAAGTCTTACAAGAGAAAATCTTGTTCTGAACAGCCTGTACCCTCCCCCCAAAAATGTAAGAAAGAACATCACATGGACTGGTGTTGTTGCCAGAAAGCACCTCAGCATCTTGCCAAATATGTTCTCCTCGGACACATGCTCTGGCTGTAATGATGACAGCACAAAAAAGGAGAAAAAATTGGAGAGATGACATAAAGGAGAATATGATCAAATAGTGCAGACACCATGATTCAATTCAAGCACACCTCCTGCCATGAAGTGATGGTGCCTAGGACGATGATACCCCTGGGACGTTAAGACTATTTTGTTTTTCTGAAAGGAATTTAGAACACTGGGCTTTAACTTGTAAGATGTAAGAGTCTTTCTTGAGTTCTACTATGAACAAATGTATAGCTTTTATTTTTTTTTAATCTGCCAAATGGACAGGGGTGTTTTGTTTTCCGAATATAAGATATTATATCAGATAAACATCAGATTTTTTAAATTTCAGGATTTTAGGAGACTTACGAAGCTATAAGCAAGGGAGGTTTTCAGACGCCTGTCATTTGAAATGGCTTAAGGCATAATAAGCATTCATTAGTCACTCGATACTGGACAAAGAGCAAATGGATTCAATTCTCATTTTAAAACATTTTTATTTCTTATTTTCATTTTTTAAAAACTCGATTTCTTTACAAATACTTTTGTGGCTAGACTCCTTGCCTCTCTCCCCTGGATGCTGCCACAAAACATCAAGGTTAATAACAAATGCTATTTGTACTCTTTTTTTTCTTAACTAAGAAGACATTCACTTGAGATAATTCCAGTTTTGGCTTATTCGTTTATAAATAGTGCCACTCTAAGGACATACAAGGCAATGAGCAATAATTTATCCTCTAGCACAAACCCAATTTTGATTATAAGAGTCTTACAGAGATTATGGTACATAAAAGTTCCAAAGCTCCAAGTTCATTTTGCAAAGCCCACAGGTTGCAACAGGGAAAGCACATGCCAAGGGCAACCTAAAGGCCACACAGCTCGAGAGGTTACTGGCAGGCTGACTTTAGGTCCCAAATTCCAACAAATTCCAGAAGCTCAGGTCATTTAGTCAACATTCATCAAGTATTCACTACATACCAGCTATTGATGAGATGCTTTGACGTCATGGTAAAGCTTTCTGTTGTTGTTGTTCCAGGGTGCTAGAAAGCAAAAGTCATTCCTTAGTTTTATGTGGCTGGTTTTACCTCTGGGCTTACTTTACCCCTGAACTTCAGTCACAGAATTCCAGAGTGGAAGAATCCTTTAAAAATGTGAAATGAGGGCTGGGCACAATGTGTCATGCCTATAATCCCAGCACTGAGAGGCTGGGGCAGAAGGATTGCTTGAGGCCAGGAGTTCAAGACTAACCTGGGCAAGATCCAACCTCCCTCTCTCCCTCACTCTCTTCCCACTGCCTACTAATTTTTTAAAAATTAGCCAGTTATGGTTGCATATCTTTGTAGTCCCAGTTACTGAGGCAGCTGGATCACCTGAGCCCAGGAGTTCAAGGCTGTAGTGAGCTATGAGCACACTACCACACTCCTGCCTGGGTGACAGAGTGAGACCCTGGCTCAAAAAAAAGGGCGGGGTGGTGGTGGTGGTGGTGGTGGTCTGCAGCAGGTCTGTGCTAAGGGAAGTGCACATATTTTTTAAAGTATTGTTTCTCTATTCACTGGTTTTCTGTTATTCAGGAAGCAAGTCAAGAAATATAGCGTAGTGCTGAAGCAGCACCCCACAAATATAACAGAGTCACTAAGATGAATACACTTAGAGGCTCCCAGGAACAACTTTCCTATGCTAAAGTCTCTGGGCAGAATTTTCCTGACAACGCTTTTTCTTTTCTCTGCAGGAGAGCTCACTATAATTCAAGCCCTTAGTTTACAGAGAAAGCAACTTAAGCTCCCAAAGGATAGGAGGTCTCACAGCTCAGGGAGTGAGAATGGGGACTTTAAAAGTATATAATCCTGAACCTTATTTTAGCCCTGTTAACTCAGTCTTCCAGAGGGAGGGGTCAGGAAAGGGCATTCTGAACAATCTCCGTCAAGCACTTGTAGCACAACAAGCCAGGCATGGTCCAGGGACCAGCTCTGAGGACCTCAGATGGAGTCAAGAGATCGGGGAGAAGAGGCTAATGAGACTAGATCCATACATAAAGTCCCTACCCTTCAGATGGTTTTTTAGCTTTTGGGGGTACATGAGGTCAGGAGCATTTGCAACCAAGCTGTATGTAAGAAGAGTCAGAATTATTAACTCAGTGAGGGGCTCCAGATCACCAAGCCAGAGGGAGAAAAATAACATGGCCATTATGGGCAGTTAAGAAGTCACTGTCAATTGTGGGCAGAGAGGGGAGTGGAAACAATTTACTCCTGAAGACTGATTTCATTAACAGTGAATCACTTTTGCAGACTGGAGTCTTTTGCAACCAAGATTGGACCAATTAGCATACCCCAGGGTTGTATTTCAGCCACAGAAAGCAGGGAGTACTCTCGAGCGGAGGCCTGATGAAGACCTCAGCTTGATTTCATCCATCTCCCCTGACAACTGTTCCTGAACTCTGCAGAAAAATGTCCCCGTACGCCGAGCTACCTTGGTTGTTCTCAGACTAGTTTTAGAATAAAGAACCATTGAAATGCTGCAGATTCACTGTGCGTGGGAATGTAAATTGGTACAATCTTTACAGGGTTGTCAATATCCATCATAAGTTAAAATAACCATATGCTTTGATACAGCAGTTTGACTCCCAGGAATTGACCTCACAGAAATTGGCAGAGATATAAATAGGCACAAATAGGTTTATTGAAACTTTTAAAACAAACACTGGAAATAAACCAAATATTCATCAGTAGGGCAAATCCTTAAATAAATTGATTTAGCTATTTTAAAGAGCTTGACCTATACTTTCATGAGGTATACAAAATATACTTAATGGATAATACTTATAACTCCATTTTGTTTTATAAAAAACCATCTATAAGTTGTATATATTATATATGATTTCTATGTGTGCCTATGTATGTATACATATTTATAAATCATTGTATTCAATATATATCAATGTACACATGCATTACATATGTTTGTAAAAGCACAGAACAAAGTCTGGAAAGATAGACTAACTGTTAATGGGAATTACCTGCTGGCATGGATTTGGAAAAGACCAAAACTCACAGAATGAGGGGTGTCTAAGTATAAGTATGTTTTGCTTATTTTTTTGAGTTTCTTGTTATACCCTATGCATTTTATTGCTCTGTTAATTAAAAAATAATGATTTCTCTAAATAAAATTGATGGATAGTTAGAAATAAGATATTTCTTAATAAATGCCATAGAAATTCAGAAAGTAATTAGAGTGAAAAGATAAGAAATCATTCAAGAGCTCTCTTCCCCTCTGGAACAGTTCTCTATCTCCTCCTCTTTGAAAGCTAGTGATCAGAACAAAACTCTTTAGAACAATTGTTTTACCTATAGAATAAAGGTTTTCACCCCTCTCTCTTTACCCCCCCCATCCTGGCCCTCCCAATCCACAGTACCCCTAAATAAAGGATCATTTGTACAACAGCAAAAAAAAAAAAAAAAAAAAATCAAACCAACAAAAACCCCAATATGTCCACTAGAGGGAGAACATCACACATAAACCTCTTTACGCTAACACCACACAGAAACGCATTCCTACAGAAGTACAAAGGTTGGCTCCAAAAGAGATTGTTCAAAGCGTTAAAAGCCCACAAGCAATATTCACCATGATTCAATCCTTGGCTTGCCTAGTATGTCCCGAAGCAAAGGATTCTGTTAATAAATATAAAATTACAAATGTGAATGTGTTTTCCATATTTGTGAGGGTCCCCCTTCCCACCAAAGTGAGCATTTGCAAATGTTCTGGAACAGAAGCAAATGTTGAGCTGGAAGCTGCCCTGAAACCAAGTCTTAAAAAACAATGACCATCTGGGGATGAGGGTGTGCACACCTCATCAACAAGGGTACCTGCACAATGCATATTTGTATACCTAACCCATAACTGTACCCCACAATTTTAAAATAAAAAAATATGTATTTTAAAAAATGCCCAGTTTTGAGCCCAGCAGCAGAGTTGGGAGCAGCAAGTAAGAAACTTTATCCTCGTTCCACAAAGACCAGGGGATTTAAATCTTATCAAAGAAGTCCTCCCATATACTCGTTTGGACTGCTATTTAATGAGCATGATGCAGCACACTTTTCCTTTCATTCTTCACACACTGACCTCAGACGTCTGTCAGCTGCATTCTTTTCATGTATTTGAGCCTGCAACAAATGAACTGATAATGCACCTTTTGATTTTCACTATTTCCAGCAGATGAATGTTTCCCATACACCCAGTCTTCTCCCACCCACCCCCTCAAAAAAAAAAAAATCCACTTCTTTAGGGTGACACAATCACTTTGTAAAAAGAAATGGCACATTCTGGGGGATGGGGGGAGGTGATGAAAACATGCCTTTCAAAAATGTACAGTCTTAACCTTCGACATCTCTTTACCATACTGACAATAATTCCTGTGATGTGACTAAGCATCAAGAAAAGCTTCAAAGTTTGGAATGGACTTACAGCAGGTCAAAGGTTTACATTCAGATCATGCCATACTATTTTAATCCTCCTGCCTCAATTTTACCTTTTCGAGAAGTGCTTCATTTAAATTTCAAAATCTGAAGAACAGATAGATTTAATAACTCACCCAAAGTCACAGATCTAATAAGTGGCAGGCCAAGAACTTAAATCTACAGTTTGGCTCCTGACTTCTTAACCGCCCATTCTACCTCCTCACTCTTTGCCTTTTTTCTCCTTGAGGCTATCTCTTACCCTACTAATCTTCCCTCTTCAATCCAGCCCTCCCCACCCCAAATTCACAATAAAACTGCAGATTCAATGATACAGTGGAGGTGAACAGAAATCACACACAAAAAAGGTGAGTCCTGATTCTGCCTCATTCAGCCATGTCACCTGGGGCATCTTAAGTCCTAGTTTCCTAAGTGCAAATTGGGAATACTAACCCAAAATAAGCAGTTCCTCTCAAGACAGCTATGCAGATTAAATTAGGTCATACACAGAAAGCATCCAGCACTGTGCCTGGCACCTAGGAGGTGCCTGAAATTGTTGGCTGGAAGGCAAACCAGCCAAGAGAAGAGGTAAAACAATCACAGTTTACAGCACAAGCCACAGTCTACAAGGAGAAAGTGAGCTGTTTCAGAAAGTAACACGTTGGTTGACCTTTCTCACTGGCTTTATAATACAGCCACCATCTGAGGGAAAGATGGTTGGTAATACGCAGAGTCCCACCAGCAAGTCACCTTGAGCAGAGCCTGCAATACTCAGGGAGTCTTACATGACATGTACCTAGTACTTGCAAAGTCCTTTTGGGGAGTACTTCTATTCAAAGTGATTGTTTAGGGCAGCCCATACATGGAATTATCTCTCAGAGGACCTAGATTCATTATTGCTGTCTCTGTAAAAAGACTTGGCAACCCATGGTGGGGCCACCTGTCTATGCTAATCTCCAGGGGTTCATCTTTCTGACCCTTCCAGGCAACCAGCTTCAACTGAATTTTTGATGGGCCTTCTTAGGACCAGGGAGGAAATTTAATAGGTTCTGCATTTAATAGGTCTCCCTGAACAAACAGGAAGGAAGTGCTTCTTAACAGCTCATTGAACTTGCTCTTGTGGTCATTTAAACCCAATTATTTTTGACAGTCTTCAGAAGAGATGGAGAAGGGATGATCATCGTCTCTCAAGACAGATTCAGTCACTCTTAGATTTTACTTTTCTCCTAGATGAGCAGCTCTCACTTTTTTTTTTTTTTTTGAGTTGGAGTCTCACTCTGTCGCTCAGACTGGAGTGCAGTGGCCGCTCCCGGGCCCCGCAGCCTCGACCTGCTGGGCTCCGGTGATCCTTCCGCCTCAGCCTTCCAAGTAGCCTGAACCACGCCCGGCTGATTTTTTGATTTATTGTAGAGATGAGATCTCGCTGCCCAGGCGGGTCTCGAACCCACAGGCTCAGTCAATCCACTCACCTCAGCCTCCCAAAGGCACGGGATTACAGGCTGAGCCACCGAGCCCAGCATAGCTCTCACTTTCTTAAAAACTTAAAAAAAAATTTTTTGGTCTCAGGATCCCTTTACACGCCTAGAAATAATTGGGTAACCCCAGAGAGACGTTTATAATGTGGGTTATATCTAGAGGCATTTAACATATTAAAACTTAAGACTGGGAAATTTTTAAAACATAAAAAAGATACAAGCGCATATTCTGTGAGCTACCAGGCTACATATCCTGTAGTCTCTAGACTGGACTCTCCCACTGTACATTCTTGAGATAATAAGCGTTTTTAAGAAATAACATCTTCATATTAGTATGAAAATAGTTTTGATTCACAGACCCCCTGGAGATCCCCCGGGGCCCCCAGACCACACTGAAAACCCGGGGCCCCCAGACCACATTGAAAACTGCTGAGCTAGATAAAACCTCCTCTACTGGTTGTAGTGACTCCTGTCTGCCACACCCTGAATGCTTCTCCCTTGGACACATCTTGATTTTTAAATATGGTAATTTGTGAAATTAGAATCAAGATCCTGGATCAGTCACCTAAGAGGAGGATTAAATGAGAGGGACAAATTTAAATGATTAGAACTACCTAAACAATTGTTCTCTAAAACCAAAAGGCAAATTAGCACCAAGAACACCAGAGAAAACATGTAACAATGTATTATAAGCCAGAAGACCGCACTCTCTTTTCTTTTTCCTTCTTTTTTTTGAATCGGAGTCTCACTCCATCACCCAGGTTGGAGTGCATTGGCACACTCACGGCCACCACAGCCTCGACCTGCTGAGTTCAGGTGATCCCTCCACTTCAGCCTTCCAAGTAGCTAGAACTACAGGCACACGCCACCACATCAGGGTAATTTTTTGATTTATTGTAGAGTCAGGGTCTTGCCATGTTGCCTAGGCTGGTCTCGAACCCGTGGGCTCAAGCAATCCTTTCGTCTCTACCACCCAAAGTGCTGGGATTACAGGTGTGAGCCACCACACCCGGCTTTTCCTTCTTTTTAACGATTGTTATGCCTACAAATGACATTTCCATTGGTATTAAACCTGCCAGAGGTTCTTTGTCAGATGGATTCAAGAGGAAAAGCCTCAGAATGACACGATATATTTGGCAAAAACCAGATCTCACTTTCCCCTTTAATGAGAACTCTGTGAGACGAATGGATGATGCAGCATCGGGCTATTTTCAAACTCATATGCTAACAGAGGTTTGAGGATCCACCATGCCAGCTTTTCTTAAAAAAAATATGCTTGGCCTGGGGTCACGTTTAAGCTTCTCTATGCAGTCTCTCTATTCTTTCTTACAGCTTTCTCTGCTCTGCAGTTGTAACTCTGTGGCTGGCCAGGACCATCTGGTAGGACCTTCCTGCTCCTCTACTTTTAATAATCATATTCAAAATAGGAACAAATACCTAGCAAGCACTCAAGTACTTTGTGCTAAATACTTTATTTTTGCATTATCTCATATCTCCCACAACCCCAAGAGGCAGGTATTATCATCCCCATCTCACCTTGGAGGACACCTCGAGGTAGCACCATTAAGTGGGGTGCAGGGATGTGATACCAGACAAATTCATTCCAAGGCCCTCTACACAGGATGCCAAATTGCCTTTGAAAAACAGCGACTGAAGAGATTAAAGTGGCATCCTTCCCAAGTCACTTAGAGGTAAATAAATACAATCTTATTTGGCAAGGGTTTGGAGCGGAGAAAAGTCGTGGATTTTGAAAAAGCAGTCAACGAGAACCGTTCCCCACAGGCATCAAAGTAAATGCAGGTGAATCGTTTTATCAGCGCCACCTGACAAGGGGAGTCTTATCTCCTTTCCCCCGATAGTCCGTTAGCTGGTTTTACTTTTCCCCTAAGCTTGATTTAGAGCTTCTAACATTGCGCTGCTGAGGTGCCAAACTGACATGCTGGTAGAGAGTTGCTCTGATCAGTCTTCCATTTCCCTCGGCAAAGGAAACAAGGAGTTTGTCAAACACGAGCCGGACCCAGGGGCGGGAGAGCAATTCTATCTGACCTTCAATTATTCTGAAATGGAATCGCTTCTTGCCTGACAACTGTGACTAATTCCAAAGGCCCAACCAGCCTTCTGGTAATGATGACTTAGGGTCAGTTACCATTTGGGGGCAGATTAGAATCTGATTTAAAGCTGAAAAATTCCACCCCTTGATACTAATCCCTTGAACTTTCCAATCCTAAATAGGGCAAGTTTCAGAAAAGAGTATTTCTCATTTTACAACCTACCTGAGTATTGTCTGTAATGATTTTGCTTAATCAAAAAATTAATTAAACTCCTGTTCTGATGGTCTAAACACAAGAGTCAGAGGAAGGAAGGAGTTCTGGCCACCTGCCAAGAAACCATCCAAGGCTCTTAGAGTTAATAATTTCCATGGTGTTCTAAGCATTTGAAACAACAAAGGTCAGTTTTCACTAATGGCATATCTGATTCTTGAAAACCTATAAAAATAAGCCCTGTTCTGGGGTAGTTTGTATTCCAGAGAATTAAGTTTTAACAAATAAAATGAAACCAACAGTCAACAAACTGACATTTCTGCTATTTTCTGATATTAACCTCCAAACTTAGTAATAAGTGCTAACTAAAGTTAATAACAATGGGCTGTCAATGGCTCTGCTGAGATTACCTCTGGTTGTTAAATGATTTTCTATGGGATGAGGTGGGATGGAGAAGAAAAATCTCATATGGCATTTGTAGGCAAGATGAGGTCTCTGGGCAAGCCACAGCCCTTCCTCACACATATTCATTTTGTTACTTACTTGACCAGTCATTCTTCAGATATAAATACATGAGATTTTGTGCCCCATGAAATAATCAACTCTTCATAATCTAAGTTGTAAATTAGCACCCCACTGGCTGCTTCTGGCTGCAGAAGCAATTTATTAGGTCTTCATGGTGCTTGTTTTTTTGTTGTTGTCGTTTTAATCTCAGTCAGTTGCCCACACTAAAAACTCAGAAGACTTCCCATGAAAATGCAAACATTCAGCTACTCATGGAAGCTGGGTGATTGAGCAAGTCTGGGCTCGAGAGCGGAGCAGTGGCAGCCCCTGTGGAGTAGGCATCACTCGCACCTCGTCTGTTTTCATCTGTCTATATGCTGTGCTTGGCTCTGTGCTGCCTCTGTTCCTCCACAGCCAGCCTGCAGGTTAGCTAGCTGCCTTTTGAGAATATGCCAGTGGTAATGTTAATATTTGTTGGAAGGAAGGAAAGAGAAAAATATGCAAGATATCATTTTGAAAAGACAAAAATAAATCCCACCCTAATTCCTTGTATAAAGTTCCCAGTGTTTCAGAACAGAAAGCACGATGTTTACAGTGTTTTTTTTCCCCAAAAAATATTCCTTTTGCTAAGTCAACTGTGGATTTTACTACATGCAAAACGTCTATTTGCTGCTTGAATACCGAGGACAAAAACATGCTCTATTTTGAAAAAGTGACTAATAAGAGTATTAGAATTCTGGGATTCTCATGGATGAAAGACCATTGCCTGATTTGTCTGGTCAACAATAGAATTCCCAATATAGATAGTCCCTGGAAAATAGAATTTACGATACACTGTTTTGGAGCCACCGTCCCACCACACCCCTGCCTATTCAATCAACATGTATTAAAATAAATGGTAGCTCCCATTTCTCTTTTGCCTGAAGGGTCATATGGATAACAGATGTCTGTCCAAAAAAAAAAATGTGAGGGGGTGAAAAAAAGTCTACATTGACACAGATCTGTATTCCAATTTATGCTGTGGGCTGAACCATGCAAAGTTTGAGGCATTGATGTAATTTGATGTTTTTGCAGAAGGAAATGTCACCCTTGACAATCATTGCTATCACCCCTCATCCCCTGCCCCCTTCTAATCATGTTTACAAACTTTAAGAGAAAAGATATGCCTTGCTTCCCACTCAAATTTCATGCACACCCTTGAAAATCAAGTAAGATTATCCAGGATTCAGGACCAAAGCAGATTTGAAAGCAAACCTCAAATTCACTCCATGCTTCAGTGAGGCAAGAAATGAGAGTTAGAAACCAACTCTAGATAACAGAGCTCCTGAAAAAAGGAGGGGGGGTGGTTGTTTTCAATACTGGAATTGGCACATCCACCAAATGGTCTGTTCTGCTATAAGTGTTTCTTTAAAGTAGAAATGGCTCACAAGTGGTTAGTGAACAGAACATGGAGGTCAGTCGAATATGGACGTCATACTGGATTGTATGTGATTTGAAACATGTTTTGAAACTATCAGGCACATACTTTCTTACAATTTAAGAGAAAACTTTAGCAATATGTGAAGATCCTCAGGAAAAAAAATTAAAACTCCTATGTAAAGTTCCTTCCTTTAGTGCATGTAGTGGTTTATTTGCTGGATTCAGTAATTGCTATACTTTCCACTATATTATGCTTGCCTGCTCTGAAAAGTTGGTAGAGATAAAGATAATGCAAAGACACTGGTTCTCTCTCTCTGAGTTGGAGTCTCACTTCATCGCCCAGGCTGGAGTGCAGTAGCTCTGGCAATCCTTCTGCCTCAGTCTTTCAAGCAGTCAGAACTACAGGCACGCGCTACCACACTCAGCTAATTTTTTGATTTATTGTAGAGATGAAGTCTCGCCAAGGTGCCCAGGCTGTTCTGGAAGCTGTGGGCTCAGGCAATCCCCTCACTTTGGCCTACCAAAGCGCTGGGATTACAGGTTTGAGCCACCGCACTCAGTCAAAAGTATATTTTTTATTAAAAATATATATCTGATTCAGAGTGTAGACTTCTTCATTAGTTTTTTTTTGTGTGTGTGCAAGAGTCTTGCGAGGTTGCCCAGGCTAGCCTCAAACTCCTAGGCTCAAGTGATCCTCCTGCCTCAGCCTCCCAAGTAGCTGAGACCGCAGAAGTGTGCCTCTGTGCCTGGCTGGGTCAGGTTTTTACTTTTAATGGAATTGGTTTCCAATAGAAGCATATGTCTTTAAAGACTTACATCTTGGAGAAGGAAGGAGGAGGCTCAAGAATTAAGGCTGCAAAGGATTGACTGGCTGTATTACTGGCTGCCAATGCCAGGAAAGACTTAATTAAGCTGGTTTTATTAGGATAGTTATTATTTTGTTATTACTCTGGTATAACATACAAAGTTCCTTAAGTTTTGAGTTGTCTCTCTCTACCCCTATTTTCCCCTGTTCCTACTTTCTGTGTACACTTTTGCAGAAGGTGAGGCTTTTCAGGAATACATCTATGGCACTGAAACCAAAATTATACTGCCATTTCTTTGGTCTGCTCATATGCTAATATACAACACTAGAAAGTGTGGTGGCTGTACTCTGATGTCTTTTTTTTTTTTTTTGAATCGGCATTTTATTCTGTCACCCAGGCTGAGTGCAGTGCAGAATCACGGCTCATGGGCAACCTCAACCTCCTAGGCTCAGGTGATCCCTTCACTTTAGCCTCCAGAGTAGCTGGGACTGTAGGCATGTGCCACCACACCTTGCTAATTTTTTTATTTTTTGTAAAGACAGGGTCTCGCTATGTTGCCTAGGCTGGTCTTGAACTCCTGGACTCAAGCGATCCGCCCGCCTCAGTCTCTCAAAGTGCTAAGATTACAGGCAGGTCACTGCACCTGGCCTTCATGTACTCTTAAAGTTGGTAACCTAGACATGTGGTTCTTAAATGAAGGACGAAAGTTATGCTTTCTTTTTAAATGCTTTCCAGTATTATGCTGCTGCTGAAAATGCAATTCTAAGAACTATGCCCAAAACAACCAAAAATATTTATGCTAAGTAACATTAATTAACAAGAGAAGAATTCAAAATATACACACTATAAATATAACAATGTAAAAAATACATGCAGGTGGGAGGCAACAAGTAAAAACAAAAACTGTACTAGAGTAGTGGTGACTTTAAAAGTAAAATATCTTATTTCCTGCATTAGCTATATCCCACACATTTTTGCTCTTTCTTCTGCCTGGGATTAATCATCAATTGGTGGAAGTTTGTGGAGAAACATTTTATAGTCACCAAGTGACTGAACAACAAATGTGGCTAAACACACCAGCAGCATGACTGTTTTTCAAGACAAATGTTTAAACCTGCTAGTAGGCTAAGCACAAAAGTAGCAATCAACTGTTGGTTAAACACTTATAAGTATTATTTGACTAAAGCATTTCTTTCAAATGACATGCAAGAAATAGCTGAGGAGTTCTCAAAACTGAGAAATTCAGATTGGATCCTGATAACACAGGCCTTAGGTTGAAAGTCATCACTCTAAAACAAGGTGCTTTTTTGGCATGTGAAGTAAGCCTGGGGCTTTACAGGACCAAAAACCAAGGCAGTGCCCTTGACTTTGCCTATTGTCTATGGCCACAAAAAGCAGCAAGGTCACAAAAGGGTTCTAGGCACAATAGCCTTGCTTTTGGAATAAAAATTCCCACAAACTGCCCATGTATCAAAGTTATCCATTAGCTAAAAAACACAAAAGTTTTCTAACAAACAAAACATACAAATATCACAAAGTCATTTCTTTTCTTTTTTTAGAGACAGGGTCTTGCTATGTTGCCCAGGCTGGTCTTGAACTCTTGGGCTTGAGCAATTCCCCGTCCTAAGCCTCCCAAAGTACCAGGATCACAGGTGTGAGACACTGCAACCTGGCGCAAAGTGACCCGGTTGCAAAGTCAATTCTTCAAAAGAAAACACAAGGGAGAGAAAGAAAAAAGAAACCAATGAGAGTGAAGCTTGATTTACAGCAGGTACCAGTTTATTCAACATAGTGCATGATTCAAAGCATCTAATATCCCATAGCCAACGGGATTTCCTACTTCTCTATTAAAAAATACTGGATACCCTGAATATAGCTAATTCAAGGTCCTCGTTCCTTTTCTTCTATATCTAGAATGAAACAGCTTTCCCCATTTAGCATATGTTTCACATTCACCGAAGGATTTGGGGAGGTGGAAAAAGGGCTTGTAACTGCCCCTCTGAACCAAAGGCACTTAAAGTTAAATGATAAAGCACAGTAGAGTCACCCACAGACATTCCTGTGTGTTCAGAATGCTGAACTTTAGCACACCTTCAGTAGCCCACGTGGGACTCATCGTAACAATGTAAAAGACACTGATTTCCTTGGAAAAACAAAGTGCAGTATGAATATAAAGGACTCAGTCCTACCCTTTTCTGAAAACAATACATAAGAGAACTCTTATTTTACATGATTAGTATCACCCAAGGTTTACACATGGAAAAAATAGCTAAAAAATAATCTGTCATAAATTCTCACTATGAAGTCACAATAAAATCTGATATCACTTTTAAAATTTCAGTTGGAGGGACCCTCAGAGGTCGTGTTGTCCATCCCCTCACTTGATAGATGAGGGCCCAGGGGCCCAGGAAGGTCAAGTGTTAGACCATGGAGTTTAACCCCTGTGGTAGAGCCTGGGTAGGACACAGGCCTTCCAAAGACTAGTTCAGCGTTCCCTCCACTCCCTTTCCTCTTTAAAAGTAAAACATGGCAATGATCTCCAAAGATGTACCACACAATAAAGCACATGCACTGACAAACGTCAGCGATTTGGTCTCACAAGACGGTTCCTTTGGCCATTGGGCAGGTACGTAACCCACCTCGGGGTGGGAATTCTTTGTTCAAAGTTCTAAGAGAAGCCCAGTGCAGGTTAAATATGACTTCTTGGACTGGGGCAGGTTCTTCTTGGTTGTCAGACAGTGGGCAGGTGGTCGGCCGCACAGCGGAATCCCAGATTCGAGGCAGAGCTATCGGGTGTATTCTGGCTTCGGGCAGCACAGCGATACCTGTAACAGTAGGACTGAACAGAGAAAAATCAAGGTCAGGGCTACCTGCACTCAGGTGTGGGCTCTCAAGCACCAGATACAGTTTGTGCACAAGCAGCAACTGTACAGAAGTTGGGCCTGCCTGCAGACAGTGCTGCCCTACCACCCTCCCTCAGGGACACAGAGCATACATGCCTTGGAAATGGGAGCACATTCAAGCGTTAACGTAATATTATCCAATGTCCTTTACATTGTAAACAAAACACAGAGTACAAAGAGACTGGTGTCAACATTACGTATTTATTTATTTATTTTTAAGAAAGAAAAGTTTACTTAAAAGTAATTCAGAGAGAGAAAGAGAAGGGAGAGAGAAAATTTACCTTCCCAAGGTAGGGGAGGGGGCCAAAGCCAAGAAGCATGGTGACAACAGAGTCTAGCAAGGCAATGGACCAGTATTACTTATTTATAACAGAAAAAAATGTAATAGTCAATGGCTGAATAAATTTAGGCACATCCATGTGATAGAAAGGTATGCAGCCATTAAAAATCATGTTTTTAGATAGTATTTAATGACATAGGAAATTCTCATGATAAAATATTCAATGCAAAGATCAGACTATAAAGCTATGTATGTAGTATGACCTCAGTCTAGATAGCTACACATCCCAAGAAAAAAAGACTGGATGATTCAGAATGTACGATAATGTACACAGTAGCTATCCTCAAGCAACTGGGTTTCATATTTCCTACAATAAGTATATATTAAATTTTGGCATTAAACAATAAAGATAGGTGGCAATTAAGAAAATATTAAGAGTAACAGCAAACCTAGGAACATCAAACGCTGTGGGAAAACATTGTCTTTTTTGTTTGTTTGTTTTGGAGTTGGAGTCTCACTCCGTCACCGAGACTGGAGTGCAGTGGCATGCTCACGGCCACCCCAGTGTCAACCTACTGGGCTCAGGAGATCCTTCTGCCTCAGCCTTCCAAGTGGCCAGAACGACAGGCATGTGCTACCACAACTGGCCAATTTTTAAAAAAACTTATTGTAGAGATGAGGTCTCATCAAGTTGCCCGGGCTGTTCTCGAACCCATGGACTCTGGCAATCCCCTCACCTCGGCCTCCCAAAGTATTGGAATTAGACTTGAGCCACCGCGCCCAGCCAACATTGCTTTTTTAAAAAATACATTGCTTTGGAGTTTACATCATAGCAAGTCATAAAGCTATACATTTTTGTGTGTGGTTTGTTTTGTGTCTGTGTTATTTTATAAGAACTTGTGGCACAAGTATACACATGCATACCAACACAGACCTTGTGCACCTAGTACACACCTGGCATCTTCATCTGTCATTTCACTAGATTGTAAATCCAGGGAAACTAAGCAAGGTATCCAAGATCGCACAGTTGTTAAGGGAAGCAGGATTCCAACCCAGACCTAGCTCAATGTGGTGTATTTGCTTCCTTAGAAGATTCTACACTTCCAAAGGGAAAGGTACCATATTCCTGTCGTTTTTACCACCACCTAACACACAAGTCTTACATATACACACATTCACATAGCATAAGAGCCCTAACACATATCCCAGGCCACCTAGTAGGAATGCAGTGAATAACCACAGATTATTTGCTACAAACACTTCAGAATCTTCCAGACTCCAAAAATAACCATGCATGGATCTCTTGTGCCCTAGGATTGTTCTCTGATCCAAAATAATGAAGAATGAAAATAAACTACTCAGCCTGTGTGTACCATGAGCATAAACTCTGAGTTGGCCCAGTAAAACTCAAGTCCTTGCCAGCTGGTTAAAGAAACTGCACAAAGAATCATGTAGAATAACTTTGGAACCCATGCAGGAGAGACAATTTGGGAGGCGGAGACAGGTCAGCATGCAAGAGGTTTTTAATTATTATTCTTTTTTCTCTTATGGAAATAAAATGCTTCCAATCTTCATAAAAATTATCTCTAAAGTTGACACAAATTTTCTGGAGCACTTCCTCCATAAAAAGACACAGTGCTTTGTCTTCTATAGATAGTGAAATAATAGCAACCAATTCTTTCAATTTCCTTGTGGCCAGGGAAGAATAGACCATATGACCAATTTTCAGGTGGGCAGGACGCAATGCATTAAAAAGTGTGCTTGATGAATAAAAATCGATGGCATCTTCTATGACGTGTCATCCACATGCAATGAAGCTCTCAAAAGACTAGAAGTGACCATGTAGGAAGACACAGCAAAAGCCTCACTCCATGTAGGGCCTACTCATTGGGCCTACATGATGTCTCATTGTGAGACAATGGTGCTTTAGTATTTCTAGAATTGAGCTCCTGTGGATAATCCTGGGCCCCAGGCAACCAAGCACATACAGTGAGTTCCAAACTGCAGCAGGGATCAAATTCAGGGGGAGGCAGATGGACAGATGACATTGACTTTCTTGCTCCATAACTATACCACACATGACCAAAAACAATCACCCACATCCTGGCTGCCCACTGCCAGGGAGAAGATTCCACTCAGAGGGAAGATCCAAGACTAGGCATGGTCCTCCTGTACTGGAAATCACAGGCTGGTTTAGGAAACAGATTACACATCAAACCGCTATAAAACATGCTAGGGTTGAAAAGTTGTTAGTAATTCAGGTGAAGGAATTGTCCCTTGTAGAATTCCAAAGTCTTTAGGAAAGACATTTTTTAGAAGTCAAAAGTTGAACTGGGTGGGATTTCCACAATTACAGCAGGGGTTCTTGAATTTCAGCATACATAAGAATAGCCTGGAGAGTGTTTAAATCCATATTCCTAGGCCACACACCCTTTGATTTAGGAAGTCTATTGTAGGAATGTGCATTTCTTTTCTTATATTTTTCTTTCTCCTTTTCTTTTTTTTTTTTTGAGTTGGGGTTTAACTCTGTCACCCAGACTGGCGTGCCATGGCACGATCATGGCTCAGTGTAGTCTCAACTTCCTGGGCTCAGGCAATCCTTCTGCCTCAGTCTCCCAAGTAGCTGGGACTACAGGTGTGTTGCCACCACACCCACCTAGTTTTTTATCTTTTTGTAGAAATGAGGTCTCATTATGTTACCCAGGCTGGTCTTGAACCCCCGAACTCAAGTAATCCTCCCACCTCAGCTTCCCAAAGTGCTGGGATTACAGGCATGAGCCACCATGACTGACCAAGAATGTGCCTTTCTAACAAGCATCGAGGTGCAGGTGATGCTACAGGCCTAGGGCCACACTGTAAGTAGCAATGACTTAATGGCTTTAAGAAGGAGAAAAAAAGGCATCCTAGTGGAGAAAATAATGGCATCAGAGGCATGAAAATGGACAAATTTCGGCAAGTTAAGAGGATAGAAGACCACAGACTGATCATGTCAGAGCACAGTTTATTTATTCATTAAACACGAGAGTTTCTAATATGCTAGATGCTATTTTAGGCACAAGAAACGCAATCAGAACAAGACAAAAAAAGGTACCTGCTTTCAGGGAGCTGACACTCAACAGGTAGTAGTCAGACAATAAGTAACCCAATAAATTCAAGATTGTTTCCAGTAGTAGTCATCTCTGAAGAAAATAAAACAGGGAAAGAGGACTTACAGTGACTAGGTGGCCAGTTTAGATAG
Source organism: Cephalopachus bancanus (assembly GCA_027257055.1). Classification (NCBI taxonomy): domain Eukaryota; kingdom Metazoa; phylum Chordata; class Mammalia; order Primates; family Tarsiidae; genus Cephalopachus; species Cephalopachus bancanus. The sequence goes on along the minus strand of JAPVLO010000367.1, from coordinate 1,428,308 downwards.
GGTGACCTGGGAAGTCCTCTCTGAGGTGACATGTGGGCTGAGTTACCCAAAGATCTGGAAAATCAGAATTCCAGGCAAAAGCAATGACTGGTACCAGGAAAGTTAATGATAAACATAAAACGTGGTACATAAAGGGGATAGAGTCACATAACAGACAGGCTTCTCAACAGACAGGGAAGTTTGGATTTGGTACAAGTGAAAATTGTAAAATCAAACATTTTGCTAATTTACCCACCAGAAAGGGCAAAACCCAAAACTCATTTGCTATTTAACCTTAGGGCAAAGCCTTTCTGAATTTGTTCCCTCATTGATAAAATAGAGCTATTAATGGAATAATGTTAAAACACTTCATCTTTGTCTTTACATGAAAAAGTAAAGCACTAAAACACTGGAAGGCATTATAACTTACTTTCTAATAAACAGAACGCTCTTAATCACAGAAGCTAACCTTACTGGTCCTATGTGACCTCTTTGGGCTAGCCTGCTTCTTCACTAAAACAACAAAAGTTTTAGCCAGCTTCTAAGCAGGTCTTAGGAATCTTCTGTTTGACCACAGGAAGATGATAACACCCCTACAGACATCTGAATGTGGATATACATTTGCTACACAAATGGGAAGGTTGAAAATTTCTCAGGTGACAGGGTATAGGACAGAGGTTTTTGTTGAATGGCACATTTCTATCTGCTACTCACCTCCTAAAACATGTAACAAACTACTTTAAAGTAAGATGATGTTCATATGTCACAAGACCCAGAATATAACATCGCAAACTGTTAGGACCTGCCTAGAGCACTGTGGTTAAAAGGATTCTGTGGCTGTGAGACAGGAGAGTAGAAAAGAGATCCATGATACATAAAAGATGTTTACCGCCGGGCTCGGTGGCTCAGCCTGTAATCCCGCGCCTTTGGGAGGCTGAGGTGAGTGAATTGCCTGAGCCCGCGGGTTCAAGACCCGCCTGGGCAGCGAGACCTCATCTCTACAATAAATCAAAAAATCAGCTGGGCGTGGTGGCACATGCCTGTAATTCCGGCTACTCGGAAGGCTGAGGTGGAAGGATCGCCAGAGCCCAGCAGGTCGAGGCTGCGGTGGCCGGGAGCGGCCACTGCACTCCAGTCTGGGTGACAGAGTGAGACTCCAACTCAAAAAAACAAAAAAACAAAAAAACAAAAAAAAAAAAAAAAAAAAAAAAAAAAAAAAGATGTTTACCATGGCCATATTTGGAGACGTTCATATATAGGGAATAATTCCATTCTTGAAGAAAAATATAAAGTGCACAAAAATGTGTGGTAGACTACTATCAATAATTTTCCTTAGTAAGCAGCATAATTATTTTTATTTTCATTATTTAATTTTTATGCAATGGAAGTATTTTGTTTGTATAATAAAAAGTTTAAAAATCAGCAACAACAACAAAAAGAGTTACTTCTTAGATCACAGCAATCCCTGAGACCTTCTGTTAATCAAAATGACTATGAAGAACTAAACCCGAAAAAGCAAGCCTCACGACAAAAGTTAGAGTTGAGAGGTCAGGGCCATCACTTGAGAAGACAGTCAATTCACACCATCATTCCATTTCAAATGCACTCATTCACTTAGCAAACATTTATTAATAAGTCGCTCATTTTAAATTCCAGCTAATGAAGCACATAATTAAAGAGGTAAATGGCCTGATTATGAATGCCCTCATTGCTCTTTCTTTTTTTCCAACTTTATTTTTAGCACCAAAAATGGTTCTTAAGGATGTGAGGTCTTTGGGTGGCTGAAAAATGGGTCATTCTATTAATTAAGAACAGGGAAAGTGGGAAGGACCTGTTTTAGTCGTATTTCATCAAGATGGCTAATTACTGTTTGAAATTGATCTCCATGTCTGTGCTAAGAATGTGATCCTAGACTTGGGAACAATCCATTTAAGATAATGACTTGCCAGCTTTGGGGCTCTGAAGTTGAGCGGAACAGCAATATGGTTTTTATGAAAAGAAGACTTTTAGGGATAAAGATAATTGTAGCTCATGTTGAACAAAACCATTACAGAGAGCCACTAACCATGTCTTGGTTTCCCATCCACTGCCACTGTCACTAGACCAACTCCTGTCGCTCTTTGTCTTGGCAAGAGGGTGAAGATCTTCTCAATGCCGTGAGCTGGGCTAAAGATCCACAGGGATTCAACTAACAACATCAACTATTATTTCTTGAGTACTTACTGTACGAACTGCTCTAAAAACTTCACATATATTAACACATTTAATCCTCCCAGTTATCCTATGGAGTAGGCATTATTAGTAGTATCTGCTCTGTATATATGAGGAAAAATTGAGGCACAGAGATGTTAATAGTGTGCTTAAGGTCATGTGGTTTATAAGTGGTAGATACAGCTGGGCTCGGTGGCTCAGTCTGTAATCCTGCGCCCTTGGGAGGCTGAGGTGAATGGATTGCCTGAGCCCATGGGTTCGAGACCCGCCTGGGCAGCGAGACCTCATCTCTACAATAAATCAAAAAATCAGCCGGGCGTGGTAGCACATGCCTGTAGTTCCGGCTACTCGGAAGGCTGAGGCGGAAGGATCGCCGGAGCCCAGCAGGTTGAGGCTGCGGTGGCCAGGAGCGGCCACTGCACTCCAGTCTGGGCGACAGAGTGACTCCAACTCAAAAAAAAAAAAAAAAAAAGGAACGTTAAGTAATTTGTCCAAGATCACACACATAGCAAGTCACAGTTACAAGACTCCAATTCAGATGTAATTCCAGAATCCACATCTTGATAATTTAGAAAAAGCTGCCACTCTTAGTCTAGTGGAAAGGCTAAGCACTCTGAAAATAATTTACAACCAACAATGTGCTGTTTTCCTGACGTTCTGACGTTATAGAAATAACCAGACTGATGTTAAAGACCTACATGATGTACAATTCACTTGACCAAGATCTTGGAACTGACATTTTTCTCTGGAAAATCCTGTGGATCCCACTCAGTTTTGTTACTATGCTATTTTCCTCTTCTGGAACGTCTTTATCACATTGAGCCTGATTAAATTAAAACTTAAACATCAAGTAAACCAGGCAAAGTTAAAGATGCATAATGCACATTCTAAATCAACTACTAAAATGATAAAACAGTTACAGCTAATAAGCTAAGAGAGAAAATGGAGTGATTAAAAAATGTAATCCAAAAGACGACAGAGAACAAAGGGAACAAAGAAAACAAGAAAAAAAAACCACCTAAGATGGCACATTTCAACCCAACCACATCAATAATCACGTTAAATATAAATGGTCTAAATACCCAATGAAGAGGTAAAAATTATGCCAATAAATTCAGTAACTCAGATGAAATGGACAAATTCCTTGAAAGATACAAACTACCAGAACTTAATCAAGAAGAAGCAGATAAACTAACTGTATAGGTCTATGTCTATTAAATAAATTAAATTTTAGTTACAACTCTAAGCCCAAAGGCTCCACTGGGGAATTCTTCCAAACATTTCAGGAACAATACTAATTCTACATGAACTCTTCCAAAAAGTGAAACATAAGGTAATATTTCTCAACTCAATCTATGAAGACCGAAATACCCTGAAACCAAAACCAGACAAAGAAATGACAAGAAAACAACAAAATAATACCCATCATGAACTAGATGTAAAAATACTCACTCATCATTTTAGCAAATCAAATCTTATAAAATATATAAAAAAGATAATACCTCATGACTAAGTGGAATATATCCCAGGGATGCAAGGACAACTTAACATTTGAAAATCAATGTGGCCGGGCTCGGTGGCTCAGTCTGTTATCCCAGCACTTTGGGAGGCCGAGGTGAGTGGATTGCCTGAGCCCGCGGGTTCAAGAACCACCTGGGCAACTTGGTAAGACCTTGTCTCTACAATAAATCAAAAATTAGCCGGGCGTGGTAGCATGCGCCTGTAGTTCTGGTTGCTTGGAAGGCTGAGGTGGAAGGATCGCTGGAGTCCAGCAGGTCGAGGCTAAGGTAGCCAGGAGCGTGCCACAGCACTCCAGGCTGGGCAACACAGTGAGACTCCAACTCAAAAAAAAAAAAAAAAGAAAAAGAAAAAGAAAATCAATGTAATTAACTATATTAACAGATTTTTAAAAAGTATTTAAAATGATTACAAATCATTTCAATAGAAGTAGAAAAAGCATCTGGCAAAATCCACATCCATTGCTGATAAAAACATAAAAAATAACAATAGAAAAAATCCTCAAGCTGGTTCAAAAGACTTCCATGAAAAAACTACAGCTAATATCACACATAAATTTGCAAAACTGAATGTTTATTCCCTAAGATCAAGTATAAGGCATGAATGTCTACTCTTACCACTCCAATTCAACACTATAGTGAAGGTTCTAGCCTATGCCATACAGTAAGAAAAGTTATAAAAAGGCATCCAGATAAAAAGAAAAAAGTAAGCGTCTATATTCATAGATCATATGATTACCTATGCAGAAAGTCTACTAGAATTTACAAAAATACTAGAACTAGGAGATAAGTTTTGCAAGGCTGCAAAATACAAGATGAACATATGAAAATCAATTGTGCCCTGTAAGTATATTTAATAAAAGCATATATTAGGTAAAAGATATTTTAAAAGAATCAACTGAGAAGCTTATAAAACACAGACTAAAAAACTAAAAATTATAAAATGTTAAAGTAGACACATTCATATACATGAAATTAGGAAAGTTTAGTGTGTTTTATTTGCTTAAAATGTTTTTATAAGCTTTATTTTCTCCACTTATTCTTGATAAAAATCTTCTGTTTCCTAATTATTTAGAGAGTAAATGGATTCTCCATTTAGAAAAGTGCTACATGTCACAGACATAACTGGCAGCAATTAGGATTTTGAGATTCTATCATACTCAGAGAGATTCACCTGTTTTTCATGGAAGTCTGGTTCCCTGGCAAGAAGATCTAGGTCCACTCTTAGCAACAACCTCAACCAGAGAAACAATCTGAGACTAAAAACTCTAAAGTATATATGTAAACATGTAAATATATTGGGGGGATCTGGGACAATGCTTTCAATTTAACATCTAAAATATGATTTTATAAAGATAAATTTGTCTACACCTTGTTATAAATGTAGGTATAAAGCAGAAATTGAACTCAACTCTATGAACTTCCACCTGAATCACTGGATTAAAAATTTTAAATTAAGAAATGCAGTACACCCACATGCTTAACAAACTCACACATATATATAATTCTAGAGAGATTCTCTTTAGGCTAGTGGTTCCCAAACTTTGTTGTATGTTTTCATCACACTGAGAACTTTAGAAAATCTGATGCCCAGGTCACACTCCAGAAAAATCAAATCAGAATGGAGGTGAGTGGGGAGTCAAGCATCAGTATATTTTTTAATAGATTCTGGACGATTCCATGTGCAATGAAGTTTGAGAACCACTGTTTTAGGGCAAAATTTGACAATGCCACTATTATTAAATTAGTAACTTAATTTGGAGCTATTATAGGTGGTTGTAAGTCTCTAACCACCTCGACTGAGTGAATTACCATGGGAAGCTTCTTGGCAATAACAGTCTGCAAAATGCCATCTTTGCATAGGAATAGAAAGAAACTGAAATTCTAGAAACACTAAAAATATATGACTCAAAAAAGGGAGGGGATTATATTTGATTTCCAAATTCCTTACAAAGGCTACTGATGAAACATCGAGTCACTCTGACTAACCAAGCCAGCTCAGACACTAAAATCACAGCACAAAGAGCAGAAGCCCTCTCTGAGAATGATGCTTATTTTACAAGACACATACTTTATAACTAGAACCCTTGGGATGCTTCCATTCCACAAACCACCCTCCATTTTTAACTCTCACTTAATCTCAACAGAAAACCGAGAAAGTTACAGGAGTCTCAAATAAATTAAGGGTGTGCTTCCAGATTACATGCTGGAACTGGCGGCAGGAGGGTGGGGGAGTACAAGTTCACAGGACAACAAAGGTCTTGCAAAGGGGCAAGACTCATCTGATGGAATCTGGTTGGCAATAGGTCATTCACAGCCTCTGCTTCTTGTGCCACTTTTCCCTTTCCCTATGCCTACAACCAATCTTGAGATGACTGTCCTACCTTCTTCTGGTTTCGATGGGGATAGGTAGGTATTAGCAGAAATGAATGGGGCACTTGGGGGCTATTGTTTACAATGGATCCATAACCTGCTATTAGAACACCAAAGCAGAATTTAGTAACATGACTTACCCTATGGCACATGTAGGATCCACCTTTCTTCACCCGGTCTTTTCCAGAAGGGGGGCCTTTCTGTGGATGAAAAGAATTGGGTAGTCCAGAGAACACAGCTGCTCCTCACACAGTGGGAGAGAATCCATTTTGATCCAACCAGCTCTCTCATGGCTGCCTAAACTCTCCACATATATTTCTACTCCTGGGCTTTGTACCTATACCCATGTGCCCTCACAAGTGCCCACCTCCTCACATCCTACCCATCCTCTAAGGCCCACCTCAAGTTCCCACTCTTTGGTGACACCTTTGTGACTACAGGGAGCAATCCTGCCTCAGAGCCCCTACAGCATTTCTTGCCTATGACTAATAAGCCGCTTGGAAGCATCTCTTTTCTTGCTATGCTGATATGCAAATTCATCCTGCATTATAGCTGATTTGCTTGTCTACACTAGCAAGCTTCTTTGAATTATATGTTTTTATAATCCCACTGTGCAGCACCTGCTAAACCTTTTGCTGATTAAATACAATAATCTGCTTTTCTTCTTTTTAAAAAAATTTTAGGTCTGTTTTATTGAGGTATAACTTATATACAGTGATACAGTGAAAATTACCCTTTTTTTTTTAAAGAGCCGGGGTCTCACTCTGTCACCCAAGCTGGAGTACAGTGGCATGATCACAACAAACATGGCTCACAGCAGCCGTGACCTCCTAGGCTAAGGAGATTCTTCCACCTTGGCATCCCGAGTACCTATGCATGCTACCACACCCAGCTACTTTTTTTCTTTTCTTTTTTTTTTGTAGAGACAAGGTTTCACTATGTTGTCCAGGCTGGTCTTGAACTCCTGGACTCAAGCTACCTGTCCGCCTTGGCCTCTCAAAATGCTAGGATTACATGTGTGAGCCACCATGCCTGACCCACCCTTCTTAAATGCACAGTTCTGACAAGTTTTGAATAATGTATAGAGCTATGTAACTACCACCACATTCAAGACACAGAACATGGTTTATCCTTTTTTTTTTTTTTCCTTAGAAAAAAGGCTTCTAGCCGGGCTCGGTGGCTCAGCCTGTAATCCCGAGGCTGAGGTGAGTGGATTGCCTGAGCCCGCGGGTTCGAGACCCGCCTAGGCAGTGAGACATCATCTCTACAATAAATCAAAAAATCAGCTGGGTGTGGTAGTACATGCCTGTAATTCTGGCTACTTGGAAGGCTGAGGTGGAAGGATCGCCGGAGCCCAGTGGGTCGAGGCTGCGGTGGCCGGGAACGGCCACTGCACTCCAGTCTGGGCGACAGAGTGAGACTCCAACCCAAAAAAAAAAAAAAAAAAAAAAGGCTTCTATAATGCTTACTATTAACCAGGCACAGTTCTGGGCACTTTGTGAACATTAACCCAGGTATTCTCCATACGACTCAGAGGCAGGTTAAGTAAGTGGCAGAGCCAGGCGGCCTTGCTCTGAGTCCATGCTGAAAGCCTTCCACTGTTCTCCCACTTAGAGACCAGAAGTGCAGAAAACTGGGTAGAAAAGGAGGCAAGAAGGAACAGTGACCGTCACTGTAATGAGAATTAAGATCCTCGCAGAGCCAGCCAAAAGGCAAGACTGCTTTCTCTGTTTTGTTTTCTAGGGAGGGCTTTGGATAAAAGTGCAATGGAAATGAAAATCCCAAAGCTTAAGGTGCCACAAAGGATGAAAGCCTCAACATCAGGTAAGCCATGCAAAGAGCATCTGAGAGGTACCAACCCTGTCAGAACTCTATCAGGGAATCTGGGAAGAGGGTGAGGATTTCTTTATTTTCCTTTGTTATTCAAAAAGACAACTAATCACACAGCTGTCTATTCTTTGCTTACTGAAAACAAGAGAAGCCTGAACAATGGCTCTCATATCTTAGTGTTCCTTTTTCCTGTCAACCACCTATTGTCAACAGCTCTTATATACATGGCAGAAATTAAAAGAGCCAGGTTTATACAGAAACTTTAATTGTAGACACCTTTTTTCTGTATAAACAAAAACAAAAAAGTCATGTTTTCTCTAAGCATGGCTAACATACTGTCTTGCAAATGTTAATTATATGGGCAGAAATGCATGTTACCTCCTAAGTATTTCCTGGTACAGATGCTTCCTGACTCAAGATAGGACTAGGTCTTTTCCTGATAAATCCACCCTAAGTCAAAAATTTCATAAATAAAAAATGCATTTAATACACTAACCTACCAAACATCATAACTCAGTCTAATCTACCTTAAATGTGCTCAGAACACTCACATTAGCCTATAGCTGGGCAAGATCATCTAACACAAAACCTATTTTATAATAAAGTATTGAATATGTCACGTAACTTACCAGATATGAAACTGAAGGTAGAAAACAGAATGGTTGTAAGGGTACTCCATAGTAAGTTGTAAGAGTACTCATTCATTTCTACTGAATGAGCATCACTATTGCATCATTGTAAAGTCAAAAAATCTTAAGTCAAACCACTGTAAGTTGGGGACTATATGTACTTTTAGAAACTGTCACAAAGCGATTGGCTGTTATTCTGCCAGGCCACAGAATTTCCAAGACCTTAGCTGCTTAATGTTACATTAATAAATTTTTACTGATCATCAACAGGCAACCTGCAAGTGTTAAAAGCTACATGTGAAAATAAAGGCTAGCAGCACAACTTTCTTCCCAGGTATAGCTAGAAAAATCTGGCAAATGCCGCATCAGAATCTGCTTAGTGGGCTTATTATTCTATAAAAGTAAGATAATCATGAAGAGTTCACCATAGCATAAATGAGTTATAGTAATAATAGTGTAACTGTTCCATATAATGACCACACTCTTATACACTAAGTGATATAGTTTGGGTTATTGTTCCTTCCAAACTTCATGTTGAAATGTGATCGCCTCTAGTAGCAGGTGTTTGGATCATGAGAGTGGAGCCCTCATCAATGGCTTGGTGGAGTTCTCATGGTAATGCATGAGTTCTCCCTCAGTTAGTTCACGTGAGAGCTGGTTGTTTAAAAAAGCCTGGTATTTGTCTCTCTTGCTTCCACTATGTGACACGCCTGCTCCCTCTTCAACTTCCATTATGAATGTAATTTTCCTAGAGTCCGCATTAGAAGCATATATGGCACTGTGCTTCCTGTGCAGGCTACAGAATCATGAGCCAAATTAAACTCTTTATAAACTACTCAGCCTCAGTTATTCCTTTATAGGAATATAAAATAGACTAACACATTAAGTTTCTTGAGAATTCATGCATTACACTGCTTCAGGTGGCTCTCTGCTGTATTACAACATATCAAATGACAGTTTAAATTCTGATTAAAGTCTTTCACAGTATCTGTTAGCATGCAAGATTAAAGTCTTTTGTCAAGTTAGATCTAGGCAAAAGAAGGAGCTGACCTGCCAAGGGGAAGGCATGAAAACAAAATCGTTTCCTTTCATCACCTACTCCAATGAACTAAGTCTTCAATCAATAAACATGACACTTATCATGGTGACACAAGCATTGACAAAAGTCATTCCATGCTAATACAAATGTAGCAGTTAATATATTCCTCAATTTAGGTGACTATTCAGCTGGTTCCTATAAATGAAACTATCTTTGCCGGAAAACAACATGACATAGGATTAACTACACTGTTTGAAGTGCTTGCCACTTTGCCAAGAAACAGAAAAATTACTAGGAGGGTGGAGTGGGTTGAATAGTGTCCCCAGTATTCATGTTCACTCAGAGCCTCAGTATGTGACCATATTTGGGAATGGGTCACATACTGAGCAAACCTGTAATGTTTGTAATTAATATAAGGTCATACTTGATTAGGGTGAACCCCAAATCCAATGACTGGTATCCTTATAAGAGGAGGAGAGGACACACAGAGTAGGCTATGTGAGGATGGAGGCGAGGCTGAAGTGCGGCAGCTACAAGCCAAGGAATGCCAAGGAGTCCTGGGAGCCACCAGAAGCTAGAAGACAAGAAAGGAATCCTTTCTTAGAGACTCCATAGGGATTGTGGCCCTGCCAGCACCCTGATGTCAGGCTGCTAGCTTCCAGAACTAAGAGGGAATACATTTCTGTTGTTGGTAGTATTAAACACTTCATCTGTCTTCCTATATACCTCAGCAAGAAGAGAGGCTGCATAGCCCGACTACCTCTACCACCAGTACTCAAGAGTCTCTGGAAAAACACACAGAACAAGGGCTCCACCCATTACCAGGTAGGAACCAATGGGATGCTGTCTCCAAAGGTACTGTTGCCCATAACTGCTCTAGTCCCACAGACACTAAAATACTAACAGGCCTCCACTTCCTGGTGGATTGCAAGGAACAGCAAAAAGCATGAGTTCCTACATGTCAGTCCCAATAATCTCAGAGGCCAAAGTATAGCTACAGTTCTCAGGAAAAGAGATGAAGAAGCAATGCTCTGAGTGGTAGTGCAGAGAATTCTATCCCTGTTTAAAGCACCGGGGAAGGCATAAAAGCCTTCAGTTATGAAGCAGAACCACAGATGTCATAGACCCACGCACCAGTAAGATTGGTTTGTTGAATGAGGAATAAGCCTGCAGAAAGAGGAGTGACCAACCTGCTCAGGGCTACCAGCCTGCGCAGGAAACATTTCACAGGTGCATCTATGATGACATTCTATGTAGTCAAGAGAGACACTTCCCTTTCCCTTGTCATACCCAACACACTGACAAGGAAAGCAACAGAAGGGACAGAGAGTTTGACAAACTCTCCATCAATCAGCAGTCAAAAAGCATTACTCTTAAAACACATTATTTAACACAATCTATAGTGTGAATTATTAAGCACCCAGTAAAAGAATAAGGCACTTCTGTATGTGTATACTGTGCTATCATTTTTACTAAGAAAATAACAACATCAAGCATTGATTCTGACTTCCTTATACAAACTATCCTTTGGGAAATAGAAGAGTTACAAGGGAATGGTCTTTATAGAGGAATTCCAGATAATGAATGCAGAAAGAATATCAGAATATCACTTACATTATCACTTAAAAAAAACTTCCTAGAGAACTGAATCTAGATAATGAGTAATCAATAGTTGCAAGAACCTTTAAATGGATGGATCAGACTGACAATGCCTACCTAAGTACTGATCAATCTTATCAATAATATTATTAACAATCAAATCATAGTAAGATTCATGCATAATATGCCTCCTGGTGTGCTTATAGCATAAGATATATGAAGCACTATAAAGTATTTATATGTACCCTTCCACACATATACTCATATATACACATAACCTACTAAAACCTAAACACAATTGAGACTCTACATCTAAATAAAAGATTGCAGGACATACTGGGGATAGAAGAATATGCTAAGATATCACCATGAAGATGCAATGAGTATAACCCAGAATGTGGTAAATTCTTTTAATAAGAAAGGGAGAGGACCTGTTTTCAACAAATAAGTAGAATAGGAGAAAAAAGAGAGGAGAACCCATAAACTGAGAGACTTAAAATACTCCTGGGGGGGCACATCTATATGCTTTGTGACAGTTATTGTCCTGTACTATCTTTATAAGGATGTGTGTATAACAAAGTCTTGGAAGATGATGGAGGGCAGATTTGTTACCTAGTCAGAATAATATTGCCAAAGGTTAAGTGTGTGTATTAGAAACCTTAGGGGTTTCCTAAGAACTCCTTTTTCTCTTAAGATGGGGTCTTGTTATATTGCCCAGGCTGGTCTCAAATCCCTAGGCTCAAGCCATCTTTCTTCCTCAGTGTCCTGAGGTACATGCTACCACGTCCCACTGAATACTAGGGGTTTCCTTAGAGGAATTCACAAACTCTCAGCTGTGACAGAGATGTCCCTATGGGACTTGGGGGACAAAGGGAAGCAATATGAAAATGAAACGCATGTTGCCTACTATGCTGTGACTAGTAAATTCCTTTGAATATGACAGAAATTTTGTATCTTCTGCCAGCATCCATAAACTGTAGCAGCCTCACTCATGAACTTGCAAGGAGCATAAAATTTCAGACCCTTCATAATCTTGACAAAGACATACTAACCAAACAGAATGCAGAGTATTACTGTCATATATATCACCGTTATATATGTGAAAAATTTAACAACACAGTGTGACCCTTATTGCTTTAAACAATTTTGTTTTTAAAAGGAATTAAGAGAAACAAAGTGAAAAAAGTAAGTGCAGTCTTTTCTATTATCTACAGTAAGTGCCCTATATATGAATGAGTTCCGTTCTGAGAGCACATTTGTGAGTCCAATTTGTTTGTTAAGTCCAACAAAGTTGGCCTAGGTGCCCAACTAACACAATCACTATACAGTACTATACTGTAAAAGGTTTACAATACTTTTCACACAAATAACACATAAAAAACAAAGAAAACATTTTTAAAATCTTGTAGTACCGTACTTGAAAAGTACAGTAGTAGTACAGTACAGTACAGTACAATAGTTAGCATACAGGGGCTGGCACTGAGCCAATAGGCAAGAAGAGTTACTGAGTGGAGGAGGGAGAGGAGGTGGGAGATGGTAGACCTGAGGGACCGTCAGCAATAGGAGACGGAGAGCAAGCTACAACTTCACTTACTCCTCATGTTGATGGAACAGGTTCTGGTTTCTTGCTGGATTCAGTTCTATCTACCCTCTTGAAAAAGACGATTCAGTGATGCCTGGGTAGTAGTTCTTTTAACTTATCATAGATGACATGATAGCACTGGATTACATGTTGAACAGCTGCTGTAACCTTCTACGTTCTGGTCCTGTGCCTCAAGAACTAAAAATGCCTCCTCCACGAAAGAAAATCCCCTTGCCATTTCCTGTGTCGTGAATTTGTGAATCTCTTCAGTTCTTCGGTTACTTCTTCCTATTGTCTCTCTTCGACCTTCTTCTGGGTCTCCAGTTCCATCAGGTCTTCATTAGTGAGCGCCGCATATTGCACAGCAAGCAGTTCAGTGAAGTCGTCCTCTTGCAGATCTAGCTCCAGTTCTCACTGATGGTCACTAAGTTGCTGAAGACCTCTTTGGACTCTTCACTTACCTTCTTGAATCCACAAAAATCATGAACAAACAGAGGGCAAAAGTTATTCTACGTGACAATGTATGTCAGACATGTGAGCTAACATACATGACTGAACATGTGAACACATGTTCCCATCTGAAAATTTGCAGCTTGAAGGCTTGTATGTAGGGGACTTACTGTATTTACCATACCTAGCACTGTTGGTTCTACTTGTGTAACTGAATTTTTATTACCTGGTGTCATTCCCTCTCAGTCTAGAAAAACCTCTTAGTATTATAGTAAATCTGCTGGCAGATTTGCTGTCGTTGTTAATCTGGGAGGACTGTTTTTAAAAATTAGACCTTTATTTTGAGATCATTATAAATTCACATGAAATTGTAAGAAATAAAAGAGAGATCAGACCGGGCACAGTGGCTCATGTCTGTAATCCCAAACACTTTGGGAGGCTGAGGCAGGAGGATTGCCTGAGCCCAGGAGTCCGAGACGAGCCTAGGCAACATAGTGAGATTTCATTTCTATAAAAAATTTTTTTAAAAAAGTAGCTGGGCATAATGACATGTGCCTGTGGTCCTAGCTACTCAGGAGGTTGAGGCAGAAGGATTGCCTGAGCCCAGGAGGTGAAGGCTGCAGTGAGCTGTGATCATGCCATTGCACTCCAGCCTGGGAGACAGTGAGATGAAAGGAAAGCAGGGGAGGAGAAAGGAGGGGAGGGAAGGGAGGGGAGAGCAGAGGGGGGGAGGGAGACAGAGAGAGAGAGAGATAACGAGATGAGATCTGATATCTGTGTACCCTATATCCTGTTTTCCCTGACAGCAACATCTTCCAAAACTAAAAAGCAGCATCTCAACCAGGATACTGACATTGATACAGTCAAGATACAGAACATTTCCATCACAAAGATGCCTCATGTTGTCCTTTTATAGTCAGGACTACTTTCTTCCCATCCCCCAACCTTCCCTTAACCCCTGGCAAACACTAACCTGCTCCTTACTTCTATAATTTTGTCATTTCAAGAATGTTATATTAATACAAATGGACTCATACAGTATGTAAACTTTTGGAACTTTTTTCTTGAAAGCAGGATTTATTGAGAGGACAGAAAAGCTCCCACAGTGGGAGAGGACCCAAGGGGGTTGCCCGGGACTGACTTTTATTCATTTGGCATAATTCTATGGAGGTTCTTCCAGGCTGTATACACAAACTAGTCTATTCTTTGTTATTACTGGTATGGATGTGCCCAATTGTTTAACCATTCACCCACTGAAAGACACTGGGCTGTTTCTACTTTTTGACTGTTATGAATATAGATACTATAAACATACTTGTACAGGTTTTCATATGAATGTAAGTCTTCATCCCTCTGGAGTAAATGCCAAGGAGTGTAATTGTTGGGTCAACATGGTAGTTGCATATTTAGTTTTTTAAGAAAATGCCAAACTGTTTTCCAGAGTGGCTATACCAAGCTACATCTCTACCTCTCTACCAGCAGTGTGTAATGATCCAGTTTCTCTGCATCCTAGCCAGTCACTAATTTTTTTTTATTTTAGCCATTTTGATGTGTATAGTAGTATCTTCTTATGGTTTTGTTTCCCCCCAAAGGCTAATGCTATTGAACATCTTTTCATGTGTTTATATGCCTCTGTATATCTTCTGTGAAGTGTCTCTTCATATCTTTTGCCTATGTTCTAACTGGATCTTTTTTTTTAACTGTTGAGTGTTGAAAGTTTTAAAAATATAATTAGATGCTAGTCTGTCAGATATATGGTTTGCAAATATATTCTCCCACTTTGTAGCTTGTCTTTATATTCTCTTCATAAGGTCTTTCATAGAAAAAAGTTCTAATTTTTATAAAGTCCAACTTATGAATTTTCCAGACATGGGTGATCAAGTTTTTGGTGTCAACGCTTTAAGCTCTCTGCATAGCCCTAGATATCAAAGATTCACAGTTTAAATTTTATGTCTGTAATCCATTCTAAGTTAATTTTTGTGTAAGGTGTGGGGAGACTTGGGTAGAAGTTCATTTTTTGCCTATGGATGTCCAATTCTTCTGGTACCATTTGTTGAAAGGTTTTCTTCCCTTTATTACATTGTTTTGGCAAATTTGTCAATGTTCAGTTGGGCATCATGTATGTGTGGATCTACTTCTAGATTCTCTGTTTCCCTAATCTATGAGCTTCTGCCTCTTTCAATAATAAGCAGTCTTGATGACTACAGCTATCTAGTATTCCTTAAAACTGAGTAGATTCACTCCTCTCACTTTATTTAAAAAACATTTTTTTTTTTTTTTTTAGCAATTCTAGTTCCTTTGCCTTTTCATATAAATTCTGGAACAATTGTGTCAATATCTACCAAAAAAATCCTGCTGAAATTTTTATAGAAATTACAGAACAATTGGAGGGAGAAGTGACATCTTTACTATCTTAAATTTTCTAGTCCATGAACATTGTTTGTGTCCTCATTTATTCATATCTTTTATTTCTTTCACTTGTGTGGTGTACTTTTTAAGCCTACATGTACTATAAATATTTTATTCAATTTACAACTAAATACTTCATTTGTTTTTTGTGATTTTAAATAATATTGTATTTTTAATTTCCACGTCCATGTATTTGTTGTCACTTTATAAAAATACACTTGATTTTTGTATGTTTATCTTTTAGCTTACAAACCTTATGAACTGATATATTAGTTCTAGCAGGGTTTTGGTAGACTCCTTAGGACTTTCTGTGCACACAAAATACTCATGACTCTGCATATAGGGGCAGCTCTACTTCTTCCTCTCTGATCTTTATACCATTTCTTATGTTATTGTGCTGGCTAGAAATTCCAGCATCATGTTGAATAAAAATGATGAGAACAAGCAGATTTACCTTTATTAGTGGGAAAGTAATCAGTTCTTTACCATTAAGTATAATGCTAGGTAAAGTTTTTTTGTAGATTCTCTTTATCAAGCTGAGAAAGTTCTCTGTATTCTTATATCCCTGAAAACTTTGTATCACAAATGGGTGTTGAATTTTGTAAATGTTTTTTCTGCACTGATATGATCTATGACTCTTTTTCCTCTTTAGTTTCTTAATATGGTAGATTATACTGAATGATTTTTTAATATTTAACCAGTTTGCTCCTTGGAATAAACCTCACTTGATCATCATATAATACTTTAATATATTGATGAATTCTATTTGCTAACATTTTGCTATGAATTTTTGTGTCTATATTCATGAAAGATGTTGATCTGTAGTTATCTTTTTTTTTTAACTGTCTTTGGTTTAGGTACAAGGTAACAGTATCATCACAAAATGATTAGAAAATACCCTCTTCTTTTCTATTTTCTAGAAGAAATTATGTAGAATTGGTGTAACTTCTTTAAATGTTTGGTAAAATTCTTCAGTGAATCCAACATGGAGATTTGTTTTTTGGAGAGATTTTACAACTTCTAATTTCTAATTCAATTTCCTTAAGAGTTACAGGACTATTCAAATTATCTATTTCATATTGGGTTCGTTGTGGTAGTTTGATTTTTTTTAAGGAGGTGTTGTTCCTCATCCAAATTGCCAAATTAATGTAAACATAGTTCATTGTATTTCCTTATTATCCACTTGATGTCTACAGATTTTATATTGATATCCTGTTTCATTTCTCATATTAGTAATGAGTATTCTTTTTCCTTTGTTAATCTACAATTTAAAATTTTAACCTGAATTTTTTGAGAAGGGGAATTTTCATTTTCATTCAGTTCAATGTACTGTTTGATTTACTTTGAGACTTCCCCCGTGACCTCAGGATTATTTATAAGTAGTTTTTTAGTTTCTATGTGTTTAAAGATTTTCTATTATATTTCTGTTACTGATTTCTAATTTGATTCCATTGCAGTTTGAGAACACATTCTGCATGATTTCAATTTTTAAAAATTTGTTTCACCTTACTGTGTTGGGCAGAACAACCATAGGCCTGTCCCAGTTCAAGGGGATAACACAGAGAGAAAAAAAATTATTGAGGTCCATTTGGTAGCACAGGATATGGTCTATCTGAGTATATATTTCTTGAATATTCTACTGGTATAGGGTAGAGTGTCCTAGAAATGTTGGTAAAATCCTTTGGTTGATGGTATTGTTGAGTTCTTCTATAACCAAGTTGTGATTTTCTCTCTAATTGTACTATCAATTATTGAGAAAAGGGTGTTAAAATTGTGGGTCAGTTTTTTCTTTTTTCAACTTTATTAGTCTTTGCTTCATATGTTTCAGCTCTACCCATTGGGATATTCATATTTAATATGACTATCCTCTTGCTGGACTAACCATTTTACCATTATATTATGTTCCTCCCTGACTCTGGAAATCTTTCCTTTGACTCCTACTTTATATAATATTAATATAGCCATTCCCACTTTTCTTTGATTTTGCATAATAAACCTTTTTCTATCATTTTGTTGTCAACTTGCTTATAACATATTTGAAGTAAGTTTCTTATAGACAGTATATAGTTGGGTTATGTTTTCTAATCTACTATGTCAATCTCTGTTTTAATTGATGTTCTATTAGACCATGTATTTTTATTTTTGTTTTAGTTTTTTAAGTTGGATTCTCACTCTGTTGCCCAGACTGGAGTGCAGTGGCACGCTTCCAGCCACTGCAGCCTCGACCTGCTGGGCTCAGAGGATCCTTCCACCTCAGTCTTCCAAGTAGATAGAACTAATTTTTTTAAAAAGTAGCCTGCTAATTTTTTTGATTTATTGTAGAGACGAGGTCTCGCCAAGTTGCCCGAGTGGATCTCGAACCCGTGGGCTCAGGCAATTCACTCACCTCGGCCTCCCAATTCCCTCGGCTGGAATTACAGGCTGAGCCACAGAGCCTGGCTAGACCATATATTTTTAATGTAGTTATTAATATGTTAGGACTTAAGTCCATCATTTTAATTTTTTTCTGTCTTCTATGTTGTTTCTGTTTTTCCTTTTAAGTTTTCCTGTTTTTTTTCTAAATTTTATTATTTATTTATTTTTAATTTTTATTTTAAAGATGTACAGTACAATTCAGAGTTAGGTATACAAATGGTCATTGTACAGGTAAAGTTTGGGCCTCCTTTTGGTCTCTACTTCACCTGGTTTGAGATCAGGTACCCTTATTGATGAATCTTTTTCCTACCTTTCTGTGGGTTACCTAAACTTTTAAAAAATAATTCTTCTTTTATTTCTCTTTGTGTAGTTTTTTGTACCTCTTTGTGTAGTTTTTTTTTAGTGGTTGTTCTCTCTCTCTCTATATATATGTATATATATATATATATACATTTCTTCAAAATGTATTTAGAACCACAATGTTATGTTTTCTGCTTCAACTACGAAATACAATTTAGAAAACTCAAAAGATGGAAGGCCAATTGTATATATCTATATTTTTGCTTATCTTGATCTTTTTTCCATAATGGTATTAAAGGTTCCTTCGTTAATCATTTATTTTGTGTTTAGAAAACTTCTTTTAGCTATTCTGTTAGGATAGGCTAGCTAGCAACAAATTATCTGTTTTCCTTCATCAGAGACTGTCTTGATTTCCCCTTACTCCTAAAAGATATTTCCCTGGATAAAGAAGTCTGTGTTAATAGAACTTTTATTTCAGCACTTAAAAAATATCATGCCATTTCCTCTGGCCTTAGTGGTCACTGATGGGAAATCCACTGACATTCAAATTGTTGTTGTTGTTTCCCTATAGGAAAAACTCATCACAATATTATTCCTAGGTCTCTGAGGACTGTTTTCCTGTCACTTTCACTCTATTGAGCCCATACACGAGCTTTTTAGTTTGGTTTTTCTATTTTCAGTTCTAAAATTTGTATTTGGTTCTTATTCATGTCTTCCATCTCTTTGCTGAAGTTTTTAGCTTTTCAATTGTTTCAAGTGTGGTCATTCAATATGGCCTCATGAGGATACAAGTCTAGGCTACCCACTCAGTCTTTGCATTACGCAGTTTGTTCTTTGGTGTTTAAATGTAGTAGAGTGGTTATTGTCTAATAATCTGTAATCTCCTACTTGCTCCTTTGACAAGAGAGAGCAGGCTTTTGTTGGGACTTCTTTTTTGTCTGCATCTGTTAGCATTTCTGGGTTGCTAGCTTCTTTAACTCCAAGTTTGAAATATATGGGGCAAAAAGTAAATCCACGAAACTCATCACAATATCATTTCCAGGGTTCTCAAGTTCTCAACCAGTCTGCCTTTTTTTCACATATCAGGGTCTTCTTATCCTTCCTTTATGCATAGTGTACAGAGTGTTTATTGTATTCAGTGGAATAGAAAAAATGCACATCTACTATATTTTGCAGAACCATAGTCAAACCTCCTTCACCTTCATTTTTAAAGAATAGTTATGTTGGAAATAGAATATTTAGTTGACAAGTTTGTTTTAATTTCCTATCAGCTCTTTGATTTTGCCACATCATCATCTTCTGGTCTCCATTGTTTTTTATTTAAAAAAAAATCAAAAACCACCCAAAAAAACAGCCACCATTAATCACATTACTGTTGTCTGGTATGTCATAAGTAGTTTTTCTCCTATTACAGTCAAGATTTTATCTATCTATCAACAGTATGACTATGGTTTGTGTAGGTGTGTTTCTCTTTGTGTTTATGCTAATTGAGGTTCATTGAGCTTCTTGGATCTGTAGCTAATTTTCATCAAATTTGGAAAGTTTTCATATTATTTCTTCAAAATTTTTTGTCCCTTTCACTCCTCTCCACTTGAGATTCCCATTATACATGTGTTAGAAATACATTGAAAGATGTGTTGTTGTTACACAGGGCTCTGTTGATTTTTCTCTGATTTTTTTTCTCTGTTCTTTGGTTTGGATAAATTCTCTTGATATACTTTCAGGTTCATTGATTCTTTCTTCTACCACTTCTAAGCTGCTGCTGAGTTAATCTAGAAAAATTTTTATTTGTTAGGATACTTTTCTAGAAACTCTAATTGTTTCTTTTTTTTTTTTTTTGAGTTGGAGTCTCACTCTGTCACCCAGACTGGAGTACAATGGCTGCTCCCGGCCACCAAAGCCTCGACCTACTGGGCTCCAGCGATCCTTCCGCCTCAGCCTTCCAAGTAGCTGGAACTACAGGTGTGCACTACCACGTGCAGCTAATTTTTGATTTATTGTAGAGGTCTCACCAAGTTGCCCAGGTGGGTCTCGAACCTGCGGGCTTAGGCAATCCACTCACCTCTGCCTCCCAAAGCGCTAGGATTACAGTCTGAGCCACCAAGTCTGGCAGAAACTCTAATTGTTTCTTTTTTTAACATTTCCATTCATCTGCTGTGATTCTGTATGTTGACTCAGCATATTTTATATTAATTCTTCAAATATATTTTCCTTTAATTCTTTAAATATAATCATAATAGTTGCTTTTAAATCTTCATTAAATCTAACATTTGAGCCTACTCAGAATCTGTTTTGACTTTAAAAATTTTTTTCTTTAGCATGGGTCACACTTTCCTGTTAATCTGCATGTTTATTACATTTTAGCTGAAAACTAGGTATTTAAGATCATTATATATATGTGTGTACACACACACACACACACACACACACACACACACACACACACACGCATACCCATATATGTGACATGCATATATAATAGAAACTCTGGATTGTTTTATTTTTCTGAAGGGTTCTGTTTTATTTTGTACCTTACCTGAATAGAAACTACAGAATCTGTTTCCTCATGATCTGCACCCACTGATGCCTCTGCTCAGATTTTTCATTTATGTTTTTCAGCTCTTTTGAAGTCATATTTCTGTTGCATATTTTAGTGGTCAGTCAATGATTTAGATAGTGGCTATGCTCAGACACCTTGAATCTATAAGGCTTCCATTTTTGCAAACCAAGATGCATGACTGAGAAACAGCATTCAAAGTGGCAGTCATTTTTGAGTCTCCTTGACTTTTATTTTTTGCTGGGCTCTCTTGGATCTTCCTCACTTATATTTAGTGTTCCATACAGGTTTGGAAAGCTTATTTCACCCCTTTAATGTCATCTTTTCTTATATGATCTCACTGTTAAATTTCTGGCTGGTCTACCATCTATTCAAAATCACAACTGCTACCTTGAGTAATGCTGCAGCAATTCCTGAAATATTTGGATGTGAGTATGCTTTTTCAGCTGACTAACTACACGTTTTCAGAGTCCCCATCCTCTACTCTGAATCAAGTCTACTACCTTTGGCAGTAAGGCTACACTACTGCTGAACTGGGAAAACTATATTTTTCAACTAAAAAAATTTTTTTTAGAGATGGAGTCTCACTTTGTCATTCAGACTAGGTTGCAGTGACATGATCATCTATCACTGCTTCAGCCTAAACCTCCTAGCTAAGCTATCCTCCTGCCTCAGCTTCCCAAGTACATTTTTTTTTCCACTGACAAAGCTAGGTGGCAGGAAGAGGATATGGGATTAGTTCCAAGCAAGAATGTCACATACTCTCACCCATATTTGCTCAAAGCTATAGAAGTTTCTCAAGAATAAATACTTCTCAATTTTTTTCTAATTTTGGTAGATTTCCTGTCTTCAATTTTTTAAATCAATTTTATTCAATTTTGTATTTGCTTTCTGTATTGGTGAATCATTTGACCACTTACGTTGCAATTACCGAAATAAGGACTCAACCATATAGTGAGAATCTCAACAAGCATAAAACTTGTTAAAATCCTGATTCTCAATAAGCCAATTACAGAAAAACATTCATGAAATAATCAGGGAAATGTAAATGCTGGATATTTGATAATATTAAAGAATTTTTTTGAGATTTGATAATGCCATTAGAGTTGTTTTTCTTTCTTTTTTTTTAGAGTTTTTATTTTTTACAGATATATACTAAAGTTTTTTAGGAAAAAGTATATGCTATTTGGGATATATTTTAAAATAATGCAAAGTGTTAGATTAAATGAGATTGGATAATTGTTAATGTGGCACATTTGTCATGTGTCACCTTCACAAACAACCTCATTTCTCAGAATTCTCGTCCCTTTACTTTTCCAGTTAGGGTGAGCTACAAAGGACATTTACTAATCTGACAGAAAGAAACAAGGCAGCAGCCATAATGTTTTTATGCTCAAAATACTGATACAAGGGCACCAGGCAGGACTGCAGCTGCTTATAACCTATCCCGGATCCAAGTTTGGCTCTCTGACTCCTGGGCAGGTCTTTATTTAGCTCTGAAGAGCTAGAAGAGCACTAGCCTCTTCTGTATAAAATCCACATCATCAAAGCATTTTTGTCATCAGAGACACAGCCTCTGCTTATGTGTCTCCTAAAAGGAGTCTCTTTCAATCACCTCAACCATTTTTAAAGAAAGGAACTCTACTTTCAAGGATCCCAGAATTTAAAATAAATGACAATTCTGTTCATTAACATACCTTACAATGACTGAGAGCATACTAACCTCACAATAACCATGGAAAGAAAGTATCATTATTTCCATGTTAAGGATGAGGAGCACTGAAGCTCAGAGATAAAATAAATGGTGTCCCCAACATCACACAGCTAGCAAGTGACAGGGCCAGGAGTCAAAGTCCAACACCCTGAGGCATATTCAGGCTTATCCCATTCCTGTGTCTACTATTTTCTAGACTTAGCAGCATCTCTGCCTGAGGTGCATATTTGTAAAAAACAAAGTCAACATCCTAATAATTCACTTTTTATACCCAATGTCAAATACAAAAGATTTTAAGAGTGAGCAGATGAAGGGGGGCTCGGTGGCTCAGCCTGTAATCCCGCGCCTTTGGGAGGCTGAAGTGAGTGGATTGCCTGGGCAACTTGGGCAAGTGATCCACCTGGGCAACTTGGCAAGACTTCAGCTCTACAATAAATCAAAAAATCAGCCGGGTGTGGTAGCGTGCGCCTGTAATTCCAGCCACTCGGAAGGCTGAGGCAGAAGGATCGCCAGAGCCCATCAGGTCGAGACTGTGGTGGCCGGGAGCGGCCACTGCATTCCAGTCGGGGCGACAGAGTGAAACTCCAACTCAAAAAAAAAAAAGAGTGAGCAGATGAAATCATTACTTTAAATAAAGATTTTTGAATTATGAGTAATTTTATTTATCCACTATAGTAAGGACCAATGAAGAAGAGACTACAACTAGCTTTAGCTATTGTATGAGGAGAGGAAAAGGTGACACCCAAGGAAAGTTCAAAGAATAAAAACTAGAGATCAAATTGGAAAGAACAGTACATTAAACACACAAACCAAATTAACAGCCCTGCAGTATTTTCTTTGTAAAACCAGCATGCTCCATCGTACTGATTACCCAGTTAGTCAAATGAAAGAAAAACAGTCATTTCCTCTGTGCTACTTGTTTCACCCACGCCAGGTTAGAAAGGAAGAGAATTTGCAAAACGGTATTAAACTTGGCTCATACTGTCATGACTCTGTTTTCCAGTAAAATAAGTCACTTTCATACCCCAAGAACTGTGGTAATAATTCCTGCTTTGGGGTTAACACATAACACCAGATATTTAAAATACTGATTCTAGTTGTTAGAATAAACAGCAAACAAATAAATATGGGGGGACCCCCCAAAAAACCCAAAATTTATTTATTAAAAGCTGTGTATTTATTCTTACAGGTTTAAACTTCAGTCGCCTTCAAAGTACTCTCCATTTGATGCAATACACCTACTGAGATGCTTTTTCCACTGCTCAAAACAGTTTTTGAACTCATCAATTTTGATGCCTCTTTAGTGCTTCTGCTGTTTTTTATTTTACCTCTTCCGTATCGGCAAAATGCTTCCCTTTGAGGACTTTTTCATCTGGGGTAACATAAAAATAGTCATTCGGGTGACACCAGGTGAATAGGGAGAGTGGGGTACAGGGTTCATGCCATTTTTGGTCAAAAATTGCTGAATACTCAGCATGGTATGGGCAAGTGCATTGTCATGGTAGAAGAAACAGTCACCTGTATGCCACAACTCAGGATGTTCCTTCTGCAAATTGTGACGCAACCGTCTCAAAACTTCCAGATAAAAACGTTAGTTGATTGTTTGATCCAGAGGAACAAATTCCAAGTGTACTAAAAGGGGCCTGACCTCCAAAAGTTAATCCTAGGTTTTTTAGGGTCCCCCTTATAAATAAAAGCAGCTAATAGTTACTGAGCACATATTACGACTAGGTATTTTGTGTGTGTTTTTAATCTTCAAAACAATCTTCTGATGTAGATTCTCTTATTGGGATAGCAGCTATATAATTTATTATCCAAATAAGGATATTTAGGATTAGAAGGCAGCACTATTAACGGTTGTGCCAATCACAGACATAAACCAGGAATGTTTTGACACCCAATCATTAGTGGTCATTTTACAAAAGAAGAACTAAGGAACAGGAAAGTTGAACAGCATGCCCAGGATCACTCAGCTAGTAAGCAGAAGTGCCAAGTTCAAGCCCAGCACATCTGGCTCCACACTCATACTCAGCCACTCTGCCATTTGCCCCTTCTGGGCTAAATCACGGAGTATCACATTTTTTAAATAAATCATTCAACTGTTCCAACTTGAGATGCACAAATCTTTCTATATTTCATAAGTTTCTTTTGAGAAAATTGCTAAAACTTAAGGAGAAACGTGAGCTAAAGTTCATATTTGTTTTTAAAAAAAGATATTCAGCTTTATGAAGGAGCCAAAATGTGTCTGTCCCTTGCTAGTTGTGCTTTTCTCAGCATATGGCACCTATGTATTTCACTTATGAATAAACACATTTAAAGTAGCAACACCCACCACTTACACAGAAATCCATACTTAGGCTGAGACCACAGATACCTTTAGCAGTTTCACTGGCTCAAACCCCACTATGTTTTTGTTTCTCTCAACCTTATACCATAGAAGCAACTGTTGCATTTCATGGAACTGCTTCGTATATTTTACTCTTCCCTTAGGTGTTACAGGAATGGTTTTCAAGAACTTTCAAGGAAAAATCACAACCTAGAAATAAAATGGTAAGTAGGGAATCCAAGATTTTCCTCTCACTACAAAATAACCTATAGGTACCATAAAACCTCAATGAATCAGATCATTAGGTAGGCAGAAAGTGTTTTTGTGTTTATATACGACATGCCTTTCCTTGTATGCTAATAATGACTCATGGCGCATGGGGGGTGTGGGAAGAGGAAGGGCCTTGATAACTTCAAGATGGGAGCTGGTTGCCACAGATCAAGTCAGGCAAAGGACTGGAACTTTTAGCTCCACCTCTCACTGAACAGTGAGTTCAATCACGAGTGGCCAATGAGTTAATCCATCATGCTTGCTTAATGAAACCTTCATAAAAACCCCTAAACAACAGAGCTTCCAGGGTGGTGAACACATGCCCGTGTTGTGAAAATGGTGCACCAAAGACAGCACCCTTACCGTGCCCTGTACATCTTTTCCATGTGGGTCTTCCTGAGTAGTCTCCTTTCTAACAAACAGATCGGTGTAGGTAACGTGTTCTCCTAAGTTCTGGGAGTTGTTCTAGCAAATTATCAAACCTAAATAGGGGATGATGAGAAATTCCAAGTTTGTAGCTGGCTGGGCAAAAGTGTGGGTAGCCTGGGCACCCCCTTTGCAGCTGGTGTCTAAAGTGAAGGCAGTTTTGTAGGAAAGAGCTCAATCTGTGGGGTTTGTGCTAACTCCAGGAGTTAGCATCAGAACTAAATTGAATTCTTGGATAGGCAGTTGGTATAGGAGAACTGGAGAACTGGTGTGAAAAATGACATAAATTTGGTATCAGAAAAAAACCCCACATATTTGGTGTCAGAAGTGGTGTCAAAAAAACCCAAAATACACTAGCACTTATGCCTCATGAAAAACTATATAATTATTTACTTCTCCCACTAGAAGGCAGGTACCTTCACAGCAAGAACCTTGTTCTCTTTACCACTTCACCACTGGAGCTTTCACCAGTGTTGTAGATGCCATAACTACTAACTGAAGCAGTGGATGATCACCTTGCACTTAAGTTTCTATGTAATCACTCTTAGCCAGAAAGTAGAGATTCAGCAAAGAGGGGAAGACATTAAAAAGAGAATGATAAGACAGGTCCCTTTAAAATTTATCACTATAAAAGCATAAAATAAAAAGTATTGGCCTTAGAAGAGACTGCAAGTAGAAAGTGTCTGCAAAAAAACCTGCAGATACCCAACAGGATGAGTTCAGGCAGGAGGCATCACTAGGGTAGCCGCTGCACAGGCCAGGGAGTTGGGAAAGCCAGCATCTAGCTTGGGCTCTGCCCCGTCACTCCTAGCCTGAGTTCCCTCAGTTGTGAAAGAGAAATGTTCCTCTACAGACCTTATGTAGTCTTTCCTTCACCACTATTCAATGTGAGCTGGCAGACACATCCCAGGCCCCTCCATCTTGGAGCTTCTCCATCCCAAATTGTTTCTCTTTCTTCGGGGAACTTTCCATAGATTCTCTCTACCTTGAGGTGCCTCATTCAAGGGCCTCAAATTTTATAGTCACTCTTCTCACTGCCAAGCAGGAAGGAAAGAGAGGAAGAAGAACAGCAAGGTCCCAGGAAAATGGTGAATGCTCTGACCTACACAACAGCAGATACATATGATCTGTTTAACAATAGATGGGCCGGGCGTGGTGGCTCATGCCTGTAATCCCAGCACTTTGGGAGGCCGAGGTGGGAGGACTGCTTGAGCCCAGGAGTTCAAGACCAGCCTGAGCAACATATAAAACCTCAACTCTATTTTAAAACAAAAGAAGAAAGAAAAAAGAAGAGGAGGAAGAGGAGGAAGGGGGGAAGGGGGAGGAGGAGGAGGGGAAGAAGGAAGACAGATAATAATAAAATCATAGTTTTTTTGTTTTTTTTTTTTTGAGTTGGAGTCTCACTCCGTCACCCAGAATGGAGTGCAGTGGCCACTCCCAGCCACCGCAGCCTCAACCTGCTGGGCTCCGGCGATCCTTCCGCCTCAGCCTTCCGAGTAGCCAGAATTATAGGCATGCGCTACCACGCCCGGCTGATTTTTTGATTTATTGTAGAGATGAGGTCTCGCTGCCCAAGTGGGTCTCGAACCCGCGGGCTCAGGCAATCCACTCACCTTAGCCTCCCAAAGGCGCGGGATTACAGGCTGAGCCACCGAGCCCGGCTGACAGTTTTTCAGTACAAGGCTATGATGCATCTAGATGCTGAAAACCAGTCTATTTCAACAGATAAGCAACTATTAAGAAAAAGTATGTAACACATAAGATTTTTCTGCAATAAAGGAGAAATTTTCTCATCATCTACTAATGGTGGTAGACGGCTAGATTAAATTTGTTTTTGTTTTTGTTTTTGCTTTTTTGAGTCAGAGTCTCACTCTGACGCCCAGGCTAGAGTGCACTGGTACAATCACAGCTACTACAGTCTCAACCTGCTAGGCTCAAGCAATCCTTCCATCTCAGCCTTTCAAGTAGCTAGAACTACAGAAATGCACCACCATGTCCAGTTAATTTTTTATTTATTGTAGAGACAAGGTCTCGCCATGTTGCCAAGGCAGGTCTTGAACTCCTGAGCTCAGGCAATCATCTCGCCTTGGCCTTCAAAAGTGCTGGGATTACAGGTGTGAGCCACCGCATCTAGCAAAATTTGTCTTCTAATAATGTAGGTGGTTCTTTAATTTTAGAAAGTTTAATATGCTGATATACAACACAAAAGAACATTGACAGTCTATTCAATCCCAAATGGATTCATTCTGAAGTATAGAGAAACCAGTTTGTTTCACACTAAACAGTGCATGGTATATAGCATCATCACCCTAAACAAATGTAACAAAGGTCTTGGTCAACTAAAACCAAACTACCAGCAATAAGGTACAGACTACATTCACTAAAGATTTTCTCCAGAATCAATCACTTCTATTTCTTAGAATACCGCTATAAAACTGTTCAGTCCTGCGTGCAAGGCCAGCTATGGTTCTAAGTATCACTTGAAATGAGAAAAATAAACACAGTTTAGACTCAACTAAGGATTTACCACATTCTTTTTTGGGTTCTTTAGTGACAATTCATTAGCAAGTTACGAAGAGGATAAAGCAATTAGCTTATACCAAATGGCATCTTTTAGTTAAACATTATTTGCAAAGAACTACTTGAAGACTTTTATGATTTTATTTGGACGTTTTGAAAGTGGATAAGTGCTAAGTGCCCAATTCTGTATGTTCTGCTGCTTGATTATATGCTGTGTTTATTTCCTTTACTGAGTATAAAGTGCAGACTGTCCACAGAAAGAAGTGTTATTTATAATTGCATGCTAACAGATGGCTTATCTCTTTCCACATCCCTAAAAGGGTCCAAAATAAATGTCTTCCATGGATTAGATTTCAGAGTAAGGTGTAATTTCAGAGCTTGCTAGTTTATTTCATTTACATTTTCATTACACATAAGACATAGTGTCACAATTAACATTTATCAAGTGTTTACTCCATGCCAGCCTTCTCTGTATACCTCCTTGAAGCCTCCAATAACCCTATATGGGGTACTACTATTTCCTCACTTACGGAGGAGAAAGCTGAGTGAGAGTTTAAGTAACTTGCTCCAGGTAATTCAGCTAGTAGGTTGCTGAGCTAGGATTTAAACCCAAGTCTAGCTCCAAGACCGTATGTTTTAACCATCATGCTATACTTCCTCCTTACACATAATTACTACATATGCATTTAAAGGTTCTTAGGTATGTTTGCTTGCTTAACATCTGCAAGCTCCATGAGGGAAGGGGATTGTATCTGTTAGATTCCCAGAAGCCAGCACATAATCTGGCATTCAGTAGCTTGACAATAAATTTTGCTAAATGGATGAAAGTATATACTTACATAAAAATGATGTGTGGATATGCATATAGCTTACATTATAAATGTGTCCACATATCCACATGAAAAAAGTCACAGCATAACCTGGTAATAAAAAAAGATAATTTAACTGTTCTACTTTCTCTTCTTAATAACATGGTTTTATTTTCAGGTCCTTAGGGAAAGAACAAATGAATCATACCATAACATAGGGAAATTACTAAAGGTAAGCTATAGGAATGGAAAATGACACTACATTACTTTACAATTCATTAACATGTCAGTTGTCAGATACAAAAATTGATTTGCCAAATCAATAATTTTTAAAAACGATTTAATGGAAATAGGAGATTAGGAAGGTAAGAAGGACAAGAAACTGATTTAAAAATCTCAAGATATCAAAAACCATAGGCATACTCGGCTGCCTCCGTCTTGCTTGCGGAAGAAGCCACTGCATGACACAGCAATTCACATCTCTTAAATTATCTTTCATATTTATAACACTTCTTGAAATTCCTGATTTAACATATGTAGCCTGTGATAAAATATTACTACAAGGAAGTAAGTAGCCTTTTGTGTTTTGTATTTGAAATAACATCTGGAGTTCAGTAAACATTGACAAATCTGGGGATCAGAAGATCTAGGATTTAATCCTGACTGCAAATCAAGTTCAAAATCTGGGCCAAAGTCAGAATCATTCTCCACTTCATGAATTACCATAAAAAATTGAGTCTGACACCACATGTCTCCTTTTGCATAATCAGGAATATTTTGAGGATATGAGAACGAGAGGGGGCTGGGCGGGAGGAGAGACAGAGCGCACCTGTGCAAGCTCTTTGAGCTCTTGCGGGGGGGGGGGGGGAATCCTACATAAATGCAAAGCATGAGCACTTTGACTTCACTCCTCACAAAGCACTAGACAGTATGGTCAGCACTACTTACACAGGAATGCAAGGCTTGAGGCATATCTCATCTTTTAATCAAATTCATTTTTCATTAAAATCTATAAAGCTACAATGCAGAAGAGCTTGGGAGACCATCTGCAAGTCGAAGGAGACCACTCTTCCTTTCCAGATAATAATTCATAATGACTCTACCTCTGGTTTAGGAATGCTGGGGTGAAGCTGTTTATAGATATGGACTGTTGGATGTGAAAAGTTGTGAAGAGAATTATTCTCGGGGTTAGAGTATATGTGTATATTAACCTTTGTTACCTGTCAAGAGGGAAGAGATAGGGCCCTGGCTGAAAATGTTAGGGGCTGAGACACTGCGGGTGTTAACTGTAATTCATTACCAAGAGAAAACAATCTGTTCAGGGAGGCCAGGAGTCTGAAGAAGTTGAGATGGAAGGCTCTTGGAGGTGAAAGACAGGATCCCAAGCCTGGTAGAGGGTCTGGTCTTTGAACCAATGCCTATGTTTCTGCTGTCAATTCATACTTCAAACCACACCAAAACAAGGGATTAAAAACTTCAAGCAACTAACCCAAAATGAAGGCCTAACACTCCAGAATTCCTAGAGTATCCCTCCTGTGTCAAGAAAAGCTGCTCAAACATGACCTGTTAGCTGTGGACACAACTAAGGGAGCCAAGAGACAGAGGATCTGTAAGCTCCCACCCTGAATTTCCCCATGGCCTTTTCCAGGTACAAAAAGGTACAGGGAAGGAATGAACAATCTTTGGAAGGAAGCCAGAAACCTGGACTTTGGTCTGGCTTCCTAAGCATCAGTAGAGCAAAATGCCTACTACCATGGAAATTATAAGAAACCACTATTAGGAATTCTAAGATTCAAACTCTCTATAGGCAAGGACTGTGTGATGTTTATGTTTGCCACTAGCACAAGTTATTGCTCAACGATGCTGTTAAACAAATGAAATAAAAAAAGAATATAATCTAGTCTATTAAACAATAAGAAGCAGAGTTGAAGAGGAAAGGATTTTCAAAAAGGAAATGTTCTGACTGGACAGTGCTTGGAAATAATAATCCGCTCCCTTTTACTGAGTGCTTATTATATGGTAAGCAAAGAGCTAAGTGTGTTATCTCTCTTTTTAATCCTCAGAACAAGCCAATGTTGTAGAATCTTATTGTTACTCCCATTTAACAAATGAAAAGAGAGATGCAAAGGATTTCACCCTCTTGCAGGCCACCATGCCATCAAGTGGCAGAACCGGGATGTGGACCCAGGCCAAAATCATTTTAAAACCATCCTCTGAACCACGCTACTACCAGTTGCGGCTTCTTCCATCATTACCTACTTCCCAAACAGCAGCAGACCCAAGGGCAGCTGCCCAGATTTACTAGACCTCAGGAATGGCTCACTGCCTCCTTAGAATTATTTACAGATGAAGCACTAAATCCAACAAGAGTGACATGACTCACACAAGGCCCCATGACATTTTAAAGCTAAGTCTCAAATGGAAACACAGGCCACAGCCCTCTCTTCACCACTTAATCTTGGTTCTCTTATTCAGCACAGCAGGAAAAACTTTACTGAGGACGACAAATAAGCACATTAGCAAACTCTCTGCGCTTTCCACTGAATGTTTCTGTTACAACCCCAGCCCATTACTCTGACCTTCTGCCGTCCCAGTCTTTGAGCATATGGCTTTCCCTTCCCAGGAGTGCAATACACTGTGAAAAAGAGAGCTAATAAAAGTCCTGTTATGGTGCATACCGAAAGAAGACATTTTACAAGTCACTCTCTAAAACCTTAGCTGGTGAGTGAACAGAAATTATTTAAATAGCTCTAATGCTCCCACAAAGAGGGGGGAACACACTGCAGAAAAATGAGAAGAAACAGGTGTGTGCGCACACACACACACGCCTCTCACTGCTTTTACTCTGGGCATGGAAAAGGCATCAAGCTTCAGGACTGAAGGGCAAGTAGAGGGCAGCCATGACTCTGAGCACCAATGGTTAGGCATTTAATTGAGAAACTGAAAGCAGTGGGGAAAGAAAGAGAAAATTCCCTTCTCTGCTTATCTTAAATTCCTCAAAAGGTTGGGCCCTGTCTTCCTTATCTTTGGATCCCACAGACCTGTCATAGTGACCTCGCCAATTGCTGTCATTCTTTCTCAGGGCATCTCCTCCAAGAGGCCTTCACAGCATCAACTGGCAAAGAACAGAGTTCACCAAGGCGGCTCCATCTCAATCGTATCCATAGCAAATCTTACCACAGAGCATCTTGATTCATCTGATCGGTCCCCAATCTCTCCCCTCCGAGACTACAGGCTTATTAACAGCAATGGTCTAACTTTCACATCTCTGTATCCTGGAGATGTGGGCTGACCCCAGTGCCTCAGGGCTCTGCCTTGGGCTCTGTCCCATTCACATTGTATCAATGACTTTAAAACATTGCCAAATTTGTTGGTTATAAACTGGAAGAGAAAGCTACTTCCACTGAAGAGAGTACTAATAACCACAGTGATTTCTATAAACTGTCTCTGTAGGTCAAAACCCATAAAACAAAATGAAATCTGACAGAGAAGAGATAGGCATTGCATTAAGTTTCAAAACACAGCTACCAAAACAACAACAAAATCAAAATAATTTTTAAAACATTTTTTAAAAAGATGGCTGTATTTCCAATCTAGGCAACATAATGAGACTGTCTCTACACAAAAAAATAAAAAACTTAGCCGGGCATGTTGGTGCACACCTACTTGTGAGGCTGAAGCAGAAAGATCAGAAGCCCAGGAGACTGAGGCTGCAGTGAGCCATGTTCATGCCACTGCACTCTAGCCTGGGAGACAGGGTTAAATCCTGACTCAAAAAACACAACAAAACAAAAGCTTCATTTTAAAACATAGCTGCATAAAAAAATAACTGCATAGCAACTAAATTTGGGGAGACCTAGCCTGAGATCAACATACACGGGGAAAAAAATAGACGTTTTACTTGGCTACTACTTCACAGAAACCATTAATGAGATGCTGCTCTTCTTGTTGCTGCTGCAGCCACTACTTATAGTACCAGTAGAAGTACTCACAGCAGTGGTAGTATAATACTAATAATGATTAGAATGGATGCTACCACATACTGCACGCCTGCTATTTGCCAAACATTGTGCTAAGTGCCTTAAAAATATTCTCTCATTTCCTCACAACAACTTTATGAAATAGCAATCCTGATCCTCCCCACTGAAGAAAGAGTCTCGGAGTGGGTGAGGACTTGCACTGGGTCATGCATCTGGTAAGCCCCAGTTATTCAAACCCAGCTCGATTAGAATCCACTAACCAAACTCCTTGCTAACGTAATCTGGGACCTGATGAGAGAGAGTGGAGGAAAAGGACAGTCCCACTTTACTTGCATATGTCAGATAACAACTAGAATGCTATGCATAATTCTGGGCGTACATTTACTAAAAAAAAAAAAAAAAGACCTTTTTTCCCATTCATGTTATTCAGAAAAATGTAACCGGGTTGCCCTGAATTGTAAAACCAGTTATTCCAGGTACAGCATAAAGAATGGGGATGCTGATCTAGAAAGAGAAAGACTCAGGGCAAACGCTATGACTGTCCTGAGGCACCCGAAAAGCTTTCATGTACACGGTGGAAGAAAGACATGTTCTTGTTCTCACTGATAGCAGAATGAGGACCCACAAGTTGATGCACCACAGGGGAATATTTTGGTTGGACAAAGGAACCTTCAAACAGTGAGAACATCTGAGAAAGCAACAAGTTGCCCCAGGTGTTTGAGAGTTCTTGAACACCAAGAAGTTTTTAGCAGGAGGCTGCAGGACCACAGTCAGGGATATCAAAGAAGGAATTCCTGTAGAGGTAGAGACTGGAGGAGGCGTCCACTTCTCCCCTTTAAGATCCACTGATACTCCTAACTAAGGAGGCCATGAGTGGTACGTTTGGGTGTGCTGCTCCGTTTACGCATAAAGAATCAATAGTTGTAACATAAGACTCTGAAGGCAATTTTACTGTGAAGTAAAAACAGTATTTCCACCATCTTCCAAATGTAATTAGTATTAGTAGTCACTCTTTTCAAGCAAGAAACATGTGTTTGGAAATGTGTTTACAGGATGCAAATATCTGAGCCACATACATTCAAGTGTGTTTCTGTTTCTCAATAGCTCTTTTTTGTTGGATGAAGAATCTTGCTCTGGAACCACAAAGACAAATGGCAATGGATAAACATTAGCACTTCCTCCAGAAATATATTAATCTTCCACTAGAGAGAAGATAAAATTATCTTCCTAAACATAGTCCTAAGAGACATATTTTCAACACCTTGCTTTCCCCTTGGCACTTAGTAACTATATTTTTTATATTATTAATTTATTATCAAGTGAAATTTATTAACATTTTCATCCTTTTTTCATTCTGAACACTAGATTAGTCCTCCATCAAACTGACTTATTCATGTCCCTATAAGTCCTCATGAATAATATGCGAGTGAAGGCCTAGCAGGTAAAAATTCTCAACCAACTTCCTCCCCTAGCACACAGTAGGTACTCAATGAATGCTTGCTTACATTGATGAGGCTGATGATGGGGCAGCCAATATTGGCATGATAGTCACAACTGAGAAGGATGAGATGATATTTACCATTTTTTGCCAGGTTGAGACAATGGCAGTCTCCTGTCCAAAGGCAGGGGAGGACTAAGAGACATGCTAAGCAGCAGTCTAACATTTCTGTTGCACATTGAAACATGTGGTGGGGAAGGTGAGAGGAAGGATTATGAGGAAGAGAAGCAATCAATCTTGGACTGCAGAAGGTCTACAAAAGTACTGTAACTCCAAGCCCCAAGTCCAATGATGCAGTGGCAAAGAAGTATCCAAGTTGAGTCAACAAGTCTGTCACTTGCCAGCACGGTTACACAGGCTAATCTCAGGCCAGAGCACTGGCATGTATTCCCCTAAATTTACTTAGTGTGCCAAGTACAGGTAGGCAAGGGATCAGAGGGGTGTCCTCTGAAATAAGCAGAGACCAAACTTTGCATCACAGAGGGCAGACAAGGAAAGCTTAGAGCCTCCCTGGTCATTTCTATATCACATCAAAGAAGCCCTGAGAAACAGAACAGATTTGTCAAAATGTCTAGAGCTATACAATCTACTAGACAACCAAATTCCATGTTGATAGAAACAAAATAAATAGAATTTCTGGCTAAAATTTGGCAAGCAGCAAGGATGAATTCAGAGAAACACATTTTGAAAACTGTTCTCATTAGACTGATGAGCCAAGAAGCATGAGAGGTTTTTACTATAAGGATAACTGTGTGATACACCAACAAAAAGTAAAGGTAGAAAAAAATCAAGAAACAATTATTTATAAATATCATTCCCTTCCACCCTGCTTCCAAAGGCCAACATTCCTCATTAACTCTGCTGATAGAAGCATTTAAGAGTCCAATCAGATAACCAAAACATAATATAAACAAAAATAGTAAAATAACAATGCTTTTGTGATATAGAGATACAAAGTATTTCAGGTACATAACAATTTCCTCAAATAGGTATAATTATTTCCAATTTGCAGATAAGAAAACTTAACATATTCTAAGTTTAGAAATATTTCTTTAACATAAGTGGCAGAGCTATAATCCAAGTTACTTTGGTTAATTCCAAGACTAGAGTTCTTTCCCTGAAGAAAAATGTCATCTAAATGCAATTGTGTCCCCCTTAGAGTGGAAAAGATATTATCAATCACTCCATCCAGTCACATCATCAGCTGAGCAAGTTAGCATGGTATTTCAGTACTGAAAGTGAGTATACATATGTGGAAAATTAGAATGTTATACAAGTTCTACATGCTTTTTTTTTTTTACTGAGAGCACTACACCGAGGTGGGAGGATTGCTTGAGGCCAGGAGTTCGGACTAGCCTGAGCAACAAAGGAAGACCACATCTCTACAAAAGTTTAAAAAATTAGCTTGACATGGTGGTAATGTGCCTGTAGACTTAGCTTCTCATCAGGCTGCGGTAGAAGGAGCACTTGAGCTCAAGAGTTTGAGGCTTCAGTGAGCTATGGTAGCACCACTGTACTCCAGCCTGGGCAGCACAGCAAGACCCTGTATCTAAAAAAATTAAAACTTAAAAAAATTTTAATAAAAAAAGAAAGCACTGCATATTTCCACAGATTAATATGAGTCTTGAAGTCAAACAATTTAAAAGGAAAAACACACACACTACATTTTTTAAATCACACTTTTTTTTTTTTTAGTTGGAGTCTCATTCTGTCACCCAGGCTGGAGCATAGGAGCATAATCACAACTCACTGCAGCCTTGATCTTCTGGGCCCAGGTGATTCTTCAGTCGCAGCCTCCCAAGTAGTTGGGCTACAGGTACACACCACCATACTTGGCTAATTTTTAACATCTTTGTAGAGTATAAGTCTCACTATGTTGATCAGGCTGGTCTTGAACTCCTGGGCTCAAGCAATCCTCTCATGTCAGCCTCCCAAAGTACTAGGATTACAGGCTTAAACCATCATTTCTGGTCAAAAATGTATTATTATTTGGTTAAAATATATCACAGCATTGGCCACACACTGGATTATGTCTGTGTGGAAAGGCATAATGCCGTCTTAATGTGGTACTTTCAGGGGATACACACATGGATACACACACACACACACACACACACACACACACACACACACGCAGCTGACACTGAAACAACCCTCTCTTCATATGGCCAGATAAATACCTCATCTTCTCCTAAAATTTTAAGTACAAAGCACACACAGGTTTCCACAACCTGCTTTTGCCATAAATGACTACCCAATATAATAAAAACTAATGATTAACTTTTGCTCCCTGGAAGTCACTGATTAAGAAAAAAATATTTCCTGAATAACCTTTACATACAGGGCACTGGTTTTCCTAAGCTCACAAAAGAAGCTTTAAAATTATTTGCCACTGTGAGCTAGTCATGGTGCTAAGACAAATACATGACACTGAAGAGGTCAGTTCATGGGTTGAAATATTTACTAATCACATGGATATTTTGGTTCTAAATTTTCCCTGAAAATGTCTGCTTCTAACCAGCCTTTGCTTTTGGAACACCTGGACTTTGGACAGTGATCAAACCCCCAATTCTAGCTATCTAGAATTGGCATTATTGCAGGATGAACGATTATATACCAGGTCCTTTGCTAAGCACTAGAGATACCCAGTCTATTAGGGAAGAAAAGCAAATAAATTAAATCTCAAAGAGAAAAAGGAATTAACCAGACAGATTAAAAACTACCACAGCTGTGAAGAATTGCAGGGCTCAAATCCCAGAGAAAGGGGAAGCCCAGAGAGGTGCCACTGTTTTCCTTAGAGGTCTGTTGCTTCAAATGGCAGTAGATACAAGGCCGAGAAGTTGAGCAGAACTTTCAATAGACTCATAGCCTACAGAAACAAAAACTGGAGTTCAAGATCCTCCAAGGAAGAAGAGCCTGCCATGGTAAAACCCCTAGACTGTGGTTGGCACCCTGAAGAACTATAACTAGGGTGACTTGGAATTAGACTAGCCCACACAGAGACTGAAGCCCTGCTTCAAATCATCACAATTCCTGACTGGACTAAGTTAATCTGAGATAGAAGTTTCCAGAAGCAAATGTAAATCCTCCAGAGATAGATCACACTATCTAACAGATCTCAAATAACCTCTACAATTATCACAAAAATGTCTGATAATCAAAACTAACCAGGCGTATGAGAGAACAAGATGTGAATAAAATCAAGAACAAAAGCAGATCAACATGGTAGTCTGATGTTAGAGTTATCATTTGAAATTTTTAAAAAATGATGACTAAAAAAACCACAATGAAACAGCATTACACACTGACCACAGCAGCTTAAATTAAAAATATCATTGATACCAAGCGCTGACGAGAAGAATAATTTTTATTCTTTCCCTTTGGTTAAAAGAGAAGTAAAGTACATATAGTAAACCGTTAGCACGTGTTAAATCTCTGTGGTAGGTAGTTATCTATTATACTATTTTCTGTACTCTTAGATTTTTGTAAAATTTCATAATTAAATGTTTGTAAAAGAAGAAAAAGGAGTGGCTAGAGAGATCAGCAAGGGCTAGATTATTTTAGCCTTCAGGAGTCAAGTTCAAGAATTTATACTTTATTCTTTGAACAATAAGAAGCCACTTAGAGGACTTTAAACAGGGGACTGACAGCATTTGATTTGCTCTCTATAAAGATCACTCTAGCCACAAAGAGAGGGAAAGGTGGGAACCCACTGGGAGGCTGATGCAGTAACTCAGGATAAGAGATGATCATGGCTTGTCCACTGGCAATGGTACTGCAAATGAAGACCAGTTGCAAAGATCTGAATGATGGAATATAAGTTTTATAAAGATTTGGGGCTTAGCTCTCAAACTGTTACATTATACTCCAGTCAAATTAGGAAGCAAATGAGGCCACTGGGACGGAAAGAAACCCAAAATGGTAACAATTTCATTAGAGCAAAGGCAACATCCAGGATAAAACCTGGGATTGGTGAAAAAAAATAAATTGAATTTTTCCGTAAATCCTTAGAAGAAACACAAGTAGTTATGAAACTGAAGGCTAAAAAGCACTCAGCTCGACAGCAGATGGTCAGATAGATACATTCACAACTTGCCAGAATTCTGAAGCCTGTGCACTCCCTTCCAAACATGCAGATGCTTTTATCTGAGAGGAAAAAATTCTATTTCTGATTCTGACAGCAAATGCCAAGTCACATTTTGCCAGTAGAGAATGGCATCTCCCAACCACAAACCCACCTAGTATTTTACAACCTTATTTTCATTTTGGAGAGAAAGGCTATCTTTGACCGCTACTTCCACCAGCTCTGCCAGGAAGTAAAAGAAAATGAGGAGAGATGACAGATTTTGAAGAACTCAACTCTTCATCTGTACCTCCCCAAAAGTAGATCTGTGTCTCTAAATTATTTATGAGCAGCCCACGTGTTATTCTGTGAACAAAAATTAAGCATATCAAACAAATTTATTCCCATATTCTGAAAAATGACCTGAGGCACAGAGTACGACAATTTCTTCAATTATTCTGTTTAACCCTAAACCAAGAAGATATTGAAGAATTTTCTTTGTCATTACCCTTTGAGTGTTTTCAAAAGGTTCAAGTTTAAAATTAAGCATATCAAGTTCCTAGTCTAGCTAGTTTGAGTATAAACATATATTCTTGGAATTGACTTATGAATGACTACTTTGCTAGAGATGAAATTTTTACATGCTATTTTCCCCCCAATCTGTTCACACAACAAAAAATATTCAGAGATGTTCTTTTTAAAGGAAGCTTTTTCCACACACATGTCCGTGTAGTATCTCAATTTTTATATACTCTACTGGGAGAGTTTGGTGTTAGAGGCAGAGTAGTATACTATTTGCATTCAACATTTTTCACATACCAGAATAGTAAAACTTAGACAAACATGGTTGTCTTCTGTTCCCAAGGTATATGATGCATTGGCCTGATATACTAAGAGGTACAGGAATTAATCACTAAATGACTCAGCTTTCTGATTCAACATTTACCTAGAAAGTACCCTTTCTCATTTTCCCCAAATAATGCTGCTGAATCAATATTTTAACCCATCAAAACTCAGGCAACTAGCTTCATGATAAATACCATTTAGGAGATCTTAAGAGTCAATAATAAAACTAACAAATTTTGCATATTTATATATCATACTTTCATTAAATTTATGAGACTGAATATAATTTCTCTTTTTTTTTTTTTTTTTTTTTTTTTTAGTTGGAGTCTCACTCTGTCGCCCAGACTGGAGTGTAGTGGCCGCTCCCGGCCACCGCAGCCTCGACCTGCTGGGCTCCCGCGATCCTTCCGCCTCAGCCTTCTGAGTAGCCGGAATTACAGGCATGTGCTACCATGCCCGGCTGATTTTTTGATTTATTGTAGAGATGAGGTCTCGCTGCCCAGGCGGGTCTCGAACCCGTGGGCTCAGGCAATCCACTCACCTCAGCCTCCCAAAGGCGCAGGATTACAGGCTGAGACACCGAGCCCGGCTTGAATATAATTTCTAAAAGTGTAGGCAGATTCTCTCAATAGCTATTACTATCACAATCTAGCAGAATATAAAATGCTTATAACACTTTTACTAAATGTTCTAAGGTTGAAATAAGATGTGCTTAATGTCCCTTTGGGGAAATTCTAAGATTAATTTCAAAAGTATGTAAATACCCCCCCCCACCCAAACACATGGAATTCTTACAGCAGACTATCCAGAGGATGGATGCTACCCTTCCAGTATACATGCTCTGAGAACAATACTCACTGGGTTAAGTGTTTCTTCGACAGAATGGTGAATGGTCCACCAGTCTGAAGTCCACTCCCACGCGTTCCCCACTATGTTGTATAAGCCATAACCATTAGGAGGAAAGGCATCCACCTAAAAATAAAGAAGGGAAAAATGCTGTCAAACTACTCACCTTGTTTAGAAAAACTTTTTGGTGCAGAAATGCACCAACAGTTTTAACTTTAGAGTAAGAATATTCATTTTCATTCTAATAGTCAACAGTCAAAGTACAATTTGGCCAAAGTAAAAACAAAGAAAGAGGCATTTTTTGGCTTTGAGCTCTCCAGGAGAATTTAGAAATCTAAGGAGAATTTACATTAAATGATATGAATGGTATGAATGTCTTTCAGCACTGAGAGATCCCAAATCAGCTCTGACCTCTTCACCAGTTACCTGCAACACACCATCTTATCTTTAAGCCTCAGTCATTATTGAAACACTGAGGGAATTTGCTTTTATTTTTTAAAATGTGAATTTATTATCAAATGTATTTGTAATAGAGGGTTTACAGTCTCTGGAATCTGGAAGTCTGGGCAAACCGTACTCTTTTTACAGCAAGAAATGACTCCACACTTCAAAAGCAGATCAAACAATCTGCCACATAATGTCACAGAGTCAAAGTGTATAGTTTTTATAAAAGAGGGCAGGGTCAGAGAAAAAACTTTAGCCGAATAATAAATAGTAAGTGCAAAACAGTTTTCTAGTTTAGTGATTTAAAATTTTTCCCAACTTTTTTAAATGAAAATTTTCAATCATAAAGTTCTATTTTTTTAATGAAAAAAAAATCAAGTTATCTTGGGGTTTTTTATCTTATGTAAATTCATGCTTTTTCCATACTAATGAAGTAGGACTGAAGGAATGAATAAACTCCAGTTCATTTCTATGTGGCTTCAGATGGTTTCACATCTACACATGAATATGGAAGCATCTGATGCTTGGGCAATTCAGAGCATTCCAATCACAGTTATGAAGCTGTTCTGAAAAGAACTTAATCTGGATGAGTTGGAAAGCTGAAAAATTTTACCCTCTGCTTCCATAATCAGCATTCATTGTGGGAACAGCAGTATTCATTCATTGGTTCATTCAGTAATTCCATGCAGAGTGACTAAAGGTAAGGAGAGATTCGGTGACAAATAAGACCTCAAAGAATTTAATGAGAGAGAATAAAAGAATATACCCAAACTCAAAGTCCAATTCTAAAAGGCAGAATGGGGTGGATAGGATATCACAGTAGGAGAAAATGCTATGGAAATTCCCAAGAGGGAGAAATTTCAGGTTGAAGGTATTCTCCTCTACAGGAGTGGAGCTGTCTGAGCAGATATTGGAATAGGGGATCAGTGTTCATAAGGTAAGCCAGACACAAAGGAGAAGCCATAGGCATAAACTAGTTTTTCAAGAATTTGGAGAGGACCAGAAAGAGCAAGATAGAGTAACAGCTAGAAGGAGTAGGAAAGAAAATAAGAAATGTAGTTAGTTTAGGGAGAGAAGAAAAGAAGCCAGGGGAGCAAGAGCAATTAAAAGATAAACAAACATTCTGGAGGAAAAATCATTTTTCAGACTTACAAAAAGCACAGGCAGAGGTGTTCTCAAGCCAGTCTGCCTGAGGTCCTATCTAGAAACCAGCACTTAATAGCTAACGTTAGGCAAGCAATTTAACCTACCAGGGTGTTCTTAACCCATAAAATGGGAAAATAGTAAGTTTGGGTTTTTTCCACTTTAAATAATTTGATGTTTAAGTGAGGTAAAATATGAAGGTCGCTACCCCCAAAATTATCATATGTAAGTATGCCACTAACGAAAATAAAAATTTTAACTGCTTGCTCGGTCGTCACACTAACCAATGCATCCTTACAGGAAAGCAAACAAATGTATATGAGAAATATTTGTGGCACATTTATTTTCAGGTGAATGAACTGATATGCATTAAAACCAGAACAAACTAATAATGGTGTAACAACCGCCTAGCAAAAATATAACTCCAATTCTCTAGGCTCACTGTGGCCAGAGTGGTTTGCTCAGTATAAAGTCAGATATGAAATAGTAAATATATAATTACATCAGGTGAGAGAGCTATTTCCCTTTAGTCTATCCCATTATGAAAGTGAAATTCCTGACCAGAGCATGTGAGCACAACAGAGCAGCTTAGGTGGACTCAAGATATTTCTATATGTCAACAGTTTCAGTTGAAAGACAGAGAGTTTATTAAGTATCATTCCAAACACAGGTGGAGTCACCTCTCTCTGGCTTCCTTGCTTTCTCCTCCAGACCATTTGTCAAGTTGGTTCCTTCAGGGTTCCCAGTACCTGTTCTAATTTTTCTTAGTGACTTCCATAGCAACTTCTTCAGGTAAGCTTTGTAGATAACTTTGGAACTCCCAATCAAATGTTCCAACTCTAAACATTTATATCTAGACATCCTTGTATTATACTGAACTTTGTGTTTTCTGAAAAGATACACTGACCTGAGAAGAGTGAATGGCTCTACTTTCCTTGGCAGCTCATGGACTTAAAGAAATTCTGTGGCAGCAAGCGCAGTCAAATAGGCATAATTGTCTGAGGCAACCTTGTCATGACCTTTTGCTAAAACAGTTGGGCACTTATATCTGGTTGTCTGGTTCATCAGAAATAGTTATCACTGGCTTGCCCAAATGATGTCGATGGAGGCCATCACCTGTCCCTTTGAAATGGAGCTCACACACCTCTAAGGACCAACTGATCCTGTGCAACTGCTAACCACATGGGCCCTTCTGCACTTTGACCTTTGAAGCACTCTTTTGAATATTTGCTGTTATGACAACTAAAGTCTGAGTCTACAGCTCCACCAGACCCGCATCCTAGGTTTCAAGCTTTACTGCGGTTGCCCTGCATCCGTTAGGGGCATCTAGGCTGCCAAAGCCCTTCTCCTGCCAGTCTCTCTCCTGTGTCTACTGCCAAAGAAGGCAGTATGGGCCCAATGCTCCAGCGCCACTGATTTTCAGGGCTAGCTGTAACCTCAGGTGAATTGTTACACATTCCTTAGCAGATTCTGACTTCAATGGCCACCTCCCTGCCACCCGCAACAACCAACATTTTTTGTGAGGTCTGATGAGCATACACAAGCACCTTATCCAATATTCTCTTCATCCTCCAGCACCAATTTTGGTGACAAAAGGTGGCCCTCCAGGTGCCCTCATTCCACGCCCAGTTCCATACCAGCAAGCTGGGCTTCCTACTCATTTAAAGTTTGAAAA
Organism: Cephalopachus bancanus; assembly: GCA_027257055.1. Classification (NCBI taxonomy): domain Eukaryota; kingdom Metazoa; phylum Chordata; class Mammalia; order Primates; family Tarsiidae; genus Cephalopachus; species Cephalopachus bancanus. The sequence continues at coordinate 1,384,858 of JAPVLO010000367.1, read as the reverse complement.
AAGGTTGAAATTACTTCCTCCCCAAAACCTCTAATCATTCACTTTACCAAAATAAAAATATGTGTCTAAAGGAAACTTCGAGGAACCAGCTACTAGAAGGTTTGATCAGTCTTTTGCATCTGCTGAATAATGTATACATTTCCCATGGGTTTGTGTTGGTTTATCACATATGTAACTCGTGTATATGGTATTTTATACACTCATGCATTCATATACTTATTTAAGGACTAAGTATTCTAGTGTAATTTATTTTTTTACATTAATTCTTAGATAAAAACTACAATGCTTTAACTATTATAGCTCAAAATATTTTTTTAATTTCTGGTAGGTGAGTGCTTTCTTGCTCTTTCCCCAAAATTTCTTAATCTTTCTCACTCACTTTTCAGTTGAAATTCTGGAATAACTTGGTCATGTTCCAAATAACATATCTGTGTCATGCTTACAAATAAATTTTGGAAGAAGAATTTTTTGCATAAAACAAGATAGGTATTTTCTTAAAAACACAACTGTTTGAATAATGATTAAAAGAAAATATTTCTCTACAACAATAAACCCAGTAAAGGTCTATTTCCCCACCACAAGATTTCTTCCCACACTGTGTTAAAAAAAAAAAAAAGAAAAGGTGTTTGCTATGGTTTGTATGATGGTGTTCCATCCAAAATTCATGTTGAAATCTAATCCCCAATGCAATAGTATCAGGAGGTGAGGCCTTTGGGAGGTGATATATCATGAGGACTCTACCCTCATGAATGGTATTAGCACCCTTATAAGTGGCTTCAAGGATGAAGAGGATGTACTTTTGTCCTTCTGCCTTCTGCCATATGAGGACACATCCTTAGTTCCCTCCAGAGGATATAGCAAACACCAATCTTCCTTTGGTCTTAGACTTCTCAGTCTCCAGAACTGTGAGAAATAAATTTCTGTTGTTGTTCAATTACCTAGTCTGTGGTATTTTGTTAGAGCAGCACAAAAGGATTAAGATAGTTTTTAACATGCCTTCGTTTGTATATGATTATTCCAGCAAAAAGCAGTGAGAAAGGAACTCTTGCACACACACAGAAGAAAACATGCCACAAGCATTCTGGAAAACAATTTGACCATACATCTGAAACTCTTACTAAGAATGTTTTCTGCCTTCTGACTCATTAATTTCACTGCTGGGAATCTATCTTTAAAAAAATTATCTGAGATACAGCTAGAGATAACCTACATTTGCAAGAATTAGAGTAATTCAAGAGTCAGAGTGAATAAATTAAGGTTTATTCATATAATGTTATCTAGTCGCTGAAAGACAATGTATTTGTGACATACTGTTAATGACAGATAAAATGTTTCTGATATTAAATAGCAAGAAATAGTAGGATTTTAAACACTGTATCCACTGTGACCCAAATGCAATATGTAAGAAATATAAGATATATATACCCCAGAAACACATATGCTGGCAAATATGGTAGTTAAGAGCATGGGCTCTGTAAACAAACCGACCTGATTCAAATCCCAGCTGTGCCGCTTTCCAGCTGTGTAACCTTGGGCAAGTTAGTTTACCTCTCTGTGCCTCAGAATGCTCACCTGGAAAATGGGGATAATAGTACCTACCTTACAGAGTTGAATGAACAGTAAAATGAGACAGTTCATGCAAATGGCTTAGCACTATACCTGGCAGACTGCAAGCACTTGATAACTACTAGCCATTATTAATGCCAACAACACAGAGAACAGATGGAAAGAAACACCAAAATGCTAACGGGGTTATCTCTGGGTGGCAGAATTTCAGGTCAGTTTAACTTTCTCCTTTATTATCTTATTTTCCAAATGTTCTACAATAAGTATCATGGAATCAGAAAGAGAAATGCATTATGAAAAATAACATCTGATTAATTATTCAAATTTGCTACGTGTGACAGTGGATGAATGTGGGAAGGGGACAAGGTGTCAGGAAGTGAGCAATGACTTTTGCCCACTTCTACCAAGCCTCAGTTCTCTGCAGCTGCTGCCCTCCTGCAGAAGGCTTACTACTCACGGGCGCAGTTCCTCGGAAGCCATCCTCGCCAGTGTTGGTCACCGGAAACTCGCCCTGCCAAATGTTGGCATAATGTTGGCCTTTGGGCTGCAGTTTGTTGCCCCAGGGGAAGAGTCTGTCAGAAAAGACACACGCATCAGTCTGTCAAACAGGCACAAATTTTGGATTAAAGTCAAGAGAAGGAATGCAATGAAAGAGAGAACAATGGCCAGGCGCAGTGGCTCAGTCTGTAATTCCAGCACTTTGGGAGGCTGAGGCATGAGGACTGCCTGAGCCCAGGGGTTCAAGACCAGCCTGGGCAACTTGGTGAGACCTCATCTCTACAATAAATCACAAAACTTAGCCACGCGTGGTGGCATGCATCTGTAGTTCCAGCTATTTGGAAGGCTGAGATGGAAGGATTGCCTAAGCCCAGCAGGTTGAGGCTGTAGAGGCCATGAGTATGCCACTGTACTCCAGCTTGGGCGAGAGAATAAGACTACATCATTAAAGAGAGAGAGAGAGAGAGAGAGAGAGAGAGAGAGAGAGAGAGAGAGAGAGCGAGCATTGCTCATTTGTTCTGAGTGAGTCTTTTAAACAAAATATGTAAGTAGCCTGGCATGGTGGCTCACACCTGTAATCCCAGCACTTTGGGAGGCCAAGGTGGGAGTACTGTTTGAGCCCAGGAGTTTGAGAACAGACTGAGCAACACAGAGAGACCATGTCTCCACACACACACACACACACACACACACACACACACACACACACACACACACACAAATTGCCAGATGTGGTGGTGCATGCCTGTAGTCCCAGCTACTTGGGAGGCTGAGATGGAAGGATAGTCTGAGCCCAGGAGATCAAGGCTATGTGAGTTGTGAGTGTCCTCTGTATTCCGACCTGGGCAACAGAGTAAGAACCCAACTAAAAAAAAAAAGAAAAGAAAGAAAAAAGAAAAAAATGTGAGTAAATAAAGCTTTTAATCAAAAATTTTTTTAAAAATTTCTTTATAACAGCTCATGTTGAGCCCACAGCAGCCTTAGTTTCCTCCAGGTACTCAGGAGGCCTGAAATAAAATCACATAACTAAAGGAAGTATATACAGAATGCTTGGAAAGTAGGCCTCATTTTGGACTTACATGGTAGTGTGATCAGGCACCATCACACCACACTTTTTTATAAAGCCTGGGCTATTTTAAGGAGCTTTCCTAGAAGATGTGAACCCAAAATGAGTTTTCTGTCTCATGGCTCTAGAAGCAAAGAAATACCGCTGCTTCAGGAGGGCCTAAAATAAGAAAACACTAAAAGCAAGGCAGCCTGCCAAGAGGCTCCAAGGAGAGATAACAAGCAGTAACACATGAAGGGTTGAATTGCTAGAACTCATTTTGGGACTGCAGGGAACCCATTTGGCCAGATACTTGGCTTTGGGGCTCTAAAGGGTTGATGATCCATTCCCTAGTGTCTCCTAAGTAACTGCTTGGAGATGAGGAAAACCCAATAAGAAAAAGAATTGTTGGTATTAATCAACTTTCTAACCAAAGTCAAGTTCCACAGAGTTAAAAAAAAAAAAAAAAAGGTCAACATATTGTCAGGCAAGATGAGCCCCACCAAGTACCTATTGTGCAGGCCTCCTCGACAGCTATATTCCCACTCAGCTTCTGTGGGCAAGCGCTTCCCTGCCCACACGCAGTAGGCCACGGCATCATTCCAGGAGACATGGAGAACTGGATGATCTGACCTGGGAAAGAGCAAGAGGAGAGTTAAGAGCGGCATCAACTGGAACAGGAAACAGGAACTGGCTTTGGCAAAGCACCCATAGTCATCCTTAGTTCAATCCACGACACCAAAGTGGTCATGGTCCTGAATTCAAGCCCCAGCTATGCCACCTCTGTCATCCTTTACCAAGGGTTTCTAACAACCTAGGCTTCCATATGGGTTACAGTTCCTCTAGGACTCAAAACATTTCTTTTGACTTTGCAGGTCCCTCAGGATTTCACTGGTATGGTAGATGAAGAGATGCTCTAGCTGTTGGGAGTGCCATCAGCAGAAGCTTCCAGCTCCTTCAGGGTTTGGCACAACTGAGAGCCACCTCAGAATCACCAGTGACTGACCACAGCAGGGTCATAAAGACCCAGCCACTTCTGTCTACTCTGGCTCAACCTATGGGATATATACAGCCCAGAGCCACCTGTGCTGGCTGGAACAGTCTTGGGCCTACACTGTGGCTTCACTTCTCCCTTTGCCCTGTCCTGCGTCCGCCCCCTCCCTTCCTCAGGTGTGGGGGCCTAATAAAGATTCTGCACACCAAATGCTATCTCAGCCTCTGTTTCCAGAGAACCCAACCTGTGACACTTGGTTTTACACTCTGTGTCTACTTTTCTACTATTGTTAGTCAGCTATATTTGCTTCCCTCTAACAGAGCCCAAGTCAATTTTTCTTTTCCTGAGGGTATGGAGGGGGTGTGGAAGGTTGGCAAAAATTTTGAGAGTAAAGGGATACACACATTGACCCAGGACCACATGGCTTTGATTTAACTCCCTGATCACTTTTTTAAAGTGGGCTACACATACCTAGTCCATTCCTCATACATCTTTGAATTCCCTGTAGTAATTATACCAGGACTTTCATTAGTTCTTTAAACAAACACCTACTGAGTACCTATCATGTACCAGTCACTGTTTCCAGCACTAACAAGAAACACACCTCTCAGAAGTCTGACTCATTGGGTGTTTACTACCTTACATTCCCCTTCAGGGATTCCTTCCTCCCTTAGCTTTTTCCTCTACTATTAAATTCAGGGAAGGAGCTAAGAAGCTTCATTCCCCTGAAGTACCCACAAATCCTATGACTTTCCAACTCGGAGCCTAATTCCTGCCTAGAGGCTGCCACTTTGTGCTTTGAAAGACTTATGACATTTGTCAAGGGGCTACATCCCTAAAGCTGAATTTCCTGTACTTTCAACTCCCTGACAATAAGGGCAATAGCCAGGAATGTTGTTAAAAATAGAGGCTTAAAAACTGCATCTGAAAAATTAGGTTAGGAGAGCAGTTTTCTTGGGCTGTGGAGCTGCTGAGCCCTAACCCAAACCTTGCTCCATCTCTAGGGTTTAAAGTGCTACCCTATTTTTGTTTGAGATAATTATTTTCTTGCCACCCTGGAGACTCACTGACCGACTTGTCGCACTGTGGTTTTTCAGTCAGATGGTGGCCTCAAAATATGCCAGTCCAGGACTAAAGATCACAAGACTCATACCTGAGGCCTAGGCTTCTACACTGGCAAACTGGAAGGACACAACTACTTATCAATAAGACAGACATCTTCTTCTGCATAAGAGAACAGATGCAGACTGTAAAGATGAAACATGACATGAAATTTGGAATAAACTTGTCAAAAGTGGGGAGACCCAGTTGCAGTGGCTTATGCCTATAATCCTAGCACTTTGGGAGGTTGATGTGGGAGGAATGCTTGAACCCAGGAGTTCGAGACCAGCCTGGGCAACACAGCAAGACCTAATTTCTACAAAAAAACAAAAATTAGCCAGACATGGTGATGCACAACTATAGCCCCTGCTATTCAGGAGGCTGAGGTAAAGGATCGCCTAAGCCCTGGAGGTTGAGGCTGCAGTGAGCCATGATTGTGCCACTGCACAACAGCCTAGGCAACAGAGTGAGACACTGACCAAAAAAAGGGGGTGGAGGTATTAGAGTTGTAGAAATCTGCAAGAGGCAACTCTTTAACAGGACAAATGAGGAAAGAAGGAAGCCACTAACTGAGAGTGAGTGGGGTGCAGTGTCTGTCTGTATGTCTTTACACATATTACCTGCTAGTTTATTTTCCTACCAATCAGTTAGGGCTTGTCATTCTCACCTTTTTACAGATGAAGATGACCATTAAGTTCTTTTTCAAGAGCATAGGGAATCTATTTTGGAATGAAACACATCAACTAGGGAAAGAGAAGACAGCCTCACCTGTGTAGAACAGTGGAGTCGGGCCCTTCTGGGTGTCTCCAGTTAGCGCCTTTCACAGGTAACCACCAGGGAGCAGCTGCAACCTCAAAACAACCCAGAACAGGCTGACATTAGCTGCAATGATTCTAGAAAACACTCAGTATATACAGCAAAAATCTCAGTCACCAACTTCCATTTGGGTTACAAGATACTTTCAGCAGAATATCAAAAATAAATATGTATAAACAAACCTCTAACAAAAAACATATTATTTGATCCTTAAAGCACCACAGTGATCAAATAAATATGTATTAAATGGTGTGTATCCTTGAGAATTTCAAGAAGATAGACTGCTAGCCAATCTTCTATAAACTCTATGGCAGGTAGTATTGCTCCTTACAATTAAGTGCAGGACCAAGGGTCAACCAAGGTAGTCAGAGGTTAAACGGAAGCACAAACAAAAAATTGGACTGCATTTCAAAACTCCCTGGTTCAACTTCCAGTCCAACATTAGCTGTGTGATCCTGGTCAACTTCATTACTCATCAAGCTCCTGAGAGTTCTCATCTGTAAAGCCTACTGTTACTAGAACCTTAACTCCTACTTTATGGTTCTATTGATCAAAATAACAACAGCAAGTGGTCCTCTCAGCAAATGATTTGGTTAAGAACATAGGCTTTGGAGTCAGTCAAAATGAGATCTGAATCATGGCTCTGCTGTTCATGGTGTGACCCTTGGCAACTTATTTAACCTTTCCAAGCCTGTTTTCTCATCTGTAGATAGAGACAGTAACAGCACCTACATCCCAGGTTACTGCAAGGAGGAACTATAACATACATAAAAAAGCTTATGATTATGCCCTTAGTAACTCAGACTAATGACTTAGGAAGTAGTCAGTAAAGGAACCAGTCTCACTATGGCCCCATGACAATGAGTCAGGAGGAGAACCACAAAAAAATCGTCACTGTTGTTGCTAATACTAGCTAAAGAACAGATGTTTGCAAATTATTCTTCTAAGACAAACTAGAGAAGACTCAAGGTTATCCCCACAACAATGTTACACTCAATCATATGCATCCTGATGAGCCTGGCTGAGTGGAAGTGAAGGGAAGATGTGTTCCTGCTAACAATTACAATAATCACTGAAAACACCAAACCCCATTCTTGTTCATTCTTTTTTCACATCAACACAATCAAACATTCAAAGTACTTCAATCATGATTTGATGGAAAAAGCCAAGTTTTAAACAATATTTCAAGAAAAGAGGCATTACGTCCTTAAATGACACTACAGCAAGGTCTTTTATTTTACAGACAGCAGGAGAATGGAAAGGCATGGCTTTTTTCTATTTTATTGTGGCTCTGCAGAAACTAATCTGGGTCTGTTCTCATTGACAGGACTGCTTGTGTTTAGGTGTGAATGACAGGTAATTCACTCAATGTCAAGGGAGGTGGTGCCTAGAAAGCTCAGATTATCCTACTCTGGAGTTTCAGGACATCTTCAGATCACTCACCCAAATCTACCCCATCCCCAACACTAAGCACCATCACCAGAAGGTTCTAGTTTTTACATTAAAAATAAATAAATAAATAGATAAGCTTTTAAAAAGTATGGAAAAATATAGCAATGTGCTAACCTTTATTTAGTCTGAGTGGTAGGTACCAGAATGACTTTTTTTCTTATATCCTTTGTGTTTTGAAATGTTTCACCATTAGTAATGTTTTTAAAAGTCACAATTTGTTTATTCATTCTACTACTAATAGGCATTTGAGGCTACTGTCAATAGTGCTGCCTCTGAGAATATTCTTAAAAGATTTTGTGGCTTTTGGTAAAGATACACATGTGTTTCTGTTGGTTGTACACTGTGAGTGGAGCTGCTGGGCCACAGGGTATACATATGCACAGCTATGGGATAGACGCCAAACACAACCCTTCAGCAGCAGAAGGTCCCCATGGTTTCTGACTCCTTCAAAAGGAAGCTTCCCTGGAGTTGATGTATGTACAGAACCCCATAGGGCCTCTCCCTAGTGGCCCCTAGTGGCCTCTCAGTCCATACCCTTTTCCTCTCCTCTTCCCCTCAATTCATTCTGGTTACAAATGTTTATTGAGCACCCACTATATGCCTGGTACTGAGCCTAATTCCTGGAGGAGATCTACAAATTCCAGAAATCCTCAGAGTATGATTTAAGACAGCTGATATAGTGATAGCTTTAAAAGTATTTACTTTACATATAGTAATTAATTCTGCAATTGCAAAAAGTGGGATACAAAGTATGAATCTAGTCACCTCATTTTCCTTCAAATTTGTCTCTAAAATTCAAATTGGTGGGTTCAGATACCACTTTACACATATCAGTGCTATAGTTTTTTTTTTGTTGGTTTGTTGGTTTGTTTTTTGAATTGGAGTCTCACTGTCGCCCAGGCTGGAGTGCAGTGGCACGCTCATGGCCACCCTAGCATCGACCTGCTGGGCTCTGGCGATCCTTCCACCTCAGCCTTCCAAGCAGCCAGAACTACAGATGTACGCTACCACGCCCAGCTAAGTTTTTGATTTATTGTAGAGATGAGATCTCACCATGTTGCCCAGGCTGGTCTCAAACCCGTGGGCTCAGGCAACCTTTTTGCCTCGGCCTCCCAAAGTGCTGGGATTACAGGCTTAAGCTACGGCGCCCCACCAGTGCTAGAGTTTCTGACCTCATTTCTTCCCCCCCTCTTCTCCTCCCCCCCCAACACTCACTCACTCTCTCATTCTAGGCATCTGCTTTTCATTTCTTCTGATATCTATCTTTTCTGAAATCTTTCACCACTACCCTAGCAACCCAAAACAGACTAACAGCTTATAAGACTTATAGTCACAGAGCTATATGAAGATCACCAATCTCAATTACGTGCACAGCAAAACAAAAAGAACATACTGGCTGGAGTGTGGGGAAGGGGATACTGTCTTTGACCAACAGCCATCACCTAGTTTTTTGGTCCAAAAGAATAAGACCTGAAGCAAGGATGCAAAGATAAATGTATAGTAGATCCACACATAATACTGTTTCAAATTAAAATTACAAAATAACTCAACTGTTCTTGGTATCCTTCCACACAAAGGAATACTATACAATTAGATGTCAAAATATATTCTGATGTGGAAATATGAATATGTTATCAAGGAAATCTATAGAATACACATTTGATTCCATTTCTGTAAAATGGACACAAAAAATATATATGTTAGTAAAATAAGAAGGAAAGTCTGGAATACTGTACATACAGGGGTGAAGGACTGGGGGGGAAGACTATTTGACTTTTCTAGAATCAGCATGTATCACTGTCACAGGTTTTCTCACCATTGACAGCACCATTGATATTTTAAGCCAGATAATGTCTTGTCAGTGGTGCTGCCCTGTGCATGGTAGGTTGTTTAGCAGCATTCCTGACCTCTACCCACTAAATGCGTCACACCCTCCCTTCCCCACTCCAACCGTGACACACAAAAATGTCTCCAGACACTGCCAAATGTACCCTGAAAGGAGCAAATTAACCACTGTGCTATGACAATCAGGGAAAAAAATTATTCTTCTTAAATGTTAATATACATTTTCTGGTCTAACTTATGGCAAGTCTATCCAAAGTCACTGGATGTCTTCTTTTTCCAAATGTTACTGCTTCTTAACTCAATGTTTTTAAAAACTTGTTCTTGAACACCTGTTCTTGAAAATAAATGCTATTCTACTATGTTTAGAAACTTAAGAAATAAACAACGTTGAGAGCCATATATTAGTCATTTTATCAAGGCTACACTCAAATTTCTTTTCTTTAACAGGAAGAAATAGTTGTCAGGTGTGTTGTTTATGGAGCAGAAGCAGCAACACGAGTGGACTAAATTCTATGATAAACCTCATCCTAAAAACAGAAACTTTTTTGGATGTGGTTGTCTACCTACACATTTTCTGATCAGCTGAGACAACTTCCAGAGTTACAGCACTCCCTTATTATATCCAGGGGGAAAAGGACTTTAACATGACCTATTTCTAGTTAACCATCTCCATAGCAACTGTCTAGGGTTTAAGTTGAAACAGCTGTACCAGCCAGCCAACCACCAATTACAATGTAAATAGGATCCATGTGAGTATTGAGGTCCTCTTGAGAAATGGACTTTGGAGAGCAAAGAGCACCTCTCTCTGGGGACATAACAAGACTTGTAGTAGCAGCTTCAAGAAAACGAAAGGGGAAAATAGCAAAGGTGCCTTTATTCTTGCCAGAGGTGGTAAATTATGCTTCTTATACACACACAGCCCAGAATAAAATCGGCACAGGAAAAAAGATAGAGCACTGTGTAATTATGCATATTTACAAGTAAAAATGTCAAATCCACAACTTTACAACTGCTCTCTTAAAAATTAAATGCATTTTAGACAAGCAGATTAAAAAGATGGACGTTTCTTAAAACGTAGTATAAACATGACGGCAGTTACCCCTATAAAAACAGTCTGGGAGAATTTTTCAACTGGCATCAGCGAACAATGAGAAATTGCAGATCTGTTCAAATTCATGAAGTATAAATAAAACCAGAGAGAATTTAGCAACTGAAGGAAGTAAATGGAATAAAGAGCACACAATGAGTAAAAAAAATCTTTCTTCAGCATCCAATACAAGTGTGGAAAGTTAGGGAATATGGTTTGAATAAATGGCAAAAACAAATTAATCATCAAAACAGGTAGTCAAGTCTGACAGCTTATTTCAAATCAAATCCTGGATCAGGTAACTTGACGACTTAATAGACTGCATGGGAGAGAAAAATGCATGCTTTTTCAAATAGGATACAAATATTTATGAAACTTAAGACAGATCTGAAATTTTTCAATACTTTTTGCTTCAGTTTTTAGTGAAATTCCTCAAGCTATAATACACTGTGTTCCCAAAACACACAATCAGTATACTAGAAATATTTCATGACCGTAAGAAAGGAGTGGAAACCCTATTCAGAGTCATTCACTACGGACAATGCAAAAATGCCCTGTGGGATCTCTGGGCTCTAAGAACCCTTAAAAGTGATCTATTTTACTCATTTTCAGTTGAGACCTACATAATTATGGGGGTGGGGAGTGGGTTTAGGGTTTTTAAAAATTAGTAGGAATAGGAGAAAACATTTTTTACTGCTTAAAAAATACTTTTTAGTTTTGTGGACAAACAAGTGCCAGTATAAACTGATATAACCTATATCTAAAACAGTGTAACAGTACTCAGCAAAAGTCTACATCACTGCATACCCAGTGAGGAGACTGGTTGAATCACTTACTGTATACCCATATGAAAGAATACATAATAGTCATTAAAAATATATGCAAGAGAAATGTTCATTATTTGGATAAATGTTCATGCTTTACTGGAAGTGAAAAAAGCCAATTTAAAAAATGTTTATACGACTCTGTTTAAAAATTTGTCACTATATAGACACAAACACACCTACACACACCCCAAGAAAATATTAGTAGTACATATATTACAATGTTTGCAATGATTATTTCTGGATGCTGAGAATATGACATATTTAATGTTCTTTTTTGTGATATTTTTAGTGTCTGAATTATCTACAGTTAACATATTTGTATTCAGAGTTTATGTTTTCCTTTTCTTGTTTCTATTCTTTCTTTTCTTTTTTTTTTCTCTTTTTTGTAAAACCAGGGGTCTCGCTATGTTACCCAGGCTAGTCTCAAACTCCTGTCCTCAAGTGATCCTCCCACCTGCACCTCCTAAAGCACTGGGATTACAGGCATAAGAGTGCTAGGTCTAAGTTTTTTCTCTTTTAATGGAGCTCAGGCAATTTTACATTGAAAAAACAAAGTAAGCAATAGTATGTGCTCATTAAAATTACTTACATTACCACTATACTGTAAATTTCATTTTATATTTACCTCCCATTTCATCAATAAGCATACAGTTTCATATTTTTTCAAACTATATATTGATTATTTTCATTGATTTTATTACATTTTTAATGTTTTATTTGAACTTCACAATGATCATTTTTTAGTGTCTGTACAATATTTTGTCATGTCAATGTACCACAATTTACCAATCTCCTAATATTGAACCATTCAGGTTATATTCAAGTTCGTTTGTTGTTGTTTTTTTTGATATTATAAATAGCACTACAGTGAACATCCTCAAACATCTGCATTTATATCTTTTTCTTCTTCTAAATTTCCAGAAGTGGCATCACTGTAACCTAAGAGAGTGTCTTTACAGTTCTTGCTAAAAATAATCATTTTTTAAAAATCCCCGACATTAATAGATGGTGTAGCTAGTTTTCCTCTGGAAAGAGAACTGAGTATACGCATAAAACACAACACCCAAGATGAAAGCATTTATTATGACTCTTTATAAAGAGGCTCCATTTAGGAACCTTAACTTGCTAATATCTTACTAATAGAACTTTTCCAATGTACAAACAGGGAAATTACAGAAAGCTGGAATGCCTTCTGATTGCTTCTGTACTACTTTTTCATGCCTTGCAATCTCTGAAGTTTCTGAGAAGAGGGGCCAAATAAAAGACAGAGTATGGAAAAGGCATTCTATGAACAGGAAATTCTCACACACAGGTTGTTTTGGAGGTCAACCACAATATGAATAATTCCACTTATGATCTGTAAAAGGAAGGAAAAGGAGCAGCATCCTCATCCCAAAGAGCATCACATTAAAAGAAGGCAGGGACTTTTGCTGCAAAGGCAGCCTAGGCTCACAGTTTGAGACGATCTACTTCCTGCCTATGGTTACAGATAGCCATCTGCAGAGGGTCATGTAATATCACAGCTCAATAGCTGTCCCTTCAAAGGAGATGATGGTACTGTACTAGCCAATCTCAGCATATGGCTGCAAGATCACAGAGCAAATTCTGAACAGTCTGCAGAGCTAACCCCTCAGGTTGCCAGCCTGGCACATCCCATTTCACCAGGCATCAAGACACTTTGCACTAGTGACAGGATGATGACTGCTCATTTTCCTCCTGCTGGGGGCTATGCACTATATACACTATACAGGAAGTATCTGCATATTTTTAGCAATACTGGGTATCCACAAAGTTTTGCAAGAGCTGGTAAAGCAAACACAGACTCAGCAGAAGAGTGGAAAGCTGGCTTACACTCAGGTATTAAATGTTTTCCCAACATTGCCGCAAGCTTAACACGTGCATGCTTACAACATGACAGGATCTTAAAGGTAGAAAGGATCTGAGAGGCGATCTATTGAACTTTCTTCATTTTACTGATGGAAAAATAAGCCATGGAAAGTGGCTAATAGTGACAGAGATAGGATCTTTCCATTATCCAAGCATTTCTGAATAGCTGTTTCCTAACAAGATGTTAGTAGGTACAGGAGGGAAAAAAAAGGTCCAACCACTAAAGCAGTCATAGAAATTATAAAAACACTGGGTTAGTCAAAGTTAAACTAGTTTGTAATGGCAGGACTTCTCAGAATCTTTAAGTTGCTAATGTAGTATGTACTAAGTCTTGAGTAAGGGGATAGATACCATATGTACTTGAGCCAAGTGCTGAAGAATTCTGGGTGCCAATTCTGGCTCTTAATTACTACATAATTAGCCATGTGATATTTCCTTGGCAAGTTACTTAACTTCTCTGAGCCTCAGTTTTCTCTATCAGTAAAATTAGTATACTAAGAGAATATATATAATAGGCTTGCTGTGAGGATTTAGCATAACAAGCACTCAATATATGGCTACATACATGTGGGTATTGGTATATGACTATAAACCTAGAGAAGAGATTCATGATAGCATTCATTCATTCATTCAACAAATATTTGATGAGCACCTGCTCTATGTCATTCCTGTGCTAGGCAATGGGGTTACAAAATCAAGGTGAATCATAATGGAGAGAGACAAATAAGCAGATAATTTCAAGTCTGTCCTAAGTACTGTGGCCAAGAGGAGCTCAGTGAGCCATGGGAGCTCAAGGTGGGGCACCCAATCAGTCTTCAGATGCCTCCCACAGGAAGTGAGAAGGAGGAAGAAATGAGGCAGGGTGGGGACAAGAAGGACTCTCCATGCAGTGGGCTGCCTGGATTACAGGTGTAATTCACCTAATCCAGAAAAACTTGGCACCAATATTTTTTGCTAAATAAAAGTTACCAAATATCTTCAGAAACTTAGATCTGAAGGGATGCCAAGAGCTCACCTGGTTTCAACCTGTATCCAAAGGGATCTTCTCTATAATGTCTCTAGGTGAATAGGAATAATGTAGGCTGAATATTGGTCCCCATTTAACCTGTTATCCATAATTAAGAGAATCCCATTTCACTCTCAAAAGTATCCCTATATAGACAATAAATTATATGGTCACCAAAAGAGGGTCCCCAGTCTCAGCTTGAACAATTTAGGTGACAGATATCACTTCCTGGTAGATAGTCCCTGTCATGTTCAGATCACTCTAACAAAGAGTTCCTAATCCATAGCTAAACTGAAACCTGTCTCCCAGAGGCCTTGACCAAGGACCACATGGAATAAACCAAATTCCTTTTTCATCACCCTCCAGGCATCTGTAGAATAATTATAACTCATTCACCTCTTAGTCTTCTTTAGGGCTCAGTAATTTATTCAACTTTCCCAGGTTCTCCAATCTCAAGTTAAGGGCATCACCATCTCCCCAGTTGCTCAGGTAAAACTCATGAGTCATACCTGATTCCTGTTTTTCCTTTTCCTCCCATGCTCTCAGATGTACTTCCAAGTATCAAATCACTTCTTAGCATTTCTGCTCCTTCCATCTTGCTCCCTGGCTCCGTTATGTCTCACCTGGACCATCACAAAACTCCATACAGAAGCCAGGGTGGTCTCTTTAAAATGTTAATGAATCCAGTGGCTTCTAACTGCACTTGAGATGAAACCCACACTCTTCTGCAGGCTATAAGTCTCTGCATAATCCACCCCCTGCCTACTTCTCCAACCTGACCCTACGCCACAAACCCCCTTGCTCATCACTCCTTCGTTACTGGCCATGCTGGCCCTGCTCATTGTTTAGATTTCAGCTCAGGTGCCACCACCTCAGAGAGGCCATTGCTGACCCCACAGATAAAAGGGCCCAACTATACTATACTGCAATCACTTTCTATCCCATTATTCTGTTTTATGTTAATTACAGGCCATCATCATATTCAAGTGTAAGTTGACTTGTTTAGATCTGTGCCTTACAGAACTATAACCTCCACGAGAATAAGGAGTTACATCTGGTTCTCTGTTGAATCCACAGCACTTAGAATACTGCCTCGCCTCTGTTTAATGAATAAAGTCACCTGTTCCTCAGGTTGGCACGCTTTCCAAACCCCTCACCACTTTGGGTAACTCTCTTCTAGATTTGATAAACATCAATTTTAGCCAGGCACGGTGTCTTATGCCTATAATTCCAGCACTCTGGGAGGTGGAGGTGAGAAGATTACCTGACCCCGGGGATTCAAGACCATTGTGGGCCACTTGGCAAAACCTCGTCTCTACAGTAAATTAAAAAATTAGCCAGGCATGGTGGTGCACACCTGTAGTTCCAGCTACTTGGAAGGCTGAAGCAGAAAGATCACCTGAGACCAGCAGGTAGAGACTGTGTGGCCATGGGCATGCCACTGCACTCTAGCCTGGGTGACAGAGGGAGACTCTGGCTTAAAAAAAAAAAAAAACAATTTAACACACTATCTTTCAGTGGAATATCCATTTGTGGAGGGAGAGAGAGAATCAAGTCTTGGCTTAGGGGTTTTAAACAGGGGTCTGTAGGGGGAAAGGTAGCAGACTGGCTCTTAGGTACTAGTAGGTGCCCCTCTCAGCTCCACCTAGAACTGAGACAAGCCATTTCCCCTCCTAGGTCACAGTTGCCTTATCTATAAGACAAAGGCTTTTTAGCCAGATCATTTTGAAAGTTCCATCCATTCTAAACTCCTTTTTTTGCATAAATTTATCTTAAAGCTGGACATCCCTAGGCATAACCATCTATTCTAGTCTACCTTCCATGGAGGCTGATGATGCAAATCCCAAGATTTGGGCAACAGGGAATGTCAGAATCATTTGAATTTCTTAATCCAAGTTAGGCCTTAAAAGATTCATGACTTGAAAAGAAATTTAAGGACATCTTAAACAGGTATTTCAAATCTGAACCTCTGGGACCACAGCAGGCCTCACACATACTCATTCTGATCAGGTGCCTTGGCGCAGGTTAGAAAAAATAATGTGTGTCCTGTTATCCTATTATATGGGGTTCTCACCTTCCCGGGTTATCATGTTTTGCTTCCTGAGTCTGTGCCACACACTGCCTCCTAAGTCAGGTGAACAACCACTCTTCAAAAAAAGACACAAAAGACAGTGTTATGTTCTTATCTTATCCAATCAGCCAGCCCTGGACTGCCCTTCCCAAATAACTCAGTTACTGTGAACTCACCTCAACCCTGGTGACCAGGCCAGCACTCTTCACCAAGACAAAGCTGATTTTACCATATGAGACAGGTCATGTCAGGTCCGAGCCCTGCTCTTTTCAAAAATTCAACATTCTAACAGCTCACACTAAAATGGCATTCTTTCATTTTTTGACATTTATTAAGTGCTTATTAAATGTCAATTACTGTACTGGGGATAAAATGGTGACTAACATGGCTGTATTCCTACCACCTTTGTAGAACATACCTAACAAAGGGCAAACCTACACAAATAATTATCACTAAATGTGAGATGAATAATATGAAAAGATAGCATAAGAAGCCAAAGAACAAATAGCAGATGGAGATCATCTAAATCTGGAATGTGGGATGATAGAAGAATGTTCCAAATGACTTCCCTGAGGAAGTGTGGCTGAGCTGGGTGATGCAAGCTAAAGGTGGGCAGTGGCAGCATGTCCCTATGCCAGATGCTTTGCCCTACATGTCCCCAAGATGAGCTCTTCTTCATGAAAGGTTCCCTTCAAACGCTGCTTCCTCACCCAGGCCTGCCTGGATCAACAAATTCGGCTTTCCACACACCTCCCAGTTCCTCATCAGGACTCCTGACCACAGCATCCTGCTAGTTTCCTTTCTAAAACTCTTCTCAACTTATTATTTCATATTACCTAAACACTCTAAGATACTGTGGATTTCATATGCCCTTATTCTTTTTGAATAATTAATGGATAATTTTTAAGACATAGTAAGTTTACTTTTATTACTCTAACACATTTGATGTAAAAATTCATAAATCAGGGAAAAAAACACACAAAAGTCTAACTTAACTTCAGTGTTTATGTGACTGCATCCCCTAGACTTTGAGAAGTTGAAGGGCCGGAAGAGTATCTCCCATCTCTTTATTCTCAGAAACAGAAGAGCACGGTACCAGTAAGACAGGAGGACAGTTACAGTTGTTTGCTGACCAAGCAGACCACATCTTAAGCCAAAAAGGAAATCATCAAATGGAGGGAGTTAGACTCACTTCCACCTCTAGAAGTCAAGAACAGACCCCACTAATGGACAGACAATCAAGGAAACATGAATCTAAACAACAAATCAAAAGATATGCTAACTGTATCTATCCCAAAAAAGTGAAAGCAAAGACTCAAGGAAAAGACATTCTGATACATACTACAACACAAATCCTGAAGAACCCTGAAGATATGATGTTTAGTGAAATAAATCAGGCACAAAAGGTCAACTATTATACAACTCCACTTATGTGATATGCCTAAAATAGGCAAATTCATAGAGACACAAAGTATAATATAGATTATCAGAAGGCTGAAGGGAGAAAGAATGGGGAGCTATTACATAATGAGTACAGATTCTGTTTGGGATGATGAAAAGTTCTGGGAATGCACAATGGTGATAGGTGTACACCACTGGAAATGTATTTAATGTCACTGAATTATGCACTTAAGATGATTAAACCGGCATATTTTATGTTATATATATTGTTTACCATAAACACACACAGAAAGATATATCACTAGTATATTCCTCTAATCAAAGCCTCTAAGATAATCCAAGAGGATTTATTCTAGATCATCAAATCCTTTCAAAACATCATTATAACTTGGTAGTCTGCTACAAGAGATATTACCAAATCTTAGAAATGGGCAACAGTAAAGCAAAAAACAAAAAGAAAACCCTCAATTTTCAATTAGACTAAGCAAAGAGAGTCCACTGGAAGAAACCAGAACAAAAAATAAAATAAACAAGTACCAACCTCTAGATGACCCAGATGTTGGAATTATCAGACAAAGACTTTAAAACAGCTATTGTAACTATCATCTATTAAGCAAAGGTAAATGTTCTCAAAATGAATGGAAAGACAGGAGTTCTTTGCAGGAAAAAAAAAAGCTATTTTTAAAATGATATTTTAGAATTGCAAAATATAATATCTGAAAGAATAACTTCATTGCATAGCCTCAAGAGAAGAATGAAGATGACAGAGAAAATAGTCAGGAAACTTGAAAACATATCAATAGGAATTATACAATCTGAAGAACATAGAGATAACACCATTTTAAAGTAATAAACAAAGACTCAGGAACCTCTTGGGATAACACAAAAGGTCTAACATTACACTGGAGTCCCCAAAAGAGAGGAGAGACTGGTGTTTAAAAAAATACCTGAAGCATGATACAGTGGCTCATATCTGTAATCCCAACATCTTGGGAGGCTGAGGTAAGAGGATTGCCTGAGCCCAGGGGTTCGAGACCAGCCTAGGCAAATTGGTGAGACCTTGTCTCTACAATATATCAAAAAATTAGCCAGGCAAGGTAGAGCGCACCTGTAATACTGGCTACTTGGAAGGTTGAGGTGGTAGGATCGCTTGAGCCCAGCGGGTCGGCACTGGGGTGGCGGAGACTGTGCCACTACACTCCAGACACAGATAGAGTGACACTCTGACTCAAATAAATAAATAAAGAAAAATAAAAACATTAGCTTGGTATGGTGGCATGTGCCTATAATCTTAACTACTTAGGAGGCTGAGGTGGGAGGACTGCTTCAGCCCAGGAGTTTGAGGCTGCAGTGATTTGTGATTGCACCACTGCACCCCAGACTGGGTGAAAAAGTAAGAACATCTCTCTAAAAACAAAATTTAATTTAAAACTACTTGAAATAATGGTTGAAAACTTCCCAACTGTGGTTAAAGAAATAAATGGACAAATATAAGAATCTCAACAAACCCCAAATAGGAAAATCTCTAAAAACACAATGTCCAAGTACATCCTAATCAACTGCTAAAGGCAAAATATTTTTTTAAATCTTGAAATAAGAACATAAAATAATGACAAAATACACATAAGAAAACAGTCATTCAAATTACTATCACTGGAAATCATGTAGACCAGAAAGGTTGTGAAACAATATTTTTTAAAGACTTTAAAGAAAATACTTTAAACCCAGAACTCTATATCCAGGGAGGTGGGGGACACACCTCATCAACAAGGGCACATGTATAATGAACATTTGTACACCTAGCCCTGAACTGTACCCCACATCTTTATAATAAAAAAATTAAAAGTTAAAAAATAAAAAATAAGTGAGAAGGTGAAAGGGCAATATTCAAACGATAATAGTTAAGAATAGAGCAAAGTAGCTGAAAACAAACAAAACTTCCCAATGTATGCATTAAAGACAAAGTGAAAACAGACATTAGAAAATATATAGCAATAAGCAAATACAAGACTACTTCAGCACTTTTGGAATTAAAGCAGTAGTCTAAAATGCCAAAGATCCAGGAAACCCAATGAAACTCAAGGAGGATAAATACAAGAAATCATCACTGGCCAGGATCGGTGGTTCAGCCGGTAATCCCAGCACTTTGGGAGGCAGAGGTGAGTGGATTGCCTGAGCTCACGGGCTTGAGACCCGCCGGGCAACTTGGCGAGCCCTCATCTCTACAATAAATAAAAAATTAGCTGGATGTGGTAGTGCGTGCCTGTAGTTCCAGCTACTCGGAAGGCTGAGGCGGAAGGATCGCCGGAGCCCAGCAGGTCGAGGCTACGGTGGCCGGGAGCATGCCCCTGCACTCCAGTCTGGGCGACGGAGTGAGACTCCAACAAAAAAAAAGAAATCATCACCTAGAATAACAAAGACAGGAGATATCTTAGAATCAGCTGGAGTCAGATCACCTACCAAAAAACAGTAACTGACAGATGACTAACTTCTTAACGACAACAATAAAAGCCAGAAGGCAATAAAAAAAAAAATGCCTTCAATGTGCCAAGAAAAAATACTGCCAACGTAAAATTTTTACTTAGTGAAAATATCTTTCAGTAATGAGGCAAAATTAAAGATATTTCAAACAATTAAAAACAAGAAAGGGTCAGGCACAGTGGCTCAAGCCTGTATTCCCAGTACTTTGGGAGGCCCAGGCAAGAGGACTGCCTGAG
Organism: Cephalopachus bancanus; assembly: GCA_027257055.1. NCBI lineage: Eukaryota > Metazoa > Chordata > Mammalia > Primates > Tarsiidae > Cephalopachus > Cephalopachus bancanus. Next base: position 1,364,545 of record JAPVLO010000367.1, on the reverse strand, counting down.
CCCAGGGGTTCAAGACTAGCCTGGGCAACTTGGCAAGACCTCATCTCTACAATAAATGAAAAAATTAGCCGGGCGGTAGTGCACGCCTGTAGTTCCAGCTACTTGGAAGGCTAAGACAGAAGGATCACCCAAGCTTACGGCCACCGCACTCCAGCCTGGGTAACAAAGTGAGACTCCGACTCAAAAAAAACCAAACCAAAACAAGAAAATTTACTGTCAAAGGGTGTTCTTTAGGGAGAGGACAAATGATCTCAGACAGAGTCCCTAATATGCAGAAAGAAATGAAGAGCACAGGTATTAGTAATTGTAGGGTAAACAAATATTGACTAAATAAAAAATTGCTAACAGTGTCTAATTAGTGGAGAAGGAAAACAAATGAGAATGAATAGTGAACGTTAGTAATAGGAGGCCTGACAAGGACAATTAAGTTCACGAACTTGACACCATGCACTTACGTTGGCAGCACCGTACAAACAACTTGGTAAAGTTTCATACCCTTTGAATATCAGTATCTCCCAGCTGTGTTCATGTCAATGTGTGCTAGTGTCTTGCTGAGTGGCGTTCATTATTGTTGCTGCATGTTTTTGTGTGCTGTCGTGAGAATGTCAGAGCTTAAATTAGAGCAACAAAAAACATTAAATTTCTTGTTAAACTTGGCAACAGTGAAAGTGAAATCAGGGACATGTTAGTCCAAGTTTATGGGGATAAATAATACCATGAAAAATACAGCAGTGTACAAATGAATTAATTGTCTGTCTGAGGAACAAGAAAGCATCACTAATGAAGAGGGGTCAGGACGGATAGTAACGAACAGAACTGATGAAAACATTGCAAATATTTGTCAAATTGTGCACCAAAATCATCAGCTGACTGTGAGAAGCAGAGCAGACCAAATAAATACTGCTAGAAAATCAGTTAGGAAAATCTTAACTGAAACTCTTGGCATGAGAAAAGTGTGTGCAAAATGGTCCCAAAGGAGCTCTTGTATCACAACAATGCACCAGCTCACACAACACTGTCTGTGAGGGAGTTTTTAGCCAGTAAACAAATAACTGTATTGGAACACGCTCCCTACTCACCTGATTTGGCCCCCAGTGGCTTTATTCTTTACCTAAAGGTAAAGGAAATACTGAAAGGAAGATATTTTGATGACATTCAGAACGTCAAGGGTAATATGATGAAAGCTCTAATGGTTATTCCAGAAAAAGAGTTCCAAAACTCTTTGACAGGTGGACTAGGCACTGGCATAGGTGCATAGTTTCCCAAGGGGAGTACTTTGAAGGTGATCATAGTGATATTCAGAAAAGAGGTAGGTAGCACTTTTTCTATGATGAGTTCATGAACTTAATTGTCATACCCTGCATATAAGTTGGATGTGGTGACTGGAATAAGGTCTTGGTATCAAACAGCAGAAAAGTTCATGAAATAATACACCTTAGACTTTATATCTGGGTATTAAAATCAATTAACTAAATGAAGACACAAAATTTAAAAAAACTTCTAAGAAGACAAATTTGGAATAAAGGAGAAAAACCAGAAAATATAGGCCAAAAAATGGAGGAAACAGAGGAGACAAAAACAGAATGAAGATAAAGCAAAGAATAAGATGGCAGAATCAAATCTAAAAATATCAGTAATCACAATAAATACAAATTGACTAATGTCTTGATTAATAGACAAAGACTGTTAGAATGAATTCTTTTTAACGCAGCTATATACTATTTATAAGAGATAAATCTAAAAACATAAAGACAGAAATTAAGAATAGAAAGATGAAAAAGTGTACATTAGACAATTGCTAACCAAAAGAAGGCTGGTGCACCTATGTAGATATCAGACAAAACAGACTTTAGCATAAAAATCATTTCAAAGTAAAAGTGAATTCCCATAAAATGTTAAAATATTCAATTTAATGGAAGTCATTAAACTATTTCAATTATTTTATTTTATAAACAGCATTAAAAGTTTTTCTCAAAAATATAGTCATATTTATTTTAATATGTATAAGAACAAAAAAAACTCACAAAGTATATAAATTAAAATAAAAGATGTACCTCATTAGTGAAAACAATTCTCTCCTTGACCAAACTCTAGTCTAGTTCCTCTGAACTCTCTTCTCAGGCCTGACTTTTGGGCTTTCATGTTTGTCTCTGCATTATCCAACTGCAGCAAGAATCTTGCTAAGTCTGTTTGCCAGAATCTCCCACTCTCAAAGTGTGATCACCCTTGATAACTGATCAAAGTTCTCATCTTCCCCATGACCAGGTGATGTCTGATCATCGTGACCTGCCTTCAGCAAGACACTTATTAGGCCAACTTAGCGAGAATCCCCTCTTACCCTTGATGTTTCCTCTTAATAATTTCCCATCTGAGGAAGACACACTTCTAAAGTTATATACAATTATAGCTTTGAAATTTGTTTGTTTGTTTGTTTAAAACTGGAAATAGGATCTTGCCGCGCCTCCCCGGCTGGTCTCAAACTCCTGGGCTTATGCAATCCTCCTACCTTGGCATCCCCAGGTGCTGGGATTATGCATGTGAGCAACCATACCCGGCCAGCTTTGAAAGACACAAAGCAAAAATTGATAGAATGTAAAGAAAATCATCAAATCTGCCATCTTAAATATAGATTTCAACAACTCTCTCAGCAACTACCAAAATCAAGCAGAAAAGAAACATCAGTAAGGATATAGGAAAATTACACAGCAAAAATCAACAATTCTTATATAATGGATATGTATAGAATATTGCACCCAATTGATAGAAAAGGCATATTATTTTCAAACTCACGTGATACAACTATGAAAGTCAGCCCCCAGTAGGTGCCAAAGCTAGCCTCAATAAATTTCAAAGACTAGTATCACAAAGGCCACCTTTGTAACAATGTATGAGTTAAGGAAGAAATTATAATAAACATTAGAAAGTATTTAGAAATAAAACAATGAGCCGGGCTCATGGCTCAGCCTGTAATCCCGCACCTTTGGGAGGCTGAGGTGAGTGGATTGCCTGAGCCCGCGGGTTCGAGACCCACCTGGGCAGCGAGACCTCATCTCTACAATAAATCAAAAATCAGTCGGGCGTGGTAGCACATGCCTGTAATTTCGGCTACTCGGAAGGCTGAGGCGGAAGGATTGCCGGAGCCCAGGTCGAGGCTGCGGTGGCCGGGAGCGGCCACTGCACTCCAGTCGGGATGACAGAGTGAGACTCCAACTCAAAAAAAAAAAAAAAAGAAATAAAACAATGACAAACTAGCACAACACTTGTGGAACTAAAGCACTCAGAAAGAAATCTGCAGACTAACAAAGATTCAAAATTTTGAAACTAAATATCACATTTGAGAAGTCAAAAAAATAATAGTAGCAAGAAAGTTAAGTGACTTTTCCCAAAATCAGCTGGTAAATGGCAGCGATCAGATTCAAAACCAAATCTCTCCGACTCAAAGGCTGTTCTCTTTTCCTTATGGGTTCTCTGAATAAATAAACAAGCATCTAAACTCAGTTTGGGAAAAAGTCTTGGTGGTCATAGAAAATTAAAAACTTTACTTAAAGCTGAATTGATGTTTCCAAGGAAGTGCTGGTTTAATTACTAGAAAAATAAAAGCTCAAACCTCCGAAAGGATGTTGAGCAATGTATCTGTCTTACACGTGCTTTGAATTAAATTTACTTTCCCTAGGTACTAAAACTTACCTTTTTGAATACTTTTTGTTTCTAATGTAGTTAACTTACTAAAGCTTTTCTAAAAATTAATTTTGGGGTGTGACCTTAGAATTCTGCTGGGTCTCAAGGCATTTCTCACTGTAACCCATGCACATTCAGATAACTGAATCACATTCTTACTGATGACTCTCTTTCTAGTTTAGTCTTCACCCAGTTGTGATTAAATAACAGAGGTTCAGGCTGCATTATTCTTTGCCTTCTTTCCCAGTTTACCATTATCCAAATAACAAGATGCCCTGTAACATTTGGACAGGATATGACAATCTAGAAATTGCTTTTTTACTAAACGGGGAAAAAAAGACACTAGATAATTCTGACCCTTCACTGAAACTGGCTTTCAGTTGAAAAGAACTTCTCAAAATAGCTTATTCCTCTCCTTTATCAAGGACACCTATACAGGAATTTGTTTCCTTAAACTTTTAATCTAGAAAGTGCCAAGCTACAGATGAAGAGATAATCATTGTTTCTCAGGCTCCCACCAACAGCAAACGTTTTCTATCTAGTCTATGGCTATTTCTTGTGCCAAAGATTTATGAACACATTAATAACTCAATTATAAAAACAAAACATAATCTTTAAATATCTTAAATACTACATTTTCAACAAAGGAAAATTATCCACAGTATAATATCCCAAAACAAACAAACAACACAATAACAAAAACTTGTCTTAATCCTGAGATTTAATATCTATATCTTTTAAGACCCTTGCTTCAAATTCAGCATCCAAATAATTATCATAAATAAGCAAATTTCAGCACGCACATTACTGTTTTAAGACAATCAATTCACACAGTTTAAAGATACACTTATAAGCTAACTATAAAAACCAGCTCTTACCTCAAAACTTTATATGAAAAGATAACTAGATAAGATGGCAGCAGTACCAACATAGATATTTAATCTCTCCAAATCTATGTATAAAACTAGGCAGAGCAACTGGGTAGTAGTACCCAAAACCTAAGAACAACATGAAGAAGAAATGCATGTGACAAGGTATTCTCACCAAAGCCAAAATACAAACAGGTGAAGAAAACACCACCAACCACAGTACATATGGTTGGGCAGAAGAAAGCAGAAAAAAGCAACAAGGCATAAGACCTGTAAAAAAAAAAAGAAGTCCCAAAAAGCCAACAGGTATCACTGGAAAGCACAGGAGGACATGCTTGAGAAGAGCAGCTAAAACTGGAAGGAATTTTGCACACTCCTATGACAAGTGACTTAGTGAAAGGGACCCATGGTAATAAAGTGTGAAGATGCTGGAGTAGTCATGTACCGTGAACTCTCGAAACTAGCCTGCTAGGGTTCCCTTCCAGAATAGAGTCCACACCAAGGAGAAACCACAAGGGATAAAATCAAACTCTTGAAATAGAGGGACAAGAGTGAAAAAGGAAAGAGAAGTGGTGAAGGCGGGGAAAAGATCTAGGAAATTTCAAGACACGGGAAGCCATATTTTAAACACCACATGAACACAACTAAGAGAGAGCTCAGGAAAGTTACAGAGTTACCCGGAACCATGCCTCCTTCTGAAGGTTCAAAAAAACTGAGTTCACGTAAAAATGAGTAACAGAAAATACTCAAACTCAAATCTAGTCCAAAATTACTATAAAAAGAAAGAGAAGAGAAAGCAGAGCAACATCCTTACAGACAACAAATGCAGTCAGGAAGATATGCTAAAAAAAAAAATCACAACAGTGTTTCAAAATGAGGAAAATGACATTAAGAAAATGATACCAAAAAGAAAAAGACAAAAACACCCACTGCCATGGCTCATGCTTATAATCCTAGCACCTGGGGAGCCTGAGGCAAAAGGACTGCTTGAATCCAGGAATTCAAGACCTGCCTGGGCAAAATAGCAAGTCCTCATCTCTAAACAAAAACAAAAAAAGAAAATTATACAAGAGAGAAGAAATAAATCAGAATTTTAAAACTCAGATGAGGTGCAGAAGTCAAGAAACAACTGAAAATAAAAGAAGTCATTAAAGAAATGAACACAGATAATTTAAAATCCACAGAAGACAAAAAGGAAGAAAAATTTTAAATTAAAAAAGATAAAGGGCCAGTCATGGTGGCTCACACCTGTAATCCCAGAACTTTGGGAGGTTGAGGTGAGAGGATTGCCTGAGCCCACGGATTTGAGAGTAGTCTGGGCAACTTCGGGTGACCACCTCTCTACGATAAATAAAAAAAATTAGCCGGGTGTGGTAGTGCACACTTGTAGCTCCAGCTACTTGGAAGGCTGAGACGGAAAGATCGCCCAAGTCCAGCAGGTAGACACTGGGGTGGCTGTGAGTGTGCCACTGCACTCCAGCCTGGGCAACAGAGTGAGACTCCAACTGAAAAAAAAAAAAGATAAAGGCCAGGTACAGTGGCTCAAGCCTGTAATCCCAGTACTTTGGGAGGCTGAGGCAAGAGGATTACCTGAGACCAGGGGTTCGAGATCAGCCTGGGCAACTTGGTGAGACATTGTCTCTATAATCAATCAATCAATAAAATTAGCCAGGCGTAGTGACATGTGTCTGTAGTTCTAGCTACTTAGAAGGTTAAAGTGGAAGAATCTTCTGAACCCAGCAGGTCGAGGTTGCAGTGGCCGCGAGTGTACACTGCACTCCAGCCTGGGTGAAAGAGTGATACTCCAAATTTAAAAAAAAAACACATAAAAATGATTCAAAAGAAAGCTATAAACACTGAAAATGAGTAAAAAGAATCCTATAAACAGATATATGAAGAATTCCTAAAAAATAAAACAAAAGTAAGGACACAGAAAAAATAGTAAAAAGTCTAACAGAAAATTTTCCTGAAGTTTTAAAAATATTGTGAAACTACATCTTAAAAAAACAAACCTGGCCGACCTCAGTGGCTCAGCCTGAAATCCCAGCATTTTGGGAGGCTGAGGCCAATGGATTGCCTGAGCCCGCAGGTTTGAGACCACTTGGCGAGACCTCATCTCTAAAATAAAATTAAAAATAGCCAGGTGTGATAGCACATGTCCGTAGTTCCCGTTACTCAGAAGGCTGTGACAGAAGGATCACCGGAGCCCAGCAAGACGATGCTGGGGTGGCTGTGAGTGACATGCCACTACTCTCCAGCCTGGGTGAAGGCGTGAGACTCCAACTCAAAAAAAACAAAACAAAAAGAACCCAAACCCCATACCTGAAAACACTGACCCACAATGACAAACACCAAGATGCAGTCTAGTGAAATGACTGAATACTACAGAAAAAGTCCTTAGATATTTAAGCAAAAACAACACACAATTTTCAAGGGAAATAAAATTAGATTATCAGAGTTTTCAACAGCAATGTTTTGTTCTAAAATAAAACAAAATAAAGTATGTAAGATACTCAAGGAAAGCAAATGAGACCCAAAGATTTCATATCCAGCAAAAATGAATTTACAGCATCAAGAGCACTGAGAAACCGTCATCAGCATGCAAAAACTCAGGGAATATTGTTCCCATGGCCATCTCCTGAAGAATTTAGTAGAAAATGAGCTTCATCAATTCTAATGACTAATGAAACACTAAACACAGAAAACATTAAACATGTAGTCACTTGTAGAACAAGACTTACATAGAGTTAAAATGGAGAGAGTACTCTGTACAATTGGACATATGCTTCAGTAATTCAGAAATAGTACAATTATTTTAAAACTAGGGGAGAAACAGGAAAAGTATATGTAAATGTTTGGAATTTTATTTACCCTATCCTCAGTAATTACACTTGGGATGGTAGCATTAGTATTGTTATTTTGAAACTAGACTGTTATGTATATAATCTGGGATAAAATAAATGAGTAATTATGGGCTATTCTAATTCTATCATCCTGTATCCTGGAAAACCAAGATTCCTAGTGTAGAAGAAAGGAGACAGATATAACACAGAAGAAGCTAAGTTAAAAATCATGAAATGGAAGTATCTCTGTGAACTCATGGGGAATTTTATCTCAGCTCTGTCTACTGAGGAAGCCTAGTAACAAAGACCAATCTAATAGCAATGAGCACACCTAGAATCCAGATAGTAGTTCTTGAAATATTATTTTTTATTAAAAGATATTAGGAGCCGGGCTCGGTGGCTCAGCCTGTAATCCCACGCCTTTGGGAGGCTGAGGTGAGTGGATTGCCTGAGCCCGCGGGTTCGAGACCCACCTGGGCAGCGAGACCCCACCTCTACAATAAATCAAAAAATCAGCCGGGCGTGGTAGTGCATGCCTGTAATTCTGGCTACTTGGAAGGCTGAGGTAGAAGGATCGCCGGAGCCCAGCAGGTCGAGCCTCCGGTGGCTGGTAGCGGCCACTGCACTCCAGTCTGGGCGACAGAGTGAGACTCCAACTCAAAAAAAAAAAAAAAAAAGATATTAGGGCTTCTTAGACAAACAGCTAGTTCCATGCTGGGGGTGGGAATAGGGGTAGACCTTGTCACTAGAGAAAGCAAAGAAGCTGTGAAGGACTACTAGGGTCACTTTTTTTTTTTTTTTTTTGAGTTGGAGTCTCACTCAGTCGCCCAGACTGGAGTGCAGTGGCCGCTCCCGGCCACCGCAGCCTCGCCTGCTGGGCTCCGGCGATCCTTCCGCCTCAGCCTTCCCAGTAGCAGGAATTACAGGCATGCGCTACCATGCCCGGCTGATTTTTTTTTTATTTATTGTAGAGATGAGGTCTCGCTGCCCAGGCGGGTCTCGAACCCGCGGGCTCAGGCAATCCACTCACCTCAGCCTCCCAAAGGCACGGGATTACAGGCTGAGCCACCGAGCCCGGCTTGGGTCACTTTAAAAGGACTCAGGACAGTTGCCTAAGGCTGAGGGTGATAAGGTGGAAGGACTGCAAATGGACACATAGTTTCTTTTTGGGCTGATGGAATTGTTCTAAAATTAGATTGTGGGTGATATAAATATACCAAAACATAAAATTGTACACTTACAATGGTGACTTTTATGGTATGTAAATTGTCTCAATAAAACTGTTAAAAAAAATGAAAGGACTAAAAGGACTCACCTGAACTTGCCCAATCACAGGAAAATTTAACCTTCAAAAAGGATCATGAGCCCAAGTGAATAAAACCTATAAAATGTTTATATCTATGTGTTCAGGAAATTTTTTTATATGGTGATTACGCAAATCTATGTTTGTGATAAAACTGCACAGAACTAAATATACGCATACACATACAAATAAATACCTATAAAACTGGCAAAATCAAACAAAGAAAAGTAGGCGTATCAATTGTCGATTTTCTGGTTATGAAAGTGTACTGTGCTGTAGTTATATAAGATGGTACCATTGGAGAAAACTGGGTGAAGGGTGCACAGGATCTTTCTGTATTAGTTCTTCTATTTTTTTTTTTCTTTTGAGTCAGAGTCTCACTCTGTCGCCCAGGTTGGAGTGCACTAGCATTCTCATGGTCACCGCAGCCTCAATCTACCAGGTTCAGGAATCCTTCCACCTCAGTCTTCCAAGTACCTGAAGCCACAGGCATGCACAACCACAGGCTAATCTTTTTTTAAAAATTTTTTGCAGAGACAAGGTCTCACCAAATTGCCCAGGCTGGTCTTGAACCCCTGGGCTCCAGCAATCCTCTTGCCTCCTCCTCCCAAAGTGCTGGGATTACAGACATGAGCCACCATGCCTAGCCTTTCTGTATTATCTCTTACAACTGCATATAAATCTGGAATTATAAAAAACCACAAAAAACGCCTAATTGGTTATCTTTGAAGAGTTGTAGGGAACCAATTCATTAACTTAAAAGTGAGAAAGGAGCAAGCATTTATCCTGTCTTTCCTCTATCCCCTGTATCCATGGTTAAGAAGGAAACTATCTCTTCATGAAAGTATTTACACTAACAAATGAGAAAGAATTATTAGAGTATCACCATCTTACAGACCCCAATGAATTAATGGATTCAGGCACTGAGCATTAACAGCAGCTAACATCACAAAAAGAGGAAGAAGTTGACCTTAGGTGACTTGTGGTGAAAGAACGCAGCACTATCTGGTGTCTTGCCATAGAGTGCAAACGTGAGTCTGATCAGGCCTGGGGAACCCAGCTACCAATTTGCAGGAAATACAGAGGAGAGATAGCAGGTCAACTGTATCATGAAATGGCAATCAGCAAAATTCAGACTGTGGGAAAGTCTCCTGCCCTAGATTACTCAAAAGATAAATTGTTGAGGGAAAAATGGGGGTAGGGGAGTGTGGGACAATGGGAGGGAAACCTATTAGAACTGTCTTAAAAGACACAAATTTCCTTTAAATGGGCAAGATTAAACTTGGGATGTGCACCTGGGTGATAATACTATAAAGAATATAAAGAAATGCGGGAAGCGGGGGGCACATAACATTAATAAGGGTAGCTGATCCCAAACCAGGTGAAATAATGGGAGGCCCAAACTTCACCTGCACGATGACCACTTATGTACCTAACCCTAAATTGTATCCCACATCTTTAAAATAATAACTTTAAAAAGTTAAAAAGCATAATAGTGGCTACTGTAGGAACAGAGAGAGGGTGATTGGGATATGGCACATGGATAGGACTGCTGCGATAGGCAGAAAAATTCTGATTCCTGACCTGGGTGATTGTTATAAGTGTGTTCACCTTAGGATAACTCAGTAAGCTAAACTTTTCTAAATTTGTGTTTTGTTTTACAAAAAAAGTGCTGTTTTTTTTTAAAAGGAAAACTTATCTCACTAGTATAGCCAGTCATAAACGGACTGCAACATTGAAAATAGTTACATGAAAATAGGTAATATTAAATTTTAACTAGCTGCTGTAGCTTAAGGAAGGTTCCAAGGCCTATCTTCTGTGTAAAAAGGAGACTAACAAGTGTGGTTGAGTGTTAAGGACATACTAGCACTCAAAGGAGACTTTCTTCTTGGCTTAATCAAGTCTTGAGAGACCCCTGAGAAGGGAAGCACTTTCTCACTATGTTACTCAGGGCAGTCCTAGCCCCTCTACCACCTTAAATTACCTCTACAGCTTAAATTTATTTCATAGACCAGCTCCCATCCTACAATTCTGAAAACAATGTGTTAAAAAAAAAAGGTCTGGTACAAGGCTTACATAGGGGATGAAAAAAACACAAAACTTAGCTCTCCCAGGTCATCCATAGATTTATTTTATTCGTTCAACCCTTTCTAAACAAGCTTAAAAGGTTTGCTTTTCCATTATGAGCATTTAAGCAAGTGACCAACACAACGATCTGGTGAGAGCTACTTGTCCTCCTCCTAGTTACAGGCACACACACTTCACTATGTACTTAACAGGGCACCTTCAGAGCCTAGCAATAATCCACCTCTTCCTTCATGCCTACTGTGTTTAGAAGTTCTCAAATAACAAGAAGCCCTGTATATGAAAGCATAACTGACAAAAATAAGCGCAAATGCCCTCCCTCATCTGAATTTATTACCTTAAAACAAGGCACCACATCCTGAGTTGCTGGCTCATCGACATTGAACTGACCTCAAAGCCCTTTTACAGAAATTTTTTAAAAAAGGATATCAGATCAGATTACACAATAGACTTGTAATATGAAACTTTAATGAGGAAAGAAAACTGTGACATTCAAATGGAAGTCAATCATGTTTTTCAAACAGTTATCTAAACCACATACAAAAAAGTGGCCTGATTCATCTATAAATGATTTGAGAACAAGTCTTGGTTTACTCATCTTTTCCCCTCAGGTTTTGCTACATTAGACTAAAAAGAAAGAAAATGTAAGTCAGTACAGTTTACTTTTTCCTGCACTGCTGCTCACAAGAGAGGATAGAGGCCAAAACATAAAGATGAAGTTCAGGCAGGAACTGAAAGGAACACGTATTAAAAAGGAAGATAAGGGTTGGATTCATTTTTCTTCAATGTCTCTATCCTAATCAGCTTGCCTTGAGTCGGCTGATCCCCACTTCCTTCCCTCTCTCGCTATCTCTTGCTTCTTCTGCATTCTCCGAGTTCTGCTTTGTGAGCCCTCAGCTTCCCAGCCTAACCTCATTTCTTTTCTTGTTCTTATATTTTCAAGAGGCATAAATGCATACAAATACACAAACATGCTAAAATTTCTGTTCTAGGAATCCCAAGTTGCACTCACCACATATGGTGCTTATGGAGGCATAGTACAGCATTTCCACGATGCTGAGAAAAACACACCTAATTTTCAATACCTGGATCCTCTCTACAAGACAGGGCATACCAAGCATGTAATGACCATTTCCCTGCCTCCGCCTTCCTGAACAGCACTCTGATCATGTGAATTCATGAAAGGGCCGCCTTCCTGAACAGCACTCTGATCATGTGAATTCATGAATGTTTAAGGAAGATCTATCTCTATACCAGCACCTGTTAAGATCAAGATTTTAAGAACAGAATTTAAAAACACTCACATTTAACCCTCCATTCTAGAAACAGCTATAAGTAAAAGAAACCTAGAAGTAGAGCCCAGCTGAGTTCTACTTAGCAACACAATGTGTTACTCAGGTTCACAATACAAAAGCTCAAGGCAGACACAATACTTTCTCAGATACCATCCTGGGCTTGTGCTGTTTTCTTTACATTAAGATGAGGTCCTGGTCCATGAACCTATTATTTTGGGCAAATCCATAGCAGGAGAATGGTTAGGTGTTGAGAGGTAGAGAAGGGTGTCACTTGTAGCTGAGATTTTTCATTCAAGCCCTTTCCAATGAGCTGTAGGGAAATATGAGAGCCTATTTAAACATTACTTACTGCCTGTTGGATGTCAGTCTTCACTTGCTCACTCAACATGCCTTCAAAGACAAAGGAGTCACCAAACTTCTCAGCCTATAAAAAGGGTAGGAAATAAAAATCCAGAAAAGGCTGCAGTAACATGTTTCAATGTGCCATTTTCTTTGCACACTATTAAAGTGATTCTTTTTTTCCAAATGAACTTGTGTCTTTCTTATGACTTCCCAGAGGACTCAGAAATGACTTAAAAGTGTCTGGCTTCCTCTTCAAGCAGGTTAATGTCACTTACGGAGACCATTTTCATTTAAGATTTATTTAGCTGATAGGAATACAGACTGAACAAGATTAGCTTTTGAAACATGACTATTCCTTAAGGAAACCATTTTCCCAAGTATTACAAATGACTTTGGAAAATAAAATTATTTTGTACATGTGAGATTATATAATCAAGGTTTGCCCTTTGTTCTGGCCCTGAAATCTAGCTAGAAGAATTAAATGGCACTGTTTACTCATATTCTGACATATTCTAGCTCCACTAAGGTGTCAAATGTGCTTATAAATGTCAAGTGGTCAATTCAAAGCTCCAGATGAAAATCTGAATTTTGATGATGTAATCTTGGTGTCTCAAGTCCTCATCTACCTGGTTCTTTTTGTTGCCTGTGACCCTACTCTGCAAATGGGGTCCTTTGTGCTTTGGTATACATAACTCTACTCCACTAGTTTTCTTCCTATATTTCTGACTCTTCTTTCTCATCTCCAGAAATTCATGAGCTCTTCTTTTAGCCCTGAAACACTGTTGTTCCCCAGAGCTCTGCCATTGGCTCTCTGTGACTATGTTATACCAGTAATTCCCAGGTTTTGTGCAGTTGAGATTACATGATCAGCTTGTTAAAACTACAGACTGCTTCTCCCCAAATATCGAGATGCTGATTCTAGGGGTCTTGGGTGAGGTCAAGGAATCTGCACATGTAAATAGCACAGCTAGTGTTTCTAATATAGGTAGTTAAAGAGATACATTGTGAGATACACTGATCCAATACTGGACAATGTCCTTCAATTTCACTGAATTAACTACAGTCATACTTCAAATGACTCTCAAATCTACACCTCCAGTGCTGTTCTATTCTCACTATGTAAAATTAACTGAGTACCGGATCCCTATGTTTCAGGCCTTTAATAGCACCTCAAACTCCTTTTCTTGGATGGAGTTTATCATCTTTTCTTCATCCCTGATCTTCCTCCTGTGTCCCATTGTGACACCACCATGCCCAAGTACCTAAGAAAGTGACACTTAAACTGAGATGACTCAAGGATGAGAAAGAGCCAGTCATGCACAAGGGGGACAGGGAAGGGGACTGTGAATTCCAAGCAGCAGAAAAATATGGGCCAAGCTCCCAAGGTGGAAAAGAATGTTGAGTTTTCAAGGAATGGAAACAAAATGTAAATGAAGTTGGAGAGACAGAAATCTACAAAGTACTATAAAAATATGAAGCACTTTGTTCAAAGTGAGGGTTTTAATTCTTTTTGTGCCTTACATCTCTTTGGTGGTAGGTGAACCTTAAGAAGCTTTTTCTCAGAATGAAGTGTTTAAATGTATCAAATCAATAAACAGCATTGCTAGGAAAACTTGTTATATCAAAATATTAATAAAACAAATTTGTAAAAACAAAACAAAACAAAACAAATTTGTGTTCTAGCAATATATATGGTCTTTATTAATATATGAAATAAGACCTAGTGGCAGTTCTCATAGTTACCATATTTCAAAGTGAGGATGAATGCGAATAACGAATGGTTCAATATACCTGCAACACCAATAATGTGATTTTAAAATGTCTATGATTTCTATTGGTGACAAAATCACAGGTACTGCTGCTTCTACTATGTTTTATTGTCTGCATCATAACTGAAGGAAACGCTAAATTCTGACTAAAGGTAGTAAATATCCAGATGTAATTTTTTTCACATTCATGTCCTTAGATGCCCTAAATTCTGCTTATTTGATCTAATCTTCATGGAGAATTCTCATCCCTTAGAAGTCTTCTAACTTAGACAGGCTCGGTGGCTCAGCCTATAATCCCGCGCCTTTGGGAGGCTGAGGTGAGTGGATTGCCTGAGCCCGCGGTTTCGAGACCCGCCTGGGCAGCGAGACCTCATCTCTACAATAAATCAAAAAATCAGCCGGGTGTGGTAGCGAATGCCTGTAATTCCGGCTACTTGGAAGGCTGAGGCGGAAGGATCGCTGGAGCCCAGCAGGTCGAGGCTGCAGTGGCCGGGAACGGTCACTGCACTCCAGTCTGGGCAACAGAGTGAGACTCCAACTCAAAACCAAACAAAAAAAACAAAGAAGTCTTCTAATTTAAGTAGACTATTGAGAAAATTTATCTGAGACTATCCTTAGGAAACAAAAAGGACAGGGATTGCTGCTTACCACAAATGTGTACAAAAAATATTTATAACCACTTTGTATATTTTAGGAAATGCCAAAGAAAGGTGACAATGCAAAGACAAATTTGAATGTTGTTTTGTTTTAAGCACTCATTCTCATATTTTTTTTTAATTAAAAGAAAAAGATGTTGGGGGTCTTTAAAAAAAAAAAAAACAGGGGCCAGGCTCAGTGGCTCAGCCTGTAATCCCAGCACTTTGGGAGATCTAGGTGAGCGGACTGCCTGAGCCCGAGGGTTCGAGACCCGCCTGGGCAACTTGGCGAGACCTCATCTTTACAATAAATCAAAAAATTAGCCGGGTGTGGTAGCGCGCGCCTATAGTTCCAGCTACCTGGAAGGCTGAGGCGAAAGGATCGCCGAAGTCCAGCAGGTGGAGGCTGCGGTGGCCAGGAGCGGACATTGCACTCCAGTCTGAGCTACAGAGTGAGACTCCAACTCAAAAAAACCCCAAAAAAACAGGGACTCCACACAAACTGAAGATAAGGATAAGTTTTTGATGAGGAAAAAATTGGAAATGTACAAAACAAGTATGTATGAGACATTCAGAAATGTTCATAAACTAGAAAGCCTTGCTCTTCCTATTCCCATGAGGACCATCCATTTTCAGAACCTTGCTTTGTGATTCAGTGACCACAGGATAATTCCTGGAACTACCACAGCACAGCTTGAGAACTGTCAAGGAGCTGGAACAAAGCCACAAAATTGAAAAGCTGCACTTCTGCATTTATTACCTAAGAAATATGTGATGCTTCTGGAACAACCAAACTGAAATTTATGGAGAAGGAAAGTAGGCTTACTTTACATGCCATCTGTCATCTCAAAAAGCCTGAATGGACAGTGGCACTTTCTGGCATATTAAACACAATATAGCAACACAATATAGCATAATGATTAAGAACACAGGTTCTGGAGGCATACTGGCCAGGCTTGAATCCCAGATCCACCACTGCCTAGCTGTGTGACCTGGAGCAAATCATTTTGCTAATCCTCAGTTTACCCCCTGAAAAATAACTTGCCTCATGGGGCTGCTGTGAGAAATAAGAAGAAATATATATAAAGTGCTTAGCACAGTGTAAAAGTTGTCACTCAATGTTGGCTACTATTAAAGCAGTCTTAAAAGTTCTGAAAAAGAACAAGTTCTCCCTCCTTTTTCCAATCCCATTACCTCTGTCAAATAGCCAGTTGAGTTCACAAACTTCTCAAATTCAGCATTACTAACTTCATAGGCATCCATGTAAAAGGCATCAATAGTGACTCTCCTCGCAGGGGCTTCCCCATCCTGCTTTATCTGGGGATCATCAGTGCCCATTGTAAATACCCCAGCAGGAATGGGGACCATCTGCAATTAAAAGAGAAACACAGGAAGTCATGCATTACAGCCAAAGTGAACCTGTAGAAGGTAGTAAAGTTCTTAGGACACAAGATGCACCCAATAGTTAGTAAACCCCACCTCTGAAATCACTATAAGATTAGCAAAATCACTCTCTACTCCAGTGAAGTTGAAACACTAGTCTTAGAAAGAAGTGAAAAAAATCTTTAGGAAAGTAATCTCCTTATTCAAACCTCTACATGATACAAATTTGTGTGTGATGG
The DNA here is from genome assembly GCA_027257055.1 of Cephalopachus bancanus. Lineage (NCBI taxonomy): Eukaryota > Metazoa > Chordata > Mammalia > Primates > Tarsiidae > Cephalopachus > Cephalopachus bancanus. The sequence continues at coordinate 1,348,104 of JAPVLO010000367.1, read as the reverse complement.
AAGTGGATCTGGAATAATAGTAACCAAGCTATTAAAAGATGGAGTGCAGAGGCAGGGAAGATATTCCATTTTTTCTTTATATATACATATTTTTAAAATATGCTTTCAGTTCCTTCAAATTATTTTTAAAAGCAAATGTAAAAAGGACATACAGTATCTTCAAATACCGTTGCATGAATTTTGGTCACCAATAACAATGGAAAAAAAAAATCACTGAAATAGAAAATGTAAAAATTTACTAAGAGACTATGTCATGTATAACTCTTTATTAAAACCCTAATAGCAATTACTTTGTTCCTATCTACCTTCTTATATGAACTCTAAACTCAAGAAGGCAGCAACTGGGGTTGCCTTGTTCATAGCTGCATTCCCAAAACTGGGCATGGGGTCTGAGGATCACACTGAAAATTTCCAGGTAATAAATGGAGGCCTATTTCCAACATCATAAGTAATTAGGTAAATCCAAATAAAAACTACAATGAGATTCCACTCCATGCCCACTAGCACAACAAAAAAGAAAGCCAATAACAAGTGTTGATGATGATGTGGAGAAATTGGAACCCTCACACATTTGCTGGAGCAATAATAAACAGAACAGCCATTTGGAAAACAGTCTGGCAGTTCCTCAAAAAACTAAACAAAAGTTATCATATGACCCTGTAATTCCCCTCCTAGGTATATATCTAAGATAGACGAAAACATATATCCACAAAAAAACTTTTACAAAAATGTTCATAGCAGAATTATTCATAATAAGTAAAAAGTAAAACAACCCAAATGTCCATCAACTGATGAACAGATAAACAAAATGTGATATATCCATAATATGAAATAAGATTCAACTATAAAAATAAATGAAGTACTGGTTTATGTTACAACATGGAAATATACTTTGAAAAATTATACCTTGAAAATATTATACTAAGTGAAAGAATCCATTCACAAAGGGCCACATATGATATTAATCCATTCATATGAAATAGCTAAAATAGGCAAATCCAAAGAGATAGAAAGTAGATGCATGGTTGCCAGAGGCTAGGGGAGGCAGGAATAGGGAATGATTGCTAATGGCTATGGGATTTCTTCCTAGAATGATGAAGTGCTCCAAAATTGGATAGTGATGATGATTGCAACTTCTATGACTATACTAGAAACCACTGGATTGTACACTTTAAAAGAGTGAATTGAATGGCGTATGAATTATATCTCAATTTAAAAAGAAACTACAGGCCCTCAAGTATACCATCTTTCAGAAATACATGCTTTGCAGAAACAGCATCTTACATTCAAATAATTTGAGTAAAAAGTAAATTCATAGACTTCTCAGCAACTTAGGAATGGTCAAGTGTCACATCTACAAACAAACGTTCAATACCACAGAAATAAAAAAGATTACAAAAACTACTGTAAACAAATATACATCTACAAATTAGATAACCTAGAAGAAACGGATACATTCCCAGAAACATACAACCTACCAAGACTGAATCATGAATAAACAGAAAATCTGAAATGACTGAAATTGCTTAAGGAGAACTGAATCAATAATAATTTTAAAAATTCCTCATAAAAGAAAAGCCCAGAAACAGATGGCTTCATGGCAGGATTCTACGATACATTTAAAAAAGAACTAATACCAATCCAAATTCTGTCAAAAAACTGAGAGAACACCTCCAAACTCATTTGAGACTAGCATTACCCTGATACCAAAGCAAGACAAGGACACTACAAGAAAAGAATATTACAGGCCAATATCCCTGATGATCTTAGATGCAAACATTCTTAACAAAATACTAGCAAACCAAATTCAATAGGATATTAAAAGGACCATACACCATAATGAAACAAGATTTGTCCCTAGGATCAACGGATGGTTCAACATATACAAATCTATAAATGTGATACACCATATTAACAGAATGAAGGACAAAACCTACATGATCATCTCAATAGATGCAGAAAAAGCATTTGACAAAATTCAACATCTTTTCATGATAAAATTTCCCAAGAAATTAGGCAGAGAAGAATGTACCTCAACACAATAAAGGCCATATATGAAAAATCTACCGCTGGCCGTGCTAGGTGGCTCAGCCTGTAATCCCAGCACTTTGGGAAGCCGAGGCGAGTGGACTGCCTGAGCCCGCGGGTTCGAGACCCGCCCAGACAACTTGGCAAGACCTTGTCTCTGTAATAAACCAAAAACTAGTCGGGCGTGGTAGCACGCTCCTGTAGTTCCAGCTACTTGGAAGGCTGAGGTGGAAGGATCACTGGAGCCCAGCAGGTCGAGGCAGCAGTGACCAGGAGTATGCCACTGCACTCCAGTCTGCGTGACAGAGTGAGACTCCAACTCAAAACAAACAAACAAAAAAAAACCCACCGCTAACACCATGCTTAATGGGGAAAAGTTGAAAGCTTTTCCTCTAAGATCTGGAACAAAACAAGAATGCCCTCTCCTGCCACTTCTGTTCAATATATCACTGGAAGTCCCGACCAGAACAATTAGGCAAGAGAAAGAAATAAATGGCATCCAAACTGGAAATAAAGAAGTTAAATTGTTTTTGATGGCAGATGACAAATTTAAGACCTGCAACTATAAAATTGCTAGAAGAAAACATAGGAGAAAAGCTCCATGACATTGGCCTGGGCAACGATGTCTTGGATATGACCCCAAAAGCTCTGGCAATAAAAGCAAAAACAGGCTGGGCACGATGGTCAAGCCTGTAATTCCAGCACTATGGGAGGCCGAGGTGAGAGGATTGCTTGAGCCCACGAGTTTGAGACCAGCCTGGACAACTTGGTGAAACCTTGTTTCTACAATAAATAAAAAAATTAGCTGGGCATGGTAGTGTGTGCCTGTAGTTCCCGCTACTTGGAAGGGTGAGGTGGAAGGATCGCTTGAGCCCTGCTGGTTGATGTTAGGGTGGCCATGAGTGTGCCACTGCACTCCAACCTGGGTGACGGAGTGAGACTTCAACTTAAAAAAAAAAAAAAGCAAAAATAAATAAATGGGATGGCATCAAACTAAAAAGCTTCTGCACAGCAAAGGAAACAATAGAGTTAAGAGACAACATGAAATGGGTAAAAATCTTTGCAAACCACATATCTGATAAGGGGTTAATATTCAAGATATATAAGGAACTCAACTCAATAGCAAGGAAACAAAAAAAAAATGTAAAAATGGACAAAGGCTCTGAATAGATATTGCTCAAGAAGACAGACAAATAGCTAACAGATATAAACAAAAAAAAAAATGCTCATCATCACTAATCATTAGAGAAATGCAAATTAAGACACAATGGAATATCACCTTATACCTCATATCTATCAGGGGTGAAATATCACCTCACACTGGACTGGTTATTATCAAAAAGATGAAATATAACAAGTATTGGGGACAATGCAAAAAAAGGAAACTCTTGTCCACTGTTGGTGGGAATGTAAATTAATACAGCAATTACAGAAAATAGTATAGATATTCCTCAAAAAACTAAAATAGAATTACCACATGATCCAGCTATCCCACTTCTGAGTATGAGGCAAATGGAACTAAAACCAGTGTACTGAAGAGATATTCACACTCTCATTTATGACAGCATAACTCATGATTGTAAAGATATTGAAGCAATCTAGGTGTTCATCACTGCATAAATATAAAGAAATATACACAACAGAATACTATTCAGCCTTTAAAAAGAAAGAAATTCTGTCATTTAAGACAGCATGGACACTATGCTAAGTGAAATAAGCCAGGCATAGAATGACAAAAACCTTGATGCTCTCACTTATATGTGGAATCTAAGAGTTGAAATGCAGTAGATAGTAAAACGGTGATTATTAGAGATTAGGGAGAGAGGTAGATGGAGAAAGGAGTGATGTTGATAAAAGGGTACAAAATTTCAGTTAGACAGAAGGAATAAGATTTAGTGATTGACTGCACAAAGTGATGACTATAATAAATAATAGTGCATTGTATATTTCAAAATTACTAAAAGAGTAGTTTTTATTGTTTTGTTTTGTTTTAAGTTGAAGTCTCACTCTCTTGCCCAGGCTAGAGTGAAGTGGCATGCTCATGGCCACTGCAGCCCCGACCTGCTGGGCTCAGGCAATCATTCCACCTCCGCCTTCCAAGTAGCTGGAACTACAGGGGCATGCTACCACACCCAGTTAAGTTTTTGATTTATTGTAGAGATAAGGTCTCATCAAGTTGCCCAGACTGGTCTCTAACCCCTGGGGTCAGGCAATTCTTTCGCCTCAGTCTCCCAAAGTGCTGGGATTATAGGCTTGAGCCACTGCATCCAGCCAAAAGAGTAATTTTTAAATGTTTTCACCACAAAATTATAAGTATGTGGGATGATGGATTTGTTAATTAGCTTGATTTGATCATTCCACAATGCAAACATATATCAAATCATCACATTATATCCCATAAATATATAATGTATTATTATTTGTCAATTAAAAATAAATTTCTTAAATTTTAAAAAACAATCATTCAAGTTAAAGGGGGAAAAGAAGTTAAAGACAGAGAACTAGTTGAAAAAAAGTGTGACAACAATTAGAGCAAGATAAGATGAAAACAGGATAAAAAATAGAAATTAGGAATCCACGATCATTGATTCTGCTTTCTATTATAGGCTTATATCCTTGATGACCATCATGTTAGTGGTTGTTTCAATTCTGTGCAGGTATTTCCCAATAAATGTCATGCTATTTTCATCTATGATGTATGAATAATAAATTTATTTTTATTTGTCCAATGTATTACTACTAGTCTTTGACTACTGCCATCCCCTACTCCCAACATTATACAGGCCATCTAATCTACTGGATCTCCTAAACATGTATCTCTAATCTCACCCTCGTTTCTACTCCCAGATAACTGCAACAATCTCCTAACTGGTGTCCGTCCATCTCCAGTCCCATCCTTTCACTGGTGTCCCCCCGTCTCCAGTCCCATCCTTTCACAACCCTCCTTGCTTTAAGCCTTCCGCCTGTCGTTCAGTCATTCTTTCAACAAATGAAGTCCTTGCTAATCTTTCTGAAAATGTCAATCCTCTATATCCAATGCAATTGATCACAGCTGTTTGTAATAGAAAGTGGTTGAAAACAACCTAAATGTCCATCAAGAGTAGTCTCATTAAGTAAACTGTGGGTCATTGATAAAATGGAAAATTAAGCAGCTCTGACAAAAGAAAAAGAAAACAAGACAGGAAAATAAAAGAAAGCATTTAATATGTTGATATGGAAAGATTAGCAAAGATAAACAGCTATATAAACAAAGCAAGATGCACAATAGTAAGTATCATGTGCTGTCATTTGTGTGAAAGGAGGTTGAGGAATATAGATTCACATATCTTTGTATCTACTTGTTTTTGCTGAACATAGCTCTGGGAAAATATACAAGAAATGCATGCAGTGGTTGTCTAAGGTAAAGGTTATTAGGTAAATGGAAACCTTTTCGCTGCATACCATTTTATATTAATTTTTGAACCATGCAAATATACCATCTGTTAAAAAATAAAGTGTCCTATCTGATCATACCACTCTTCTACTTACATTCTTCAGGAATCCCCATCACCTTTCAGAGGAACATATCTAAACATTAGAGCCTAGTCTCTCACATACTCTCTTACCCAGTGCTTCACCTGCACTTCCATAAGCCACTTTGTCTCTTTGTAAATGATATCATTGTTCAAGAAGCACCTTATCCAAAAGGCTATTGACTGCACATCCCTCCTTGGGATGGGTCATGTGTCTTTCACCTGGGTTCCTCTGATGAATACCTCTATTCTAACAAAACACCACAGTATCTTAATTCCATGTTTTCATCTTCCCTAGATCCTAGACTCCTTGAATACTAGAAATAAATTTTTCATTTCTGCATTACTAGTGCCTAGCATGTTGCACGGTCCACAGTAAACGGAATGAATCCACTTATTGACTAAATGAGATAATTCAATTTATCATTTGAATTATTTACAACTATTATTATAAAAATTGTATTTAATTATAACACAGTCCCAGACATGGATAATATACCGGTATCATAGTGAAACCTGTTTAACAGACTCAGCTCAAGAACTGAACCAGGTTTATGCATTATTCTCACTACACTCTAAATGTCTCGGACACAAGATTCCTCCTTCCTAAGAAGAGAAATCAAAATTGTAAGCAGCTCTGGAAAGAAGTAGAAAAAAGGAAGACTTCAGATAAAATTTTCAAGGGTAGTCTTAAAATGATTAAGAGAATCTAATAAGAGGTTTCACAAAAGACTTAAAGAAAAGGATTTTCCGCAGTAAATAGGTCCTATTAAGAGAATAGTTGCTCATGCCATAGCTCAAAGATAAGGGCCACAGGAAGCTGTGCCCATCATACCTAATAAAGTTTTACAATTTAAAAATTTTTTTCATCCTCTTCTTCCTCAAGGTCAGTACTAGCAATGCTAATACAATCACAACTTCCACTGTGGACTCCTGGCCTAGTTTTTTTTTTCTTCTTTCATTAACCATCATAGATAGCCAGTGCTGAATAAGCCAAGTTTCCATTCTAGAGGCTATAGATAAAAATATCCTGCATTGCTCTGAGTGAATCATAATTTCTCACTTACACTAATGACATCAAGTTTTCTGTCCTACAAATGTTAACCATCACTCTCATGAAATCCAGAGCATCAAGTGTCTCACTCTGTGGGACCTCAAATAAAATAAAAAGGACCATTTTAATAAAGTCTTCATTAAAGGTACAGATTCAAGCAATCCATTTCTCCTGGAATCTGAAGGTGAGATAAAACCTGCTCTCCCACACCACGGCTTCTGCCACTGCCATCCAAGCCAGAAGCATAAGTGAGGTCAAGAATGAGTATTATTCATTAGAATAACAGAACCATATTTGAGCTACACACTCAGGCCAAGTGCAGTGGGCATTCGCTATTGTGGTTCACCCAGCACCCATTTCCCCTACTTCTTGTAAAGTACCTGAAGTTCCTTTTGAAAACCACATCTCAGACACTCTAAGTGAGTCTATGGTCATACCATCCTGAACTCCCCAATCTTGTCAAACTTTCTAAGTGGCCCAAGTTGAGCTACATGACTCTATCTACTTCACCTCTCGCGACTCAAGTCTGGTTACTCATGGCATTCTTCTGACCACAGAGATACAGTTAGGGATAGGCTTATGACCCAGTCAAAGGTCATCATAAAACTTTTGCTTTATCTACCAGCAAAGGGAAACATTTCCTCTTCCAACTATTTTATTAGTAGAAGGGATTTTACCTGGCAATGGAGCCATCACAGAAGAAGAGCCAAGAAATAACCAAAGAGAAAGGCCTGGAGGTGCTGCCTGAGGCCCTAGATTCAGCAGTATTTGTGGCCATATTTACTTTTGAATTTCCCAAGTACAGAAGTTATAAACGTCCTCTCCCCAACTTTGTTCTGCTTAAATCACTTGTTTTGTTTTTTTACTTGCTACTGTAAGATCTTTGTCTTGTTCACAAAAATGAAATAAGCTCATACATAACTCTGTTATGTAGCTCCTTTCCCATTTCCTTCTTTCCTCAAACTTCTCAAAAGTGAAAGGCTCAGAGAAAGCTGGGTGAATAACAAGAGAAGCATGCTCTCTGGATCTGTCTGCAAACTGCTGCCTTATCTATCTATATAGGGCTTAACTATCTATACAATTCTCTTACCCTGCTGCCTCCACAGACAAATACTAATCATAGATGAAGTGGCCCATTTCTCGTAGCCCTGAGCTTTATGATCCCATTAAGACTCAATTGCCAATCAGGTGTGGTGGCTCATGCCTGTAATCCCAGCACTTTGGGAGGCCGAGGAGAGAAGATTGCCTGAGCCCAGGGGTTCAAGACCAGCCTGAGCAATTAGCCAGGCATAGTGACTGTAGTTCCAGCTACTTTGGCTGAGTGGCAGAATCATCTGAACCAGCAGGTCAAGGTTGTGATGGCCGTGAGCATGCTACTGCACCCCAGCTTGGATGACAGAGTGAGATTCCAACTCAAAAAAAAAATTTTTTTAGAGACTCTATTGCCTCACCTGTAAAGTGAGAGATAATCTCACAGGATTCCTGGGAGGGTGAATACAGCTAAAGAATATTTTATAAAGATTTCTTCAGAAACAAAGAAATTAATACCGCATGTTCTCACTCATTAGAGGGCCCTGAACACTAGTCACATTAGCACAAAGGTGGGATCACCAGTCACTGGGCACTGCCAGGGGAGGAAGAGAAGGAAAAGTGAGGGGAGCATATGAAAACACAAAGGGTACCTGGTCAACTACTAGGGAGAGTGAGGGCCACCTAGAAGTTCATACTTCACCTGCATGCATCCAACTTATGTAGTAAATCTTCACTTGTACCCCCACAACTCTATAATAAATAAATAAATTATATAAATTTTAAAAAATATTTATTCAAAAAGTATCTGATATTCTTTATTCCCAAGACAGTTTCTCAATATTCTATCCACCAAAAAAGGAGAACCAATCACTCAAGAAATCATTATAGAATGGCTAAAATGTGAAAGGCACTTGGGGGATATAGAGCTTAAAATCAGTCTAAAAATGCCTCTAATGTGGAAGAATATATCAGACAACTACACTAATAACAATACATTAACAACAAGCTGTCATCAAACAACATATGCTATGGGAATTGAATGAATAGAAAAACTACTTCTTAGTGGAAGGTGTCACAGAAGAGATGGCATTCAGTAGTGACTGGATGCCCAGAGAAGCATCACTCGACCAGAAACATCCTGAGACAAGAAATCAAGACTGACTTACCCATACATGCAGACATGCCATATACAATTTTAGCATCCCATGGTCCTAAATGCCTTTCCAAACAACTCTTCTAAAAGATATATGGAGATTAAAATGTTTTCCCACTTTGTTACAAAATAACAAGTTGTGCTGGGCTCGGTGGCTTAGCCTGTAATCCCAGCCTTTGGGAGGCTGAGGTGAGTGGATTGCCTGAGCCCGCGGTTTCGAGACCCGCCTGGGCAGCGAGACCTCATCTCTACAATTAATTAAAAAATCAGCCGGGCGTGGTAGCGCATGCCTGTAATACTGGCTACTTGGGAGGCTGAGGCGGAAGGATCGCCGGAGCCCAGCAGGTCGAGGCTGCGGTGGCCGGGAGCGGCCACTGCACTCCAGTCTGGGTGACAGAGTGAGACTCCAACTCAAAAAAACAAACAAACAAACAAAAATAACAAGTTGTGTAGAAAATTATTAGGATAATGCTTTCAATAAAAATAATATTTTTTAACCAGGGGAATTTAAGTCAAATTTTTAAATATCTATATTGTTTCCCAGACAATTCTTATCACCATAACTTTCCAGTGAAACTAAATCCCTTGAGGGTAAAACCCAGTGCTATTTACTTCTTTGTGTCCTTCACCCTGCCAAGTGCTCATTATATCAATCAAAATCACACACACAAAATAAAAGACATCTAAAAAGCGTTACATTAAAAAAATGTGAAAATGTCACGTCCAGAAAACCTTAAATCACTCACATTTCCCAGAATATACCATGCACTTCCACAGTGTGCCATGTGCTGATGCTATTCTTCTGGGAACGTCCTTCAATTTAACCTTCCATCCCCAGCTCTTGAAAATGTCTCCTTCAACTCCGAGCTCAGATATGATCTTTCTTGGATACACTACCTGACTTGTCCATGAAGAAGGAATTCCTTCTTCCTCTCCAAGTATCTAGATATATTCCTCCTATAGTATTTTCACTATAGAAAAATGCTTATGTGTGTGAGTGGGGAGAAGAGAAAAGAAGGGGGGGGAGAGATGAAGAAGGAAGAGGAGGAGGAGAGTAAACAACTATCAGAATGTAAATGCCATGAGGGTAGCACACAGATCTTTTCCTTTCTCTTCTGTATGCCCAGCACATAGGCTGTCTCATATAATAAGTATGCCAATAATGTTTAAATAAACCAACCAAACAAAACAAAGAACTCAAAAGGCAGAACTTCCACTATGACCATTTATCTCTCCTGCATTATTGGACTTCCTGAATTTAGAAAAAAACGGCTGTCAGAATTACACCAAAGTCCTATGCATATGAAGTAAACATTTGAAACCAAGGGAAACAGAGAGGCTAGCCTGGGCAACATAGTGAAACCTTATCTCTACAAAAAATTTTTAAAAAATTAGCAGGGCATGGTGGCATGCACCTGAAGTTCCAGCTACTTGGGATGCTGAGGTGGAAGGATTGCCTAGGAAGTTATCTGTCTTGATAACAAGGCTACTTCAGGTTCAATCATTAGGTTAACTGTACCAATATGCAAAAGTCCTTGAAGACTTGTAGGCTGTGTTCTCATCAGCCACTAATTTATTAATAAATTGGGATGCTTCTAAGCACTATAGAAAGTGAATATGAGAACTGGCCAAAGATAAACCATACAGCATCTAGTTGAGACACAAAACTCTATAGGGATGACAAATGTATATTTTGTAAAACATAATTCAAAAGATGCTGGCACCCATATCCCATTCTGGAACCTACAGGAAGATGGAGTATTTAAAAGTGAGAAATGTTTAGTACTGATCAGAAAGTTCTAGGTACAAAATTGAGATACACTAATGTGTTTATGTAAATGGGACAGCTGCCCTGTTATAAAATAGATGTAACGGATTCAGGGCTTTCTTCTTAGAAAGGAGAGACTGGTGACCAATTTTCATGTAAGTCAGAGAAGAATTAAAATCAATGGCCAATACACACAAAGTCAGTAATCAGGACTCCTTACCACACAAAAGATAAACACTAATAATGCAGGACATCCTCAGAGGAGTAACAAAAAAAAAAGTTTTAAAGGTCAAAAATTATACAGGATGGAGAAAAATGAAAAGCCCAGCTACCAACCTCCTACATGCTACACCTAAGAGTGCGTGTGTATATATATGTATATACATATGTATATGTATATATACGTATACACACACACACATATATCACCCTCACAGCCTAGTTGGAGAGAGACATCAACAAACATCTTTAATAATTGCTACATCAGGATAAACATATACTACTGTGGCAGACATGAAAATACTGAAGAACAGAGAAGGGAAAGAGGTCAAGTAAGACCTGATGTGGATTACTTCTAACCTAAGCCCTGAACATCGGTCAGAATCAACCCAGAGCAAAGAAAAATGAGACGGAAAAAGAAGGCTAGGGTATACTAAATATACAAGAAATAGCACTAGTTTAAGAGTCAGAAGACCTGACTTCCAGTCCCATAAGTTGTTTCCACAAGCACACCAATATGCAAAGTACCTGACAGGCAGAACGAAGTTACAGTTGCATTACTGTTGTTATTTATACATCGTAGCACCTAACACATCCAAGCACTGTGCAAGACATAGGTAAATAACAATAATATGCAACTACTGTTGGCTTAGTCCTTCCTATGTGCAAAAGTTCTAAGAACAACTGGATAAATAATACAAATTCTTGCCCCTAATAAACAATCTACTGGAGGAGACTTCATATAAGTAAGTATACAACCATGCTTGAGACACTGAGACTCAAGGTCTTGACTTCTTCACAGTTAATAAAAGAGGATCTGAGGATTTAAACCCGAATCTGACTTTAAAATCTGAGATTTTCATCAAGAGGAGTGGAGGGAGGAAGTAAAGGGTCAGAACTTAAATAACGATAGAACAACTCCCCAAACTCCCCAACGCCCAGAATTCTGGAAATCCAAGATCCGGCCGTCTTCCGGTAGGGGACGGAGGAGGAGCTCCTCAAACGGGATCAGCAAGTGCTCGATTTGGGGTGTGGTTATAACCTTTACTTGACTTCCTGCCAACTCTTTGCCTTGCCGGTTCCAACCCAGTCAGGGAACCTGAAAACCCCCACCCGCCTCCGAGGAATCGAGGGAGCACCTTGGAGTGCGCGAGTGGCCGTTTTCCGGGGAACGGGCCTGGGGCGTTAGCCTCCCGCGAGTATCGGTGCGCCGCCGCCGAACTGCCCTGGGCCCCAGGCCGCTGGGGCGTGCCGCAGCCGCAGGAACCCGCAAGGGACCCGGCACCCGCACCGGACCCGGCCTCCTCGCTCCTCGCCGCCCCGCTGAGCAGCAAGAGCAAATGCAGCAAGAGAAGGCGACCTGGCTCGGGGCAGCGTCCACGAGCCTGCTGCAGCACGGGCGCAGCCATGTTGTCCCGCGGGCCATGTGACCCGACGGGTCACGTGACTTCGGTCTCCTTAAAGAGGCAGGATCTTGGACAGACTCACAAAGTGGTCCCGAGAGTTGCTCTTTTCACTTTTCTTCAGGTGCTTCTTTGGTGAGCTCCTGCGTGGCTCTGCTGACGTCAAAATACGGCAGAACACAGCAAAAATTCTACAACACTCAGGCCGTGAGCCCCTTTAAAATTTCTTATTTGAAAAATGTCAATCCATCTGTAGTTCCAGCTACTTGGAAGGCTGAGGCGGAAGCATCGCTGGAGCCCAGCAGGTCGAGGCTGCAGTGGCCGGGAGTAGCCACTGCACTCCAGTCTGGGTGACAGAGTGAGACTCCAACTCAAAAAAAAAAAAGAAAAAGAAAAATGACAATCAAATTTGTTGAGCATTTGCTAAGTGCCAGAGTACAATGCTAAGCACTACATTTTTAAAAATCTCATTTGTTCCTCATAAAGACCGTGTAATATTGGGTTCACAGAGCAATTAAGCGACTTTGCCTAAGGTCACATGACAAATAAATGTTAAAAGCGAGATTGAAACCCAGGGAATCTAACTTCAAATCCTGAGTTTTAACCATTATGCTGTACTGTAGGCAATTAAATAAGTTTCCCTTAATAGGCAATAGAGGGAGATGAATACGTTGAAGGACACATTACCAAGGGATGCAATTAGGGAAATCTAAACTGTGGAATATGTATAACAGAGGTTCTCAGAGTGTTGTCCCAGACCAGCAGCAGCATCACCACCTCGAAACTTGTTAGAAATGCAATACTGAATCAGAATCTCTGGAGACAGGACACAGCAATCCATGTTTTAACAAGCTCTGATGCACAGTAATGTTTAAGAGCCACGCTGTTCTACGGTTTCCAGAGCAAACAAAATGCAAGACCAAAACAAAATGAAGACGAAAGAGAAGCTTACAGATTAAGAATGACATAGCCACCTGCTGCAGTATGTGAACCTTGTCTAAATACTGACTCAAACCTATTGATTTAAAATTTTTTGAACTAATCAGGGAAATTTGACCACTGAACTAAATTACTATAAGTTTTGTTTTGGGACTTTTAGGAGTAATAATGATATTTGTGGCTATGTTTTTACAAGAATCCTTTTTGAGGCATATATATTGAAATATGTATATAGACATATAAATTTTTAAAAATATGCTGTCAAGGATTTCTTTTCCAAAAAATGGGTAATGGGCATTTGGCTAAAGATGAAGTATGATTGTCCATGCATTGATAATTGTATCTGGTTGACGGATCTCTGGGTGTTTATTGCATTATTCTAATTTAGTATATGTTTGAAATTTGTTTAATGTAAAGAGAAGGCTTAGCTGGGCACAGTGGCTCATGCCTGTAATCCCAACAGTTTGGGAGGCTGAGGCAGGAGGATTGCTTGAATCCAGGAATTTGAGACCTTTTCTTTACAAAACATTAGCTGGGAATGTCAGAATGTGCCTATAGTCTCTACTACCCAGGAGGTTGAGGCATTTCTTGAACCCAGGAGGTCAAGGCTGCAGAGATAAAACCACTGCACTCTAGCCTGGGCAACAGAGCAGACCCCAACTTGAAAGAGAGAGAGAATGTGAAGGGAAAGAAAGAAAAGATGGAGGGAGGGAGGGAGGGAAGAGAAGGAAAGAAAGGAAGGAGGGAGGGAAAAAGGGAAAAGACCTTTCTTCCTGTTGACTATGTTTCAATTTTTTTAATGTAAAGAAAAATCCTTTCCTCCTTGTTGGCTGTTTTACAGTTTGCCAAGGCCTTTCACACATTTTCCCACTTGTGATTATGATCAGTTGGCAAGAAACTTATTATAACTATACCTATTTCAAAATTGATGAGGCCAGAGGTCAATGCCTTAACTAAAGTTTTTTAATATATTTACTGTGCACAATATGTATTCAGACTTTAGGTCAGAGATAACCTTTGTTTGTCTCTTTCAAAAGTCCATCTTGGTACATGCTATGTCACCTGCCCTTCAGAGATCTGAATTCCTTTGATTCATGGTCCTGTTGTTACACTGTTAGACTGTAAGCTCCTTGAAGGTAAGGATCCTGTCTATTTGTTCACGACTATGTAAGCAAAGTTCACGACTATGTAAGCAAAGTTAAGCAAAGGCCTTGCACATAAACACTTAGTGCGAACACTATTGAATTAATGAATATATAAATAAATGAAGTAATCATTACTTCCTTCTCTTCAGGGGAAGCGTATTGTTGAGAAAATAATACAGGTTTTAGACTCAGGAAGAGCTGTGCACCAGGCATGGTGGCTAATGCCTGTAATCCCAGCACTTTGGGAGGCCAAGATAGGAAGATTGCTTGAGCCCTGGAGTTCAAGACCAGCCTGGGCAACATAGTGAGACCCCCATTTCTACAAAATTTAAAGCTCAACTGGGTATGGTGGTGTGTATTTCCCAGCTACTTGGAAGACTGAGGAGGGAGGATTGCTTGAGTCCAGGAACTGTGGTGAGCTGTGACTGTGCCACTGCACTACAGTCTGGTTGACAGAATTAGACCCTGGATTGAAAACAACAAAAAAAAAAAAACAAAGAGCTATGGTTAAAGTTGGCCACTTAGAAGAGATATGCCCTAAGTAAATTACTTCATCTTTCTGAGCCTCTATTTCTTTATGTGAGAAATGGGGATAATAATACTTCCTTCTTAGAGGTTTTATGAGGATTAAAGAAGACAAAGTATGTAAAAGGCTTTGCTTGGGACCTGACATTTAACATATCTCAAAAATAAGTCTATTTTAATCCTTATCAAAGACAGAACTGTATCAATTTACAGGAAGATCATTCTTCTCACTCAATTCATTATATACTTTATTTTTGGCCACTAATCAAAGAGTAAGTAGAAAATATTTATGAGAAATCTTTAGATGAGGAGGCTTGTGTTGAAAATTAGAGTTAAAAGTCCAACTCAGCAATCAACTCTACAAATCAGGGTAATTAGGTAACTATCTAGAATCTCACCTACCTTTCATTTCTCATTTGAGCTCTTTCTGCATTTTGCAGTCTTCCTGGCTCCTTCCATCTGGATGAAAGACCTGGTGAAGCTGGATGAAAGACCCTAGCCCTGAAAGTACCTTATGTGCTCACTGAACAGCAACGAGGCCAGCATGGCGACAGTGGAGAGAGCAAGGGAGAGAGTAAATAGAAGATCAGAAAGGTAACAGAGGCCAGATTATGCAGGATCTGGTAAACTTTTACTCTAAGTGAAAGTCGGTGTCATTGCACAGTTTTGAGAAGATGCCTAGCATTCTTCCTGCTGAGAATGGTCAATTTCTTTGCCAAGGTAGAAACTCTCTTCTTGCCTGCTTGTCCCCAAACACAGGGAATCCAAAGTACCCTGATGGCAGCCATGGCTTATAGTTTAATCTCTCTTGCTGTGCCCACAGAAAGAGAGCACCCCATTGGGGACCAGGACTTCCAATCCCACAGAGCCCAGACTTTCAAGGTTGAAGAAAACAAAGTCCCCAGTAGATCAAAGTGATAATAAGTGGGCCACTTCTACTTCTACCCCTTGGTTCCCATACCCATGTATTCTTCCTACTTGGGAACACAGTGCCATTTTAGACATGTCTGTTATGACATACATCTTAACGGGTGTGTCCCTGTCCTTGCAGAGCATTGCATCCAAACTGGCATTACAGCTGTGCCTTCAGCAAGCCATTCTTATCCTTTAGGAGGCCAGCTGCTTCTGGTTGGCATTGTATGGGATAAGACTGCTGGTTTCCATAACTGTGACCCACCCCTGCACGTTCTTCACTGTGAAGTTGGTCCCCTGACCAGATACTATGTTGTATGAGAATATATGCCTGAGGGTCAGGCATTCTGCAAGCGCCCAGACAGTGGTACTGGCTGGGACTCTTGGTGTAGGAAAGGCACAGGTAAAAATTGTGTCCACTCCTCAGCTGATAGACATGTGGCTCCACTTTTTGGCTATTACGAATAGTGTTGATACGAATATGCATGTACAAGTTTTTGTTTCATAATCCTTAGATATATATACTAGGAGTGGGATTTCTGGGACTTATGGTAACTCTGTTTAGCCTCTCGAAGAACTGCTACACTGTTTTCCAAAGTGGCTGCACTATTTTACATTTCTACTAGCAATGTATAGGGGGTTCAGTTTCTCCATGATGTAGTTAATTCTTGCATCTCCTTTAAAGTAAAATTCCTTTCTCCTTTATGAGGTCCAGCATAAACTCAGCCAGTTTATACTGAGAGTTGACCCAGGTTATAACCTGGAAGTCACAGGAGGACGTGGGAGACATTTTCCAGAGGGAAACCTATTGCTTTTTGTTTTGTTTTGTTTTTATCAAAAGGCTCTTGTGTATTCAGTATTTTCCCACGTAGGGGAACTGCTGGTTCTCAATAGGGAGCCCACTTCTGTAGTCTCCCTTTGGGGACCCAAGGGAATTTGCAGAGCTACATTTCTCAGGGACAACCACCTAGGTGTCCCTGCCCCACATTTCAGGTCCCAAGTTTTTCCAACCAAATCCCCGACTTTAGCATGGGACACCTTCTTGACTGAACATCTCTGAAGCTCTGGGTTCTAACAGTTCGATTGTCAGTCTGTGCTCAGCTGGGTCTCCTCTTGCACAGCAGGAGAAAGACCTCTTTGCAAGCTACTAAGAGGTCCTCAGATTCTCACATTTAGTTTTTAGCTCTTTGTTAACTCCTCTCAATTTCTCATTATCGCTCTGCAGGGAAGGTCAGTGCAACTTGGTAATAGCCAGCCAATTTCATTATCCTTGTACGCATTGTCCCCTCTATACTTTTCAGACTCCTGAGTCAGCACGCTGGCACAGGCATTCCTTTTCACCTGGACATTTTCCATCAGAAAAATGTTTAGCAGTGGGGCTGCCACCTTGTGCCAGGGACTATCCATACCCCACATACTACTCAATTGGGATCTTCATTGCCAGTCAGTGGTTAACACCATCCCAAATCCTCACCTTACAACCTGCATTCTCAGACCACTTCCATTACCAACTGTAACAATGTGGATCTTCTAGAAAAGAGATGCCAAGTTGTGATTAGAAAGGCAAGACACAGCTGAGTGTGGTGCCACACAACTGTAGTCCCAGCTACTTGGCAGGTTGAGGTGGGAGAATCACTTGAGTGCAGGAATTTTGCCACTCTGCGCAACTTAGTGAGACCCTATCTGTTAAAATAAGAAAAAAAAGGAAGGAAGGGAGGGAGGGAGGAAAAGTAGCAAGAGATTCTATTGATGGTAACACTTATGAAAATCAAAGGGAGTAGAAAGGAGTAGGCAGGAAAAGCCTCCAAACTGAATACAAGTCTAAAACCTGTGGAAGGAGGGTTGGGAAGAAAAAGCCTCTGAGTCTGGTGCTGCACTGAGAAAGTCTAGGCCACACCAACTAGGACTCCGGAGCAAAGGTTGCTTATTAGAGGAGTTATGCATTGAGCCAAAAATGGCCAGGGCCAGGCCCAGGCCAGGTACAGTGGTTCAAGCCTGTAATTCTAGCACTTTGGGAGGCAGATGCGGGAGGACTGCTTGAGCCCAGGAGTTTGGAGACCAGACCTAGGTAACATAGCAAGACCTTGTTTCTACCAAAAATTAAAAAATTAGCCAGGCATGGTGGCACATGCCTGTAGTCCCAGTTACTCAGGACTACTCAGAAGGCTGAGGCAGAAGGACAGCCTGAGCCCAGCAGGTCAAGGCTGCCGTAGTGGTAATCGTGCCACTGCCCTCCAACCTGGGCTACAGAGTGAGACTACAACTCAAACAAACAAGAACTGGACATGGTGGTGCACACCTATGGTCTATGCTATACAGAAGTCTGAGGATGGAGGATTGCTTTGGCCCAGGAGTTTGAGGTTGTAGTGAGCCGTGATCATACCACTCTACTCCAGCCTAGGCGACAGAGTAAGACCCTGACTGAAAAAAAAAAAAGAATTTAGCTATATATTAAAACGTGATTTATTCTTTTCAGAAATAATATGAAGTCACTGCCCTTACATTCTATTCAAATATTTATAGCCCGGCAAACTATTAAATTTTGAGTACAGTCATGTACCACATAATGATGTTTCAGTCAACATCAGCCCACATATAGGTCCCATAAGATTATATTACCATTATTTTTACTGTACCTTTTCTGTGTTTAGGTATGCAAATACCATTGTGCTACAACTGCCTACGGTATTCAATACAGCAATGTGCTATACAGTCACATAGCCTAGGTATATAGTAGGCTGTTCCACCTAGGTTTGTGTAAGTATACTCTGTGATGTGTGCACAATGAGAAAATTGCCTCATGATGTGTTTCACAGAACACATCCCCATAGTTAGGTAATGAATGTATCTGAAAGCTAATGGAAAGTGTGTTACAAATTGGGAGTCAGCTGACCTGAGCTTAAATTTAAATGTTCCCAATTTGTAACCCTCTCTCCAAAGACTGCACCCTGCTTCCTGGTGTAAAGTCCTGCATCAAGCTGATCTGAGAAAGGTTGTTACCCGTACAGTTGTTTGTGCCTACCTTAAGCCAAGGAGAGGTCAAAGCTTGGGGGATGCAGCCATAGTTGACATACTTTTTAACCTTCCAGGATCTATTTCTTTTTTTTTTTTTCTGATAACAGCACCCCAACTCTTCCCAAGGGAACCCTCCTCACTCTAGTCTCAGCAGTTTGGATAGAGGTCTCACTTGGCCAGGGACCTAGAACCTGGCTAAACAGAATATTACTCTCATTTCCAAAGTGTTTGGTTCATGGATGGATACATGACCCAAGCCAGACCAATTAAATATAATTCCGAGACTTCTGCTGCAACAATGAGGGAGGAGACATTCTCTTTCCACTAGAGTTGCTAAACTATATGTTCACCTGGCATTCACAGGTTCTACACATGGATGAGGCCTGCTGAGTGTGTAGCCAACCACAGTTAAGGGGAGCAGGGGTATGAAGGTATAAGGCAGTGGGAAGAAATATCTAATGATACTTCCAGAGTTCTTGGGTCCAGACATACCAGTAGTTACCACTTTTGGATTTTTCTGATTTTAGGCAATTCTTTCCTTTTTTTGCTTGAGTCCATTTGTGTTGTGTTTATATTTCTTGCAAAAAAAATCAGTCCTGACTAATATACCCTAGGTAGAAACTTAGAATGGTTCCAAGAAATGGCTAGAAAATTTAGTCCAAGTTGTAAATGGCCAATGAGCAATGGTGTCTACAATTGGAAGGTAACACTGGAGCAAAGTAAGTAGGAGGCTGGACAAAAAAACTCTGTGATTGTGGTCTGGAACTCTGGGCAAGCAATGGACGGCTTCTTAGTGCAGAACATGAAATGTCCCGAGGCAGACACATACACAGTCAGGCTCTTATTAGTATTGTGACTTTGGGCAAAGGACTTGCTAAGCCTCAGGTAAGACTCTAAAATAGGGATAACAGGCCGGCACGGTGGCTTAATCCCAGCTCTTTGGGAGGCCAAGGCAAGAGGAGTGCCTGAACCCATGGGGTTCAAGACCAGCCTGGGCAACATGGTGGGACCTCATCTCTACATAAATCAGAAAATTAGCTGGGTATGGTAGTACGTGCCTGTAGTTCTGGCTACTTGGAAGACTGAGACAGAAGGATCACCTGAGCCCAGCAGGTCAATGCTGGGGTGGCCATGAGCATGCCACTGCACTCCAGCCTGGGTGACAGAGTGAGACTCCAACTCAAAAAAACAAAACAAAACAAAAACTAGGAATAATAGTTGGGGTGGTTATCATGAAATTCAAATGAAATGACACTACTCAGTGCCAGGAACTTTATATATATATATATATTTTTTTTTTTTTGAGTTGGAGTCTCACTCGGTCGCCCAGACTGGAGTGCAGTGGCTGCTCCCAGCCACCGCAGCCTCGACCTGCTGGTTCTGGTGATCCTTCCGCCTCAGCCTTCCGAGTAGCCGGAATTACAGGCATGTGCTACCACGCCCGGCTGATTTTTTTTTATTTATTGTAGAGATGAGGTCTCGCTGCCCAGGCGGGTCTCGAACCTGTGGGTTCAGGCAATCCACTCACCTCAGCCTCCCAAAGGCACGGGTTTTACAGGCTGAGCCACCGAGCCCGGCTAAAAATAACTTATTTCAATTCTTGTAGATTCTACTTTTAGAAGTTATATTTAAAACTTCATATATTTATGGCAAATTACTTAACATCTCTAAATATTTCCTTATCCATCTCACAGGTTGCTGGTGAAGGAAAAGTGAGAACCCATTTAAAAATCTTTTCTAGTGGCTAGCAGAAAACAGGTTCTGAAGTTAAGCTTCTTAGGCTCAAACGTATTTAAACCAAATTGTGTCTAGAAAACCACATGATTATATTCCTATCTTCCATGACTTATCCATCTTGGGTGGGGAAAAGCTAGGAGCTGACCTAGCCCAGACTTCTTTCATTCATCAACAAATAGTAGGCTGAATGTGGTGGCTAACACCTGTAATCTCAGCACTTTGGGATTGCCTAAACCCAAGAGTTCAAGACCAGCCTAGATGACACAGAGAGACCTCGTCTTTACCCCCCCCCCAAATAGCTGGATATGATTTGCATGCATATATAGTCCCAGCTACTTGGAAGGCTGAGGTGGAAGGATCATCTGAGCCCAAGAGGTCAAGGCTGCAGTTAGCCAGTGATCAATCATGTCCCTGTACTCTAGCCTGGGTGACAGAGTGAGACCTCACCTCAAAAAAAAAAAAAAAAAAGCCCTGGCCCTGCTCTTCTCAACATGTTCATTTATTGGCTGGAGCTGTATGTCCTTTTGTCTATCCCACAGGGGCCGCTGTTGGTGACTATTAGTTGATCATACACGTGACAGGCTTTTTCTTGAAGAGGGACTCAGGTTCTGCCTTCATTTCAGATCTTATCTTCCATCAAGCTGTCCCTGGCTCACCATATTCTGGCCATAGTAGCCTTCTTACTGCTCCTAGGATACAAGCACAGTCCTACCTCAGCTCTTTGCACTTGCTGTTTCTTCTAAACACAAATGCTCTACTTTTTTCATGGCTGGCGCTTCCTTGTCATTCAAGCCTCAACACAGATATTACTTCCTCAGAGAAGCCTTCCCTGATCCCCAAATACAATCCTTTCCCATTCTGCACCTTTATTGTCTTCATAGCATTTGCCACTACCTGAAATTATTTTGTTTGTTCCTCTCTCTCCTCATGGGGGCAGGTATGGTGTCTTTCAATGCTGTATCTTCATTGCCTAGAACAACATTTGGTATGGATAAATGCTAAGTAAATACTTGTTGAATAAATGAATGTATCATGAAAATAATAAAAACCTTCAAACTATAAAAGGATTAAATGTTGAGCATCAACATTCCTCAACTAACAGTGCTTCAAAACATTGCTAAGACCAACTTTGGAGGACATGGTCTTTGTTTCAGCAGAAGTTTGCTGCCTGACAGTGTTATACTCACATAGACATTCAAGGTTTGACCTTCCATCTTTACAGCCAGAAGGACCTATGAGATGGATATAATAGCACTTCCCTTCAAGGGTTGTGTGAAGATTCTCTTTAATTCATTCAACTGGTATTTATGGGGTCTACTAGTAGCCAAGCACTATGGTAGGTACTGAGAATTCAGCAATGAACAAAATAGGAAAAAAAAAGTATTTCCCTTGTGAAACTGACATTAAATAATGTAAAACGTGAAATACTTAGAACATTGGTACATAAGAATAACTCGTTATTTTTTACTTATGATTTAATCTATACTCATTTAATATCTATCTAGAGATGTAGCAAGACTGTCTCTAAAAATAATAGTAATAATAATTTAGAGCAAGTAAAAGATGCTTTGTTACAAAAGGACACTTTATATTTAGAGAATAGAAGAGAAAAGTCAAAATAATTAGAAGCAGAACATTTTTTCTATGTGGTTCTTTTATTAAATTCTTCAGAGTCTCTGTGTTGTGAAATTTCCGGGTAGGAGAGCTTTTTACTTTAGGCTTTGGGGTTTTGTTAATTTGTGCTGTAGCCAATGAGAGAAAGTTAGGTACTGAGAATGTATAATTTTTGCTTCCTCTTTTCTTGTTCAAATGCTTTTGGTCTTACTTCTCTTGTTACTTAAAAGCGTCACACACACACACACACACACACACACACACACACACACACACACACACAAGCCTCCCTTAAAGAAAAGATACCTTTTTAGGATACACAGCACAGAAGTTTTAGAAAACAGAATGAGTAGATTTTAGAAGGAGCTGGCACACTGAACAGAACCAGGAGCTGGCTTAGAGGCTGTAGCAGCTTCAGGACCTCAGCAGCAGATGTTCTTGAACTTCACTCTGGTGTTCTCCTGGTTCACTCTTTACCTCTCCAAGGTCGGCTTTTCTCTTTATTTCTTCCCTTCTAGTTGGCTTGCCTTCCTCATCCTCTCGGTTTTGTTTGTTGGTTTGTTTTTTTGCTTTTTTGCTTCACAGCTTCTGCTTAGTCACAGTTCCTGTTTCCAGCATGCTCACAACCCTCTTGGCTTCAGCACTACCACACAGCTTTTCTCAGCTTGCTTAACACTCAAGGTATCACTGTTTTCCTATTCACCTGCCACAAAGGGAAAACTTAGTTTGACTAACTCCTCTTTCTCATAACCCAGGACATCACAGACCAACGAAGAGCCTATGGTTTAACTGCACTCGAGTCAGGCAGCCTTTTCTGATCCAATCAGCTCCAGTTAAAGGGTCAGGCAAAAGTGTGACTTGCATCAGAATCACTAAGAGGCCTTCTTTTTAAAAATTTTTTATTAGATTAGAAAATATAGTTTATTTAGAAAGTAGAGGTGGGAAGGAAGGGGAGGGGAGGGGAGGAGAGAGGCCTTCTTAAAGCAATGATTGCAGACCCACCCCCAGTTCAGTAGATCTGAGTGGGGCCCTAGAATTTGTGTTTCCCAGATGACACTGATTCTGCTGATCCGTACATTTTTAAACTACTGCTTTGATTAAATAAACCACCTAGGGCTAACCCTTACCACCCGTGCTGTGTGGGGCATTTTTTTTTTTTTTTCTGTTGGCGATGCTGGCGGCATGGCAGGCATTGTGATTGACAGTTTCAGTAAATCTATCATTATTCTTCTCCAAATTTGCCATCAGTTAATCTTCCTAATGTTCCTGGACAGCAGCAATTGGAGAAAAGGGTGAGAAGTAGCCAGAATGGCACCTAAAGAAATTTAGAGTAAGAGCTGGGTCCTAGTGGCTTGTGCCTATAATCCTAGATACTCAGAAGGCTGGGGCAGGAGATCACTTAAGGCTAGGAGTGTATGCCCAGCCTGGGCAACATAGTGAGACACTGTCTGTAAAATAATAATAATAATAATAATTTAAAGCAAGTAAAAGATGCTTTATGTCCTTTGAAAAGAGAGAGGAAGAAATAACATAAATCACAGTCATGAGTCTCTTTTAGGGACTGACTTTTTTTCTCTCTCTCTTTAAATTTTTATTTTACAATTGTGGGGTACAATTCAGGGTGAGGTATACAAATATTCATTGTACCCTTGTTGATGAGGTGTGCCCCCCCAGGCAGATATCGACTACTGTCAATCCCACCTCCCCCCACCCTCCACAGTTTCCCGCAAATGTCAATCCTTTTCTTATAGTGTTATGGTAGTTGTTCAAGGTCCACTTATGATTGAGAACATGTGATACACAGGTCTTTGTTTCTGTGAGAGATCACTGAGTATTATAAACTCTAATTCCATCCAGGTTACTGTGAAGTTCATGATTTTGTTCTTCTTTATGACTGTGTAATATTCCATTGTGTATAGGCACCACATTTTTTTAATCCAGTCCTCTTTGGATAGGCAGCACAGTTGGTTCTATGTTCTTGCTATTGTGAACAATGCTGCGACAAACACACGTGTGCAGCTATCTTTTTTATAGAGTGATTTGAGTTCTTCCAGGTATATTCCCAGTAGGGGGATTGCAGGGTCATATGGAAGGTCGATTTTTAGAACTTTTAGGAATCGCCACAATGATTTCCACAGAGGCTGTACTAGTTTACACTCCCACCAACAGTGTGGAAGTGTTTAGGGACTGACTTTCGCAGTGTTTGAAGTCAAATAAAATGAGAGAGAAGAATGACTCTCAGTTTCTTCACGAATGAGAGCTCAATTGTAGAGGAGACATGTGTGTGCATGTGTTTATTATCAGATGCTCATACAATAGTACATTTGCTTTTAGTATCCATTTACTTAGAAAATGGAATGTCAAGATGCTGCTATAAAGGAAGCGAATTAGCAAAGGAAACTGCATATTAATCCCATCAGGTACTATATATATTTGAAAGGTACAAATATACACAACTTTTCAGGCTTCAGCCAATGCTTGACATATGAGTAACCTCCTAATCCTTGTAATTACTCTTTGGTTTCCCAGAGGTCTATGACCAAAGCTTGGGGAATCAGTGTGTGAGTCTTTCTAGCAGACTTAGATTTTACCCCTACTTGGAGCAGTCTTGCCTAACACAATAGAAAGAGACCTGGAATTAGAATCAAATATTGGGTTTTGAGTCCTGAAATTTATTTAGGAGACTTTTAGGTTTAGTCATTAAGTATCTATGAGCCTGAATTTCCTCTTCTTGGCTACTTCATAATATTGCTATATTGAGATCAAATAGCCAGGCATGGTGGCTCACACCTATAATCCCAGCACTTTGGGAGGCCAAGGTGAGAGGATTGCCTGAGCCCATGGGTTAGAGACCAGCCTGGGCAACTTGGTGAGACCTCATCTCTACAATAAAAAATCAAAAAATTAGCTGGACGTGGTGGCGCATGCCTGTGGTTCCAGCTACTTGGAAGGCTGAGGTGAAAGGATTGCCTGAGCTCAGCAGGTCAAGCCTGCGGTGGCTATGAGTGTGCCATTGCATTCCAGCCTGAGTGACAGAGTGAGACTCCAACTCAAAAAAAAAAAAGAGATCAAATAGGTATAAGAAGGGAAATAAACATTAGATGATATTATTATGATATCACCTTGCTTCTAAGACACATTTCCATCCCAGTTTATGGTTTCTTAAATCTGGGTGTATCTTGTAAACTATGGATACTTACTTCTTTTTCCCTCCAAAAAATTGTTTTTAAAGCAAGGGTATACATTTCAGTGACTGGTCTTAGAATAAAGGAAACATGGCTTTATATATTCTTCTAAATGACAAATAATCTATGAATTTACTTTCTCTTTTTTCCTATCTCACCTATAAATATGTTACCTTACATGTAAGAAGGACTCTGCAGATGTGATTAGGTTAAGATACTTGAGATGGGGAGACTACCTGGATTATCTTAAGGGACCCAATTTAATCCCAAGGGTTCTTTAAGCAGGAGTACCCTTCCTGGTTGTGGTCAGAAGGATATGTGACTACAGAATAATGGTCAGAGGCATGCAACTTTTTTATTTTTTTGGAGTTTCACTCTGTCACCCAGGCTGGAGTGCTGTGGCACAATCATGACTACTGGAGCCTTGACCTGCTGGGCCTCAGACTTTCTAGGCACACACTACCGTGCCTGGCTACTTTTTTGTTTTATGGTATAGAAGAGATCTCGCCAAGTGGCTCAGGTTGGTCTCAAACCCCTGGGCTCAGGCAATCGTCTCGCCTCCACCTCCCAAAGTGCTGGAGTTACAGGCATGGGCCACCATACCTGGCCTATATTGTTGGTTTTGAACATGGAGGAAGGAGGCCAACAGTCAAGGAATGTGGGTGACCCCTAGAAGTTAGAAAAAGCAAGGAAACATCCCTCTCTAGACCTCCCAGAAAGGAACACAGCCCTGTTAACACTTTGATTTTAGCCCAGTAAGACCCATGTTGAACTTTTGACTTATGGAGCTGTGAGATAATCAGTTTGTATTGTTTAAGCCAATGAGTTTGTGATCATTTGTTGTGATCTCAGAGCTGGCTCTCAGAGGCAGAAGGGTCAGCAGCTGTGTGGTATCCATCTTCTTGATACCCTTTGGAGTGTCAATATGCTTTGGCTGAGACACAACTAGACCGCAGTGGGGTTATGTGCCAGCGGGGGAACTCTGTCCCTCAACCCCTTACTACTCTCCCTTTTCACCAGGAAAGTATGGGAGTGGGCTTGCACGGGGTATGTGTAGTGATAACCGTTCGGGGCTCAGGCACAGACAGTCTGCATTTAGACTCCAGCTGTTTAGGGAAATTTTGAGAGATGCCAACTGTCCAGCCCCTGGAGATTTAGGGGCCCTCTGAAACACCATAGAAGTCTCTGCTCTCCCACTATGAGACAGGAAACCACAGGTCCAGAAAGTTCCTGGCCAGGCAATCCAAAGTTCCTGGAGTCATTCCCCAGACAGTTTTCATAGTTCCACAATTACAGGTGGGCTAACCTTTGTACATATAAAGCATAGCGAGGTGCAGTTGATTCTCCAACTTCAGCGTCTATCAGAATAACATGAAGGGCTGGCTAAAACACAGGTTTGGGGCTCCACTCCCAAAATTACTGATTCAGTTGATTTAAGGAGCATCTTGAGAATGTGCATTGCAGGTAATTCTGCTGCTGTTCCTCTGAGGACCACAGTTTGAGAACCACGGGCATAGTGGGTAAGAGTTTAGGATTCAGGCAGTCCTTGTTGTTTCCAAGTTGAATGACCTTGGGCAACTTGCTTACATTTTAGAATTCTTAATTTTCTTCATGTATCAAATAGGATAAAATAAAGCCTACCTCCCAGCGTAATGAGGATTAAATATGATGATCTATGTAAAGCACTCAGCACATAGTAAGACCTTAATAAATAATTTATATTACAATATATTTACCATTATTATGATTAATGGCAAGTTATCAAGTAACAATCAAGGCACCAGAAGCACACCCATGGGTAAGCCAATGGTGGACAATAAGTGTCCTCTCACAAACCGCCCCCTACAACAGTCAGAACTTTCTCAAAGTTTTCTACCCACAAAATAATATCTAACTTTGTAACTCAAAAGGACTCCCAGAGGAAAAAATCTGAATAAAATGCTTCACCCACAAATCAGAATGAAGAGGAAGCAGAAAATTGTCAAATATTTTGTGAAAACTTATCTAACAATAGAAAGAGGAAACTCATTTGAGTGTGATGGAATGGCTACAGAAATGAATAAACGTAAACTGGGCCAGGAACAAATTAATTTGAAAATAATTTCAGAGAAGAAAAAGGAACTATGCCATGATCTCTCCTCTGGGAAATCTGATAAGAAAGTAAGGGTGTGAGTTTTTTCTCCTCCCTGTTCTAGAATAATTGGTATTATTATCATGTGAGAAAAAAAAGTCACCTCTGGAAGAACTCCATTTTCCTTCCACTGGAAGGAATTTATTCTCTGGGTCACAGCAACAGAAGAACTGGGTAGGTCATTGGGAAACTAGGACGTTCTTGTGATTTCCCCATGGAAAAATGTCTTTTTCCTGGAGAAAAGTGGCCATATCGATGGACAAGGCAAAAATTCAGTGGAATAAAACTCTACTATAATAAACAGTGGATTTATTATAACATATAACAAAATGTATATAATAAAGTAGCATTAGGACTTCAACATGCTGTCTGCTTAAAAATTAAAAAATAAGCCGGGCTCGGTGGCTCAGCCTGTAATCCCGTGCCTTTGGGAGGCTGAGGTGAGTGGATTGCCTGAGCCCGCGGGTTCGAGACCTGCCTGGGCAGGTGAGACCTCATCTCCACAATAAAAATCAAAAATTAGCTGGGAGTGGTAGCGCATGCCTGTAGTTCCAGCTACTTGGAAGGCTGAGGCGGAAGGATCGCCAGAGTCCAGCAGGTCGAGGCTGCGGTGGCCGGGAGTGGCCACTGCACTCCAGTCTGGGCGACAGTGAGACTCCAACTCAAAAAAAAATAATAATAATTAAAAAATAAAGATCTGGTTAATGGAATAGGTAGGAAATTTTCTAAGTTAATTTAGTAGTTAAGTTCTAGTGGTCTGAGAGTCAGTGGACTAAGCTCAAGACTGTGGTTAGGAAGTCTGGCTTCTCGTCCCAGCATGGGCTGTATTTGGCTGTGTGATCTGGAAGGATCATTGAATCTGTAGATGTTAGTTCCCTCAGCAGCATAGGAATGGATTGAGTGGATTACTAAAGTATCTAAACTTCTCACTATTGAGTATCCTTTTATAAAAATTACTTTTCAACTAAAGGACTTCATATTGCAAATAACTATAACCAGCTATTCAATTAAGTGCCTTTTCTTACAAGGAGTAAAGTCACATTAATCAAAATAGACTGTAGTATTAACTAATAATAATTTTTATTATTGAGTACTTAGTATGGGCTGAACACTTAGATGCATTATTTCATGTAGTTCTGCTTTCCTTCATTTCTTTCTTTCTTTTTTTTTTTTTTTTGAGTTGGAGTCTCACTCTGTCGCCTAGACTGGAGTGCAGTGGCTGCTCCCGGCCACCGCAGCCACAACCTGCTGGGCTCTGGCGATCCTTCTGCCTCAGCCTTCCAAGTAGCCGGAATTACAGGCATGCGCTACCACGCCCGGCTGATTTTTTTATTTATTGTAGAGATGAGGTCTCGCTGCCCAGGCGGGTCTCGAACCCGCAGGCTCAGTCAATCCACTCACCTCAGCCTCCCAAAGGCGCAGGATTACAGGCTGAGCCACCGAGCCCGGCTTTTTCTTTCTTTTTTTTAAAGACAAAGTCTCCCTCTGTCACTCAGGCTGGAGTACAGTTGCGTGATCCTATATCACTGCAGTTTTGAGCCCTGGGCTCAAGTAATCCTTCAGTCTCAGCTTTCCAAGTAGCTGGGACTATAGGCATATGCCACCACTCCTGGCTTTTTTGTTTTTGTTTTAAATCTTTTTTAGAGACAGGGTTTCTCCATGTTGCCCAGGCTGGTCTTGAACTCCTGTCCCCAAGGGATCCTCCTGCCTCAGCCTCCCAAATTGTTGGGATTACAGGTGTGAGCCGCCATTCCTGGTACACTCACGTAATTCTTTCAACAATCCTGTGAGGGAAGTTCTCTCACGATCATGGGTGGGCAGATTAGGGAAAAAAAACTCAGAGACTTTAGATGACTTGCCTAAATCACACGCTAATAGGTGGTATGGTAATCTGGGGGTTGGATGTGGATCTGGAACCTTTTCAGTACCTCACACAATGGTCATGGCATATTGTAAGGCTACAAATGACTTGGAGTTGTATCCGGAAATTATCAGGCATCCAGGCAGTTCTAGGAACTGTCTACCCTGACCTTACTCATTACTTCTCTCCTTCATGTCTTTTGTGTTTCCCTTTCACTACCTAGTTTCCTCTGTTTCCTCATGGTTACTTCTACTTCCTCATCATGACAATTTGCAAATAGCTCACCCAAACCCCATGACTTTGAAAATTCAGGCCTCACAGTCATTTGCCTGTGTTTCTGTTTTGCCATTTAAATCTAAAGAGCAGGAATTTGATCAACCCAGATCCTCTTTTCACATTAGGCTATGCAGCAGGTTGCCGGGCCTGGGCCCTGAGGTGCTCCCTAAATGGTAGAAAATATTGCAGTCTGGTCTATTAATGGACCAGCATGTCATATAATCAATAATCACTACCACTTATTATGTTAGAGGCTTTTAACCAGGATTTTCTCATTGACTCTTTGCAGCAACAACCTAGTGAGGGAGACACTATATTGATATCTTTTCACATAGCTAGTAAATGGCAGATCCCAGGATTCAATCAAGTATTTTTTTCTTATAATAGCTTCATTGATCAATAGTTCATATGCCATATAATTTACCTATTTAAAGTATACAATTCAATTTTTTAAATTATTACAGAGTTATATAATCATCATCACAATCAATTTTGGAACCATTTTATTACTTCAGAAAGAAATTCCAGACCCTCTAGCAGTCACCCTATTTCCCAAGCACTCCCCTCCCCCAACCAGCCCTAGGCGACCACTAATCTGCTTTCTGTCTCTATAGATTTGTGTATTCTGGATATTTCATATAAATGGAATTATATAATAACCCAGAATTATCTTTTGGAGAGCGGGCTCCTTGTAATACACTTGGAATTTGTTCTCCAGATCAAATGGCCAACCAAAGTTTTTATCTAGAAGTTTTGAGAAGGTTGAGTCACAATTTGTGGAAGAAATGGCCCAAATTATGGTAAATAGGTGACTGGTTCTTCCACCACACCTGTGCACACCGCTCTGAGTGTTCAGTAGTTTTTGACCAAAAATGACATGACCCCTGTGCCCCACCCTTCCCATTCAACCTCACCCCAATTGACATTTCGCCCCCTCAGGATGAAAAAAGTTATCAAAGGGAAACGTTTTGCTGATGTGAAAGAGGTGAAACAAAAAATGGCAGAAGCACTAGAACGTATCAAGATTGACAAGTTCAAAAGTCTGTTTCGAGCAGTGAAAAAGTCTCCATAAGTGTATTGCATCAAATGAAGAGTGCTTTGAAGAGGACTGAAGTCTAAACATGTAAGAATAAATACACAATTTTTTTTTTTGAGTTGGAGTCTCACTGTCACTCTGTTGCCTAGGCTGGAGTGCAATGGCATGCTCATAGCCACCACAGCCTGGGCTCTGGTGATCCTTCCACTTGAGCCTTCCAAGTAGCTGGGACAATAGGCAATGCCAACATGCCTGGCTATTTTTTTACTTATTGTAGAGATGAGGTCTTTCCTATTGTGAATAGTCTGGGCAACAGAGTGAGACTCCAACTCAAAAAAAAATTTTTTTTTAATAAATAAAGTTTACTTCATATATGTGATTGACTATTAAATATGAGGGAGGAACCCAAAGAAAACTGGAATTATTTTTTGGAGGGTGGGGGTTTCCTCCTGATAAGTGTTCTAGAAACCCATTGGCATCAGTGTACCAGCTAGCATTGTTGTGAGAGGCTCTGTTTGGCTTCAGTGGATTTTTTTTTTTTTAAGATTCTTTCAACATGTTTGCCCATTTCATGATGGGTGATTTATGAGCACACCTGCCCTCACCATGTTGAGTGTTCAGCAGTTTTTGACCAAAAATAGCTTGACCCCCTTGTCCTACCCTCCCTATTTATCGGATCTTGCCCCAAGCAACTTTTTTTGTTTCTTTGGATGAAAAAAGTCCTCAAGGGGAAAGGTTTTGCTTATGTGGAAGAGGTGTAACAAAAAACGGCGGAAGCACTAAAAGGCATCAAAACTGATGGGCTCAAAAACTATTTTGAGCAGTGGGAAAAGTGTCTTGATAGAGAGGACATTGAAGGTATTAGAAACTAGGTTTTCAGGTAAAATTGGTCTTTATTTTAAGGCGACTGAAGTTTAAACATGTAAGAATAAATACACAATTTTTTAATAAATAAATTCTAGGTTTTTAGGTCTCCTCTCATAAACTGGAGCCCACTAGCTTGTTTATAAAACTAAGGTCACTTCATCTGACCCTTAGAGACTCAAAAATCCTATGCATATAAATAATGCTAATAAATATATTGATTGCATGTGTTTATACAATAAATATTAAGTATACACTATGTACCAGGCACTGTGGTAGGAACTGGGAAACCCATGGACTCAAAGGACTTAGCTTTGAAAATTATTCTGAAATCTACTTGTGCATTCTAAATTCTAGCCAAATCTCTTTATTATTGTGTACTTTATGGATGCCAGCATTTTCTAAATACACTTCTCAGGTGGATGTACCAAACAATAAGCACAAAGTTTTCTACATCTCCTGAACAGGATTCTTTCTTATGGGGAAATGATAGATGTCCATGATTTCTTCCCCCCAAAATAGCCCTGTAAGATGAACATACTGCTTCCCCATTTTCTCCAGACTTTTTTCCTTCTCCTGCATTTTAAATGATTTAGTAACACGAAATAAAGTTTATAATTTTTTTTTTTTTTTTCACCGCAGCCTCGCCTGCTGGGCTCCAGTGATCCTTCCACCTCAGCCTTCCGAGTAGCCGAAATTACAGGCGCGCGCTTCCACGCCCGGCTGATTTTTTGATTAATTGTAGAGATGAGGTCTCGCTGCCCAGGCGGGTCTCGAATATAATTTTTTTTTTTTTTTGAGTTGGAGTCTCACTCTGTCGCCCAGGCTGGAGTGCAGTAGCTTGCTCACCACCACTGCAGCCTCGTCCTGCTGGGCTCAGGTGATCCTTCTGCTTCAGCCTTCGGAGTAGCTGGAACTACAGGCACGTGCCACCATACCCAGTTAAGATTTATAATTTAATGGCTACAATTAATAAAACCTTTCTTACTCAATAAGAGTTATTCCATGAAACACATGAAAACTGTTTTTTCTTCCTTTATATTGTAGTAGGGATTAACGTGTCACCAAGTGCTACTCCTTTGCTTCAAAACATTATTCCCAAATAGGTTAGCATTATCAGAAGCCTTTTTTTATTCCTTTTTTTAACATTGGTGCCTCTTCCCTTGTGATATGCCCTGCAAATAAGTTAAGTGGGAGAGAAATAAAGGCCAATTTAATCTGAAAACCTAGTTTCTAATACTGATTTGGGGTCATAATGTACACATTCGTCTTCTTTTTTAAATGGAGACACTAATTGTAATTCAAATATTTTCTAATAGTAACTTCTTTTTTTTTTTGAGTTGGAGTCTCACTCTGTCACCCAGACTGGAGTGCAGTGGCCGCTCCCGGCCACCACAGCCTCGACCTGCTGGGCTCCGGCGATCCTTCCTCCTCAGCCTTCCGAGTAACCGGAATTACAGGCATGCGCTACCACGCCCGGCTGATTTTTTTATTTATTGTAGAGATGAGGTCTCGCTGCCCAGGCGGGTCTCGAACCCGCGG
This sequence comes from Cephalopachus bancanus, assembly GCA_027257055.1. NCBI lineage: Eukaryota > Metazoa > Chordata > Mammalia > Primates > Tarsiidae > Cephalopachus > Cephalopachus bancanus. The sequence goes on along the minus strand of JAPVLO010000367.1, from coordinate 1,315,153 downwards.
GCTCAGTCAATTCACTCACCTCAGCCTCCCAAAGGCACGGGATTACAGGCTGAGCCACTGAGCCCGGCTAATAGTAACTTCTTAACCTACTTCTCTAACCAAATGAACTTTTCTAAAACCAGATGAACTTAAACATTTTGCTTTTCCTGAAGACAAAATTATTTTTCCGTAATGCACAAGCTTAAAGTGATTAGCAAGTCTTGCCAGAATCCCTTTTTTGAAAGAACAAATCTATTTACCTATTGCTACGTAGAAATCTTTTCATTGAGCCTTATTACAATGTTTGCTCATTCAGTTAAAGACAGTATATTCAGAAAATTAAAAAGCCCTTCTTTTTCCTATGAGTGGGGTTCTTTTGGAAACAATATTCTTTTTTTAAAAAAATACTCCTATTTACTTTTGATGATAAGAGTAATATATGCCTATTTAATTTTTTTTAATAAACACTGGTTTTTAAAGAATGGTTAATTTGCTCCAAGTAACCAATTCATTCTGTTTCTTAAGGTTTCTCAGGTATTAAGGAAGATTTAGAATACTTTCTAAATTGAAGCACTTTCTGCTCCCTCCTTCTGAGAGGTAGCACAGCTATAGATTTAAATTAAAAAGTGTGTTAGGGGAAAAGTTGAGCAGAGAAACTACTCACAAGATGCTGTTTTCCTCATTGACTTGCTATATTATATTCAATATAAATATTTCAATGACAAAGAATCATCTTCATAATATGTACCTTTCATGGAGATATATTCCAGTATGAATGGACAGGTCCCTGGAGGGGTGGTGAAGAAACCAAGGAAGGCAAGAGGACCTGATGGCACCTAGGCTGTTTCCTAGGTCACAGGGAATACTAGGTCTGCAAAATATTATTGAAAAGAAGAAACAAAGGGGGAAATGGCATGAAAAACTGATGACTAAAACGCATCCAATCTTCGAATTTGTTATCCTTTAAGCACCATGTTTGAAATTCCTCTGGAAGAAAGATTGTGATTAAGAAAAAGCAGACAGCAAAAGCACTTTGCATTCTACTCCGTCTTTTCAATGCCCAGCATAGCACCTGGTAGAGTAGGTAGGTGCTCATTAGGTACCAGCTTAAGAATGACAGTCTAGCATTTAAAGCAACCAAACAAATGTTCCTGAATAGTTCCCTCTACCAATCCCTACTCCTACTCCTCCAATCTACTCCTCCAATCCCACTTCCTTGGACTGTCCCTACCTAATTGTTCTATTTCATGAAAGACTGACCTCAAACTCTCCATTGGGGTTGAACTCATGATACAGGTTACCTATATCCTAAAACTACAACTAAAGAGAAATATTACTTCAAATCTGGGAATAAAATTAAGTGGAAGCAAAAGGAAGCAGTTGATTTGCACCTGTGTATGCTGACATAGCATGGGAAGTGAAAACAACCACAGATTCTACTTCACTGGTGACTGTATTTAGTAGAATCTAGTGCCCAGTTTAGTGACTAGGTCTATTAATCATTAAAAAACTTTCCCAGGAGAAGGGAAAGATGAAGCCTCCAATAGTTCCCAAGTTTTTCCAATTCTCTTTGCTTTTCTGGTTGAATTAAAAAGATTATAAGAAGTACTTGCTGCAGTAAATAGAATTATTCAAACGTTAAAGACTATTGACACAAAAGTTGTTTAGTTATAGTAACTAGCTTGGTTTGCATTTTACCCAAAAAGCTAAATGTAGATTTTTAAATAATTTGTTGAATCATAGCTATTACCTTCAAAGGTAAAAATTTGGCCAAGCATGGTGGCTCACACCTGTAATCCAGGCACTTTGGTAGGTTGAGGCAGGAGGATTGTTTGAGTCCAGGAGTTTGAGGCTAGCCTATTAAAAAATAAAAATAAAAAAAATAAAAACAGCACACCTGTAATCCTAGCTACTCAGGAGGCTGAGGCAGGAGGATAACTTGAGGCTGTGGTGAGCTATGATTGTGCCACTGCACTCCAGCCTGGGTGACAGAGTGGGATCCTGACTCATAATAATGATAAAAATAATAATCACAGTACTTCTTCAGAATAACTGTGAAACTATTACAAAACTGGGTATAGAAATATCAAAAAGCTGGGCTCGGTGGCTCAGCCTGTAATCCCGCACCTTTGGGAGGCTGAGGTGAGTGGATTGACTGAGCCCGCGGGTTCGAGACCCGCCTGGGCAGCGAGACCTCATCTCTACAATAAATAAAAAAATCAACCAGGTGTGGTAGCGCACGCCTGTAGTTCCGGCTACTTGGAAGGCTGAGGCGGAAGGATCGCCGGAGCCTGGCCAGGAGCGGCCACTGCACTCCAGTCTGGGCGACAGAGTGAGACTCCAACTGAAAAAAAAAAAAAAAAAAAAAGAAATATCAAAAAATGTGACAAAATGTTAGATAGCTTTGGAATAAGATAGACAAGTTTAAATATATAAATAATTTTTTAGATTAGATAGATATGTAGTTTTTGAGTAGGTTTAAGATACTGTGAGATTTCACTTCAAAATACTTTAGGCTACATCTTCTAAAGGTAAGGACATTTTCTTACATAACCACTATATCATTATCATATCTAAGAAAATTAATTATTCCACAATTTTTACAATATTCAAATTTTTCCAGTTGCTCAAAAATGTCTTCTATAGATTCATTTTAAAATTTCTTTCAATCCAAGTGTAATTTACTTAATATTGACACAATGATTGTATATACTTATGGGTCAATATTCTATTTCAATACATGTATACACAGTAAAATGATCAAATTGAGGCAATTACCATATCCATCACTTAAAACATTTTGATCTAGATAATCCTCCTGACTTTTTTTTTTTTTTTGAGTTGGAGTCTCACTCTGTCACCCAGACTGGAGTGCAGTGGCCGTTCCCGGCCACTGCAGCCTTGACCTGCTGGGCTCTGGCGATCCTTCCGCCTCAACCTTCCAAGTAGCCGGAATTACAGGCGCGTGCTACCACGCCTGGCTGATTTTTTTATTTATTGTAGAGATGATGTCTCGCCAAGTTGCCCAGGCGGGTCTCAAACCGGCGGGTCAGGCAGTCCACTCACCTCAGCCTCCCAAAGTGCTGGGATCACAGGCTGAGCCACCGAACCCGGCTCTCCTGCCATTTTTAAAAATAACACTGATTTATTCAAGGAGTCCAGGCCATGGTCTTGTGGACTGCCTCATGTTCTGAATTTGTCTGATTGCTTCCTTAGAAACATCTTTGGCAAAAACATTTTGTATATGACATCGTGTGTAAAGTCATATTGAGATGTAAATAGTATCTAGTATTGCTGATGGTAAATTTGATCACTTGGTTACATGGATGAATCACGTGGGTGATTGCCCTCTCTCTCCATCATAAAGATCCATTTCTCACTTCATAATTAGTAGGTAATGTGTAGAGTGATTTTTAGGACCATACAAATATTGTGTTCCCCATTAACATTTCATGCAGGGTGTTTGGTATCTATTAATAATCTGTCTAAATAAATTATTATACTAGAACCTGCAAAGTGGTGATTTTTTAATTTTATTATTTCTTCTTCATGTATTAGCTGAATTCTTCTGTAAAGAAGAGCTTTATAGGTCGGATGTGGTGGCTCAAGCCTGTAATCCCAGCACTTTGGGAGGCCGAGGCGAGAGGATAGCCAAAGCTCAGGGATTCAAGACCAGCCTGGGCAACTTGATGAGACCTTGTGTCTACAGTAAAATCAAAAGAGAAACCGGGTGTGGTAGTGTGCACCTGTAGTTCTAGCTACTTGGAAGGCTGAAGTGAAAGGATCACCTGAACCCAGTAGGTCAAAGTTGCACTCCAGCCTGGGTGACAGAGTAAGACTCTAACTCAAAAAAAAAAAATCCAGGGGGGGGGGCGGGCAACCCCTTCGGGTCCCCTCCCACTGTGGGAGCTTTTCTGCCTTCTCAATAAATCCTAATTTTTCACTTTTCCACTGCCCGTGTCCCTCATTCTTCCTGGACATGAGACAAGAACCTCAACCTGAAGAGCTATGACCTGAAGAGCTGCAAAAGACAGTTGGAGCTGAAGAGTCATGCACCCCAGAGGCTGGCTTACCAGTCAACAGAGCCGGCTGAACCAGGAGAACTGCGGAAAGGTGGGGTGGGGGTGGGATTGGCAGTTGAGGGAAACTGCCAGGGGAGGGAGGGGTACATGTCATCAACAAGGGTACCTGCATAATGAACAAATGAACATTTCTATACCTAACCCTGAATGGTACCCCACATCTTTTTTTTTTGAAAGAACTTTATATATTTCTTTTGATACATAGATATCATTTCAGTTCAGAGATTAGGATAAGACAAAAAGGCCTTTTTCAAGATTTCTTCAAGTCCTCAAATCTAGCTTGTCTACCAGAGCAATTTAGGATGACAACCTTGCATATGGGAGGCAGGAGATGGTGGGAAGTGTCTGAGTTAATAATAAATCCCTAGTTCTGCACGTTTTACAGGAAAATAATGTATGAAGACGTAAGAGTTCTTTTTATTTGCTTGCATGGATCTAGACATTGACAGCAATCATCAGAGATAGTATAGCTGCTACTTCCATATGGCACAACGTACTAGTAATGCCTTAATTTTTGCACTCTTTTGTAGTTATTATGCTGCCTTGCATATCTTGAATCATTGACAATTTGTCCATGTTCCCTTACTCACAAGTGGCTGACTTGCAGTCTCTTCTGCACTCCAGGGATAGGACAATTAAAATAGGACTGCTCCTTGCTTCAGTCTTCTCTCAGCCTCACAGGGTGCCCAGAGCCTGAATTCAAAAAAATTTTACTTTCCCTAGCTCCCTACCAAATTGTTCCCTCTCCTGCTCTTGTTCAAACACTAACTACACTTTTTACATCTCAGGTAGGGCTGCTACATGTCTGTAGGTGGGTTCTTCTGGTTACTCTTGTGTTTCCAATTAACCAATAAGTGCTGAGCCTACTCTGTTTCCGGGCTGAGCTAGATGCTGTAAAGTATCCTGTATTTATAGGTCCTAGTTATTTTCTTCAAAGAGATTATGTGGTTGGAGAGACAAAAATCACAGAAAGAAGGCGCTAAAAGATAATCAAGTCTTGTGGGGGGGCATCTATGAATGATTTTTGGAGGATTGGTACAAGAAACTCCAAAGAGGTGATGCTAAAATTTGGAGTACTTGTGGCATGTTGGGGCAAGTGTACAAGAATTTGATAAGATTTTCAAAAAGGGCTATGGACCCATCTCTCCACCACAAACAAATGAATATGATCAAGAAATGCTAGTTAAAGCACTAACTGTACAGTAGCTATTTCTCTTTACTGATATTTCTCACAGTCAATTATAGTCTATTGCACTAGGTAATAAGTCAGCACCAAAAAGTAGATTGAATTTAATGACTTGGGTGTTGGACATTCTTTCCATTTAAGAGTGACTTAGAGAAGCTATTAAACATTCAAGGCTCACTGTGACTTTCATAGGCCATTGACAACTTGCTCATGTTCCCTCCACTCAACAGTGACTGACATGCAGATCCTTCTGCACTCCAGAGATAGGACAACAAAAATACCACCTCTCCCTGTTTGGTCTTCTCTCAGTCTCAGTATCCAGGACCTGGGTTCAGAAAACATTTTACTTTTCCCGGCTCCCACCAAATCGTTCTCATTTTAGCTCTTGTTTGAACGCCAGCTATACTTTTTCCAAAAAAAAAAAAAAGCCTTATACCTGAAAGAAAACTGGAAATTGTGTGACCCCAATCTGAAGTTTGGTTTGGAGCTGAGTACTGTATCAGGACACATCAACATTATCTGCATCCTTGTCGATAATGTTCTCTTACTTTGGTATAGCTACGGGGCGTTTGCAAAGCCCTTTCATAGCCAAAGATTTGTTCATCCAGGCAGGTTGGCAAGACAAGGCTTATTGGCTTCATTTTATCAAACAAAACAAAACAGAGTATTAGGGGTGCAGCTGAACGTCAAATCCACTTTTTCTGACCCCTGCTTTCTCTAGTATATCTTGCTCTCTTAACCAGGACAGCATTTGGGGGTGGGCTTCTAGGCAGATGACTTCAGTTGCAGTTTTCAGCTGTGTACTGCTGACGAAACCCGTTTCTATTTGTAGATCTTCCCTGGGGTAGGTTGGTGTGCTAGTTTTGGACTTTCTTCAGACTTTTGCTCCGTCTCTAATACTGTACTGACCCTGCAATGCCCTCCTACTTCCCTGCATGAACATTTCAAGGGCAAAGTCATAAGTGGACATTTTCATGGCTGGCTATCATCTCGAATTGTGATTTTGGGAATCAGATTCTTGGTTTTCTAGATCAGCACTGTCCAGTAGAATATAATATGAGTTGCATAATATATATAATTTTTAATTTCCTAGTATCCACATTAAAAAATTAAAAAGCAGGCAAAATTAATTTTAATACTCTATTTTATTTAACCTAATTTATCAAACAATATTATTTCAATATGTAATTAATATACAAATTACAAAAAGATTTTTTGTACTAAGACTGAAATTTGATGTGTATTTTAAATATACTTTACATCTCAGATAGAACTAGCCACATCTTAAGTGCCTAGATGACTAGAAGCCACTGTATTAGAAAACACAGGTCTAGAAAATTCTTCCAGAAGAAAAAAATGCAGTGAAAATAAAGCAGCCCCCTCCGCTCTACTGATAATGGAGAATGAGCTGGGCAGTGATTCTTTTATTCTAACATTAATCATCATCATTTGTCATTCATACATCAATCATAGAGAACCTCTTTGTATCATAGCAAAATTAGCAAAATTACTTTCTAGTAATCTAGCAGCTTCCAGAACTTGCAAAATGTTGAACAAGACTATCTATACACTCAAACAGAGAAAAAAGGGTACAATATGAACAGTCTACAAGACTTGCAGTCTCTAAAAATATGTTTAGTTTGTCATAAGTCTGACACATCGTTCATTAAAACATTTTTTCCCCACACATCTATTAAAATGTGCAGAAAAAACTAAGTTTTGCTGGGTCAGAGAAGGTAGTAAGATACAGACATTGCCTTCAATGAGACTTGTGGTCTCAGCGGGAAGACAGTGGATAAAGCAGGTAGAGGATAAATGTCTGTTGTATGGTAAAGATGAAAACTGCCCAACTCTATCTCTTATATGTGACCACGTGTTCTTCAGGAAACCCATGTTAATATTCCATTATGTTTTTGAATTAGAAGCAAATGAAATAATTGCCCTTCACTATTTACCAGTTGTATTAGCATAGGCTGATTTGTTGAATTTGCTTGAAAAGTAGAGTTAAAGACCTTTTGAAAATGGAAGAGGTTGTTTCACGGGGGAAGAGAAGAGAGGGGGCAGATGAGAACTCATCTGTATAGCAAGACGGAGGACTTTCTTAATAATGGAGAGGGGTAGTGTGAGGCATTAGGCATTAGACTCTAGTGGCCAGTGGCCAGGACCTCCCTCTGTTGTCTCATAAGTAAAAAATGGTTCGTTAATAGGGTTTCATGACATGGCATACATAATCAGTTTAGAATAACATGGCATACAGCTAACAAATATCAGGAATTATTATTAGTTTTGGCATTCACTTTTATGTCAGTAATAATTATTAGCATTGTTAGCTATGCTGCTTCTCCAATTGGTTTCCAAAGTTTTGCAAGATTTTTTGTTGGGGGTGGGGCTGAGGCTTCACTCTGTCACCTAGGCTGGAGTGCAGCGGCATGATCATGGCTCACCACAGTCACCGCAGCCTTGACCTGGGCTCAGGTAATCCTTCCACCTCAGCCTCTTGAATACCTGGGACCACAGGCGTGTGCCACAATGCATAGTCGATTTATTTATTTATTTTTTAACATTTTCAGACAAAGTTTATTTGAGAAGGAAAAGAAGAAAGATAGAGAGACATGCCAGAGCTGGCACGGGTGATAGAAACCACAAGATTTTTTTTTTTTTGTAGAGACAAGATCTCCCTATGCTGCCCAGGCTAGTCTTGAGCTCCTAGTTTCGAACTCAAGCAATCCACCCGCTTTGGCCTCCCAAAATATTGCCATTACAGGGGTGAGCCACCGCAACCTACCTGTCTCTTGACTCTTTTAAGCAATCCTGATTTTAAAAAAAATAGACAAATTCTAATGATACTCTCCTTGAGATGACACAAGGGCTGAGACTGCTCCTAAAATGAGGGAGGCCTAATACCATTTAAGGCAGTGGTGTTGGATTTCCCCAAAGACAAGGGTTTCACACCCTTATAGGCTGGAACCTGAATCCAGGTTGCACCACTTAACTCACAGTCATTTTGGGAAGCTAGCTGATTTCTCTGAGCGCTCAGTTGTGCACCTGTCAACTAGGTATAATAAACACACCTAGAGTTGGTAAAACTCAGTAGCATGATGTATTAAAAGTGCTGTGCTCAGGGTTCAATAAAATCAGTTTCCCCATTTATAACTGTCATCATTATTATTACTATTGTTGTTGTCGTCATAGCAGATCTTATTGGGTGTGTCGGATAGTGTCTGTCTGGGATGCTCTGATGCATTTTGGTTCACCGCTGTACCCAGCGCTTGGCACCTAGTAAGACACTCAGGCAGGAAACGTTTGGGGAATGAACAGACGTCATCTGAGGCAGGGAGGGCAGCCGGCTTTGCCTCCGAGCTTAGCCCTTCCTCTCCTTCCAAAAGCCGAAGCCCGATGCCGCTTGTAGCCCGGGAGGCCAGACACTTACTTGGCAGCGGGCTGAAACCCACCTCGCCCCAGACGCCCCCGTCGCAGCTGCTGGAGGGCGCCCCGCATGGGCGCGCATGTTTGTGTGAGCGACTCTCTCCCAAGCCCTGGCTTTTCTGGTTTGCGGTTTATTTACTTAAGCATTTACAGCTCCCAGGAGCAGAGGGACTGCTATAGAAGTAGGGTCAGGACCGAGGTCGCAATTTGTATTTTCTACCTCCCAAACTCAGCAAGTCACACAACACGGCTCTTCATATTTGTGCACCGGAGATGTTTGCGTTTCTTTACTTCCTGCGGGGCAACGAAAGACACAGGCAGTTCGGGTTCAGAAAAGTGCTCTCACGCGACTTGCCTGTGTCCCCGCTTGCGTGGACCGTCGCCCTCGGACTTAGTTTTTCGTGCAAAACCGAGCAGGGCGGAGCAGATTAAATCAAGACAACCTCGCGCCTTTAATCCTTGACCGCAAACACTGGCGTTTTTGTGCTCCGGATTTCTGAAATTCTTGGCTCGGGGACCCAAGGCAGAGGGAGGGTGGGTAACAGCTTGTAAAAACTTCCCAAAGCAGAAATCTGAGCTCCTTCCCGCTCCTCGGCCCTCAGTGACACCTGGATCCCAGGGAAGAGGGGCAGCCGAAGAAGAAGAGTCCCCAGGGGGTGGAGGCGCTCCCCAGGGTGGCTTGGGGTCGTGGGCTCCAAGCCCCGCCGGCCCCGCCAACGAAACGGCTTTGCAGCCCGGACGCCCCGCAGGACGCCCCTCCCCTGTCCCCGCGCACATCTATTTAGAGCCCAGCCTGGGAGCCCAGGGGATTCTGGAACTTGTAGTCCCTCCCAGCAGCCCCAGGCGCCACCACGACCCGGGCCTCGGACTACATTGCCCAGGGAGCTTCCCGGCCTATATAAGCCGCCGGCAGCCGCTTCAAAGTGCAGTAACCATGTGGCTGTGCTGCTGAGGCGTTTCCTCAGGCTCGCTGGGGTGGGAGGAGAGGAGGAGGAGGAGGTGGTGGAGGAGGAGGAGGCAGGGGGTGGAGAGAGAGAAAGCGCACGCCGAGAGGAGGTGTGGGTTTTCCGCTTCCATCCTAACGGAACGAGCTCTCTCTTCGCGGACATGGGATTACCTAGCGGCTGCTAACCCCTCTCCTCGCCCTGCTCCCCCAAACCGGCGCGGCTCCCGGGCACCAAGGTAGCGGCTGGGGCCGGGCAGAGGGCGCGGGGAGTTGGCACTGTACCCCCGGGCGCAGAAGTTTTTGCTCCGCTCTCGGGGAGTTTTTGGTGGATATGCATGAACTTGGCATGCGTTTGGGGGTTCTTTTCTGCGGCTAGTTTTTTGGGAGGGGGTTCATTTGAGGCTTAAAAACCCCCAAATATCCTCGATTTTAGTACCTGGCTATGAGGGTTCCCCATTCTGGACTGGAATGGCATTTCCCCAAGTTGGAAACTGTTGCTGCAGCTGCAGGAAATAGTTTTTTTTTTTTTTTTTTTTGGAGGGAGGTTGTGGGGGTGTCATATGTGAATCTGCTCAAGGAAATAGTCTTTCTAAAAATGTAGTCCTCTCTCGCGCTGCATGGTTAGAAGAATACATGTGTGGGGGCCCCGTGGGGAGGGTTTTTAAAAAACGGAAGAAAACCGGGGGAGCGGTGAGAGATGGAGTGTGGACGAAGCTCATGCCCAGTGAGGATGCGGGCTTCAGATACTTGGCCTCCGCGCGAGGAAACAAGTGCTTTGGGATCTGCCAGACACATCCCTAAGTTCCAGCCTTTGGGACGTTCGAAGTTTGTACGTGCCTAGTCTCACTTGTTAGTTATATCCTGGAAATAAATAAGCGTAGTTACCTGTAATCTTTGCCCAAGTGATCCCGCCAACCGGTCTGCCAAGTTTTTTGGGGGGGTGGGGGGAGAGTTCTCCCTAGGGAAAGAGGCTAAAGAAGATGGGAAAACTGGAATTTGGAGAATTTCTGTTTGCAATGTGGAGACCTTCTGTGGTCTCCTGCTCAGTCTTCTTTCTTTCTAAATATTTAGGAGCTGACTGCAGAGAAGCAGGATTTGCATCCCTGGCTGTGCGTGTTTTGGCAACAGAGTGCCTGACCCGGGTCAGGTGAGTGTGGAAGCCTGAGTGCTGTAGTCAATAATGAATTTTTGTCCTAAGCCTATTTCAAGTCCTCTCTAAACAGCCGTGGAGGTGGGGAGTAGGAAAGAAAAGAAACTCCATGGCTTAGTCTTCTGAAATGCTCAGTAATAGGATACACGACAGGGTAACTAGGGTGGGGTGGGAGTATGTGACAGAGTCTTAATAACTTTTTAAATGTCCTAAATATATAATTGTTCCCTGGGCTACAATCTTTGGACTTTTCCAATTAGAAAATAAAAGTCAGACACTTCATTATAGTAGTAGAGTGCTTTTGTTTCCTGTTGATAAGATTCTCAGGAGTATTGGCAGAGTGAAAAGCATTTGGATCTGTGAGGTCTCGTTCTTCTTGGAGTTCTTTTATTGACTCACATGGCTGTGTGGATACTTACAGGCCCAGGGATTGGGTCCAGTTCCACTCTTCAGGGTAAGCTGAAGACAGGGATAAACTAGTCTACAAACTCTTCTCTAGCTAGTTACTAAAAATAAGACTTACCCATTAAATACTTGTAAGCAGGTCCAGAGCTGTATATCACAAAAACTCTGTGCAACATGCACAGGTGAAGAAACTGAGGTGCAGAGAGTGAAATTGCTAGCCCAGTACAAAGTAGAAGCAAGATAAAACCCCATGTGGTGGGGCTGCACCGTAACCCACAAAAGAACCTAAATTGGTGATGGGAGGGTGGTGAGAGGGAAGCTAGGAAAAATGTTTAACTTTTTGCTGTTGGTGAAGTAACTTTCTTATGTCCCACCAAGGGTGAAATAACAATACTTAACCTTGATGAAGAAGGAAATGATGTAACTACAGAGGTAGGGATAAAAGATTATGAATATTTGAGGAAGTATTATATATTTTAATGAGTTCATTTTGGAAAGCTGTATGTTGAAAGCTTGCATTAGAAGAGTAATGTAAAGAGAAACCAAACCACGAGGAACGTTGTCTAAGTTGAGCATTAGATCTCATAGCTGAAATACATCTTAATCATCTGCACCAAAGCGTCTGAGTAGGCTAAAAGGATCAGGCATTTCTCCATCTGAATAATTCGAAAGTTGAAACTGCAGTTAGTCTGAACTGAAATACTGATACCTTTTCATGTACCCTCCAGTTTGCTTTGTGACCAGTTGTGCAGAACAGTTCTTTTTCCTTTTTTTGCAAGCGTTTGTGTGTGTACATGCGTCTGTGTGTTGAAAGTACAATCTGCTCTTTGAATAATTCAAATCAGAACAGAAAATCCTGTCAAGATTTCCTTCTTATTAGGCAGGGAAAGTACTTCATGTTGTAAATGAATTACCCCAGCCTCCACATTGAGATTCACGAAAATCATTTGGGGTTCACAATACTATTATCCATTTAAACAAGGTGGTTGCCTTTTGGAGGGAATTGGCATCTTTTCTTTAGGAATGAGAAATTGAATTGTTGCTCAGAAGGAAAAAATAGGTGAATTCCACAAGGAAAATCTGTTGTCTTCTTCAAAATACTCAACTGACGAAGACGAGAGAGAGAGAGAGAGAGAGAGAGAGAGAGAGAGAGAGAGATTGAGAAACAAAAAAGAAAACTCTAATCCGTTGTATGCAACCAACTGACTTCCAAAGGAAAAAAAATCACATGGATATTTAGCTCACTTATAATGATCTCATGGAAACTCTGGCCTGCTTTCTTTACAAGCAGCTCTTAGAAGACAAACCAAAATAAAACAACAAATACCAAATATGAACAACAGAAAAAACAACCAAAATACAAGTAGGCTTGGAGTTAGGTTTCTAGGTCAAACTGTCCTTGGATACATCTAATTAAGGAGTCTACACAAGGCCAATGCCCCATCGTGTTTGCTATTGGTTTGATTTTTTAAAAATAAAACACATTGCATTTCTATCTACTGGAAGTGCACGCAATTCCCCCCCCCACCTTTTGACTGTTTTAAGTTTGTGCACGGCTCCTTTGATGAATGCAATTAAGGCTTGAAGTCAGTGACACGAATGACATAACTTCCTTCCAATTGTCTTCATGTCTGTGGTTCTGAGATGATTGCTAATGAGGATGAGCTGCATAAAGCACTGAAGCCATCACCTTTTGAACTTGGAGATTTTCTAAATTGGACATAGTTTAAGGCACTTGGTGTGATAAATCTCTTTAACAGACTCAAATGCCTGTTAAAGTTGTTGTGATTCGAGTGTTCTTTATTCAACAAATTTTTTGAGCATCTATTATGTGCCAAGGTGTAAGCTCAGAACACAGCAATGAACAAACATCCTATTCCCAAGAGGCTTAAGTCCTAGTTGGGGGGAGGCAGCCTATATAAATAAGTATTATAGTATCAGAGGTAGTAAGTGCTGTGGAGAAAAATAAAGCAGCATGGGGGGGGCCAGAAAATAATAAGTGTTGACAAGGATGTTGAGAAATTGGTGTATTACTGGTGGGCATGTAAAATGGTACAGCTGCTATGGAAAACAGTATGGCAGTTCCTCAAAAAATTAAATAATTACCAATCCTCTTGTAGGTATATACAGTACTCCAAAGACTGAAAGTAGGGACTTGAGTAGATATTTTTACACCTGTGTTGATAGAAGCGTTATCACATAGCCAAAAGGTAGAAACAACCTGTGTCTATCTATGAATGAGTGGATAAACAAAATGTGGAATATATGTACAATGGAATATTACTCAGCCTTGAAAAGAAAGGCAATTCTGACACATGCATGGATGAACCTTGAAAACATTATGCTAAGCCAAACATAAAAGAACACGTATGATTTCCCTTGTATGAGGTACCTCGAGTAGTCAAATTCATAGAGACAGAAAGTAGAACGATGGTTGCTGGTGGGGGAGAAGGGGGAATGGAGAGTTAGTGTTTATTGGATGTGAAATTTCAGCTTGGAAAGATGTAAAATTTCTGGAAATGGATGGTGGTGATGGTTGTACAACAATGTGAGTGTTCTTAATGCCACTGAAGTGTAACGTTTAAAACTGGTAAATTTTGTAGTGCACATTTTACAACACCAACAAAAACAATACCAACAAAACATAAGGGGTTAAGGGAGTAGTCAGGTGGAGATTAGATCTTTAATATGGTAACATTTGAGCATAGATCTGAAGGAGGAGAACAAATTAATGATTAGTGCTGTAAATATTTGGGGGAAAGTGTGTTATAAATGTCTGGAGCAGCAAGTACAAAAGCCCGGGAGGGGAGTGGGTGTGACATGTTGAAAGAAGAGGAAGGAGGCCAGGGTGGCCACAACTGAGGGAGAGTGCCTAGAGTCAGGAGGGAGAGGGAGTCAGGGTTTAGTTGTATAGGTTCCAGGTTTTACAAGTCAACAATAATTTACAGAATTCGGTGGTTTTCAACATCACTGAACTACACTGTCCTTTCTGAAGAGACTGGTGAAGTGGGCAAGATCACATAACAGAGGGAAACTTGATGGGGGGGGTAAAACTCAGATTTCTAGATTGTCTGGTTAAGCACATAACTTACTGGGATTGCAATTCATGTCAGTAGGAAAGGTGAACCTACAGTTGGTCTGAATAGCAAATTCTAAGAACCTAATGATAATCCTGGGGGTTCAACACAAAACTTGTATGCCCTACTGCCACCCTGCAATGTGTCCAGTGTCATTTAAAGGGAATTACACAAAAAGGACTAATATTCTGCTCTTTAGCATCCTCAGAGAATAAGAAGCTTCACATCAGTAATTCTTCTTGATAAGTGAGGTGGACCTCTGCATATATACAGTCTTCTTTTTTTGAGTTGTCTCAGTCCACCACCCAGGCTGTCCACCCCAGCATCAACCTGCTGGGCTCAGGCGATCCTTCCGCCCTAGCCTTTCAAGTAGTGGTAACTACAGGCATGTGCTACCATGCCTGGCTAATTTTTTGATTTATTGTAGAGATGAGGTCTTGCCAAGTTGCCCAGGCTGTTCTTGAACCTGTGGGCTCAGGCAATCCCCTCACCTTGGTCTCCCAAAGTGCTAGGATTACAGGCTTAAGCCTCTGTGCCTGGTCTGTATACAGTTTTAAACCTCATATTTGTTAATTACTACATAATATATGCATATACAGGTGGTGTATGCTTTGGTCCCAGCTACTGAAGTGGCTGAGGCAGAAGGATCACTTGAGTCCAGGAATTTGGGGCTGTAGTGCACTATGATTGTGCCTCTGAATACCACTCTACTCAGCCTGGACAATGTAGCAAGACCCCATCTCTATAAAAACATTTTTTTATAAAGAAGAAAAAAAATATAGCATATTCATCATAGTAAACACTAGGAAACAAAGATAAAAACAATTCTGACCACCCAATATTAGAATATGAAGCTTTCTCTTAAGTATACATATGTAGAAATTATGTATATATTTACTTATAAAAAGGGACCCATACAGTACCTCCTATTTGGTAAATTACCTTTTACTCGTCTTGAATAGTTTTTCTTGTTAATATATTGGCATTTGTGTTTCATTTTTCTATAGGTATTTGCCTCTTTGATGTGATTTCACTTTTATTGAGAATATGTACACACTTCCTTGAGATACATACATATCTGTATAAAATACATATAATAATTTTGCACACACAAATTTCACGGTTTGAATTAGGATTCAGATAAGGTAGATACATTATAAATGGTTGGTGTCTTTTAATCTCTGCATTTCCTCTATACCTCTTTTTTTCCGTGCATTTTTTTTTTGGTTATTGAAGAAACTGGGTAATATATGTCTCTACAGTTTGGATTTTGTTGATTGCATTAGTGTGGTATGGTTTAATAGTTCCTCCATCCTCTCTGTCCAACAGAATTAGGCAATTAAACGTAGAGGCTTGGGTTTGAGTCAGTTACTTTTTTAAAATTGATAAGGAAGTCTTGCCATGTTGCCCAGGCTGGCCTTGAACTTCTGGGTTCAAGCGATCCTCCTGCATCAACCTCTCAAGTAGCTGGGACTCCAGTAAGTCTATTCTGTGGGTTTCACTCAGGGGAACATGAGATGTCAGATGTCTACTCTTGTTATATTAGCAACCACTGTTGTTCATTATTTCTATCCTTTCGTTCTTTGGCCAGCGAGAGGTAGGCTGTTTAAGTTGGTTCCTGAGACTTCTGACACAGCTCTCACAGTCTTTGATAGTTTTCTTGCTTTCTGTATGACAAGATGTTCTAGGCTTATCTTCTTAATTTCTTGTCCCAGACCTGAAATCAGCCTTTTCTCCAAGAAGCTCTTGTTCTTTTAAGGGGGAAATGGTATTTAGAGATTTCCACTTATGCCCAGATAGGCACTCTTGTCATCCTCATCTTACAGATGAGAAATTGGAAATTAAAATGAAGATAATTTAAAATCTGAATTTTTTTTTCGTGTAGGAGTCTCACTTTGTCGCCCAGGCTGGAGTGCAGTGGCATGCTCATGGCCACCACAGCCTCTACCTGCTGGGCTCAGGTGATCCTTCTGCCTCAGTCTTCCAAGAGGCTGGAACCACAGCCGCGCACTACCACGACCAGCTAATTTTTAAAAAATTTATTTATTGTAGAGATAAAGTCTTACCAAGTTGCCCAGGCTGGTCTCAGACCCCTGGCTCAGGCAATCTTCTCACTCCCGCTTCCCAAAGTGTTGGGATTACAGACATGAACCACGGTACCCAGCAAAACCTGAATTTTTTTTTGAGTTGGAGTCTCACTCTGTTGCCCAGGCTGGAGTGCGGTGGCTTGCTGCTCACGGTCACTGCAGCCTCAACCTGATGTGCTCAGGTGATCCTCCTGCCTCAGCCTTACAAGTAGCTGGAAGTACAGGTGTGCACTACCATGCCTGGCTAATTTTTTAATTTATTGTAGAGATGAGGTCTCACCTTGTTGTCCAGGCTGCTCTCGAGCCCACATACTCAGGCAATCCTCACGCCTCGGCCTCCCAAAATGCTGGGATTATAGACTTGAGCCACTGCACACGGCCTACCTGAATATTTTTTTTTTTTTTTTTTTTTGAGTTGGAGTCTCACTCTGTCGCCCAGACTGGAGTGCAGTGGCCGCTCCCAGCCACCGCAGCCTCGACCTGCTGGGCTCCGGCGATCCTTCCACCTCAGCCTTCCAAGTAGCCAGAATTATAGGCATGCGCTACCACGCCCAGCTGATTTTTTTTTTATTTATTGTAGAGATGAGGTCTCGCTGCCCAGGCGGGTCTCGAACCCGCGGACTCGGGCAATCCACTCACCTCAGCCTCCCAAAGTCGCGGGATTACAGGCTGAGCCACCGAGCCCGGCTCTACCTGAATATTTTTAATGAAATTATTTTTATTAATTTTTTAATAAAAAAATTTAATAATTTTAATTTTCAAAATGCAGTGGACACATCTTTGCATTCTTACAAATAATTCTGAACATAATATTAAAAAAAAATTGGCCTCGGGTTTAGCTTTTGTAAGGTGGGGCTAAGACACAGTTGTGCTCTCCAGATAAGCAGAGATATTGCTATTGTTCTATATCCATATTTTTCAAATTGTGTGACAATCCACTAAGAGGTCGTGAAATCAATTTAGCAAGACTTGATCAACTTTTACTTAAAAAGAACTGTGTACAATGCAACAAATTTCTTCTTGTGAGTACTCAAGAAAAATACTTAAGAATAAAAGAAAAAATTCTCTCCCTCACACACGCACACACACACACACGCACGCACGCACACGCACACGCACACACATGGGTCATTGAGTTGTGAGTTGAGTATTTTTCTTACTCTGGATTGTAGACAAAAGGTTGAGAAACACTGTTCTAGATCTTGGCTACTCCAAGTGTGGTCCCCAGACCAGCATTATTGGCTTCAACTGGGAATTTGTTAGGAACTGCAGACTCTCTGACCCCCTTGAATCAGAACTTACATGTTAGCAAGATCCCTGGGTAATGCATACACACATGAAAGTGTGAGAAGTTCTCTTCTGGAAGATGCTTGCCCCTGTACTTTTTCAGTACTCACCTTTTTATGATTACTTTGTGTTTTTGTGCCTAGCTCTCACCTGTTGAAGCTGACCTTTGTACTTTCCCCAGGAGGTTTCTCATTTTCAGCTAAGTGGAAACTAGGCTAAATCATCAACCTCAGGTGAGAGTAAGTAACTCTGGAAGGATTCACTCTGACAAAAATGGGAACTTTCATGCTTATTGACTGTTCAAATAGAGGTAGCTTTTGCAGAGCCTTCTTCCTGTAGAGGAAGCTACATGTGGAACCTATTCAGGGTTGTGAAGTCACCATTATAAACAAACAGGATTTTAACCTGCTGTTGTCAGACACTTTGAGGAATTTATGTTTTATAAAATTTTCTGATTCTGTCCCAGCAGCAGAACTTCCAGATTGTTTGATATAATGTGGCTTATCAAAAAAAGATGAATATAAGAAAAGTATCAGTCTGGGTGTGGTGGCTCATGCCTGTAATCCCAGCACTTTGGAAGGCCAAGGCAAGAGGATCGGTTGAGCCTAAGAGTTTGAGACCAGCCTGGGCAACATAGTGAAAAAAATAAAATAAAATAAATAACCGTGTGTGATGGCACACATCTGTGGTCCCAGCTACTCGGGAAGCTAAGGTGGGAGGATCTCTTGAGCCCAGAAGGTTGAAACTGTGGTGAACCATGGTTGTGCCACACTTTAGCTGGGGCGACAGAATGAAACCCTGATGGAAAAAATAAAAGAAGAGAAAAACATTACTAGCCTCCAAGTTCCTAGCTGTTCATTTGCATTGCAGGAGGAGATGTATCTGGGAAGTGCTTTTGCTTTGCAAGAACAGTTTAAAAGCATCTCAGGCACATATTTCTGAACGGAAAAAGCTAACACAACACCCAGAGCAGGATGCTCATTTATTTGCCGTGTGTGTATATTGTCATGTTCTGCCTGATATGTCCTTCTCCACCCCTTCTCCATCCACCTTGCTAGAGCCTTCTGTTCCATAGGGCCCAGCCCAAATGTGTCTTCTTCTGGGAAACTTTTTCTGATACTTAAAATTCTGTCATTTGAAACACCAGGGCACTGAAATCTATTTTCCTTTTGGACTTTCTCGGATTTTTCAACCCACAAGAGTACTTGGCACATAGGAAGTGCTCACAGAATATTTGTCAAGTTAAATAATGTATATACATGTTTCATTTCCTTTTGAAGGCTGTAGGATGCTTCTTAGAAGAATTTGATTTTTTGTACCCCTCTCCTGACTAAATTTTTCTTGACTTGGCATATTGCTTTGCAAAGCCCTTGGCTGTGGAGGGTGATGTAGACTATGTAGAAATGTAGTAAGCAGTTCCTTTTGATAGCTTTTAATATGTTCAGTACAACTCTCTAGAGGACATTCGGCTTGGAAAATTGTTGAGTATTAATAAAAGAGAGTGGAAGTAAGAACCGGTAGTGAAACAAAGCTGCTCTCAGGTTGTAATGGTATTGCCCTGTTGAGCTACAAGACGGGGACTCTGGAGCGTTGAGTATTGACTGCTTCTTGGGTATGAGCAAAACATGAAACATCTGTGCATCTGTTTCCTCTTCTGCAGAATAGGTGTAAAAATACCTGCTTCGGGTCACTGCTGCCAAGTTATATAATAATACATGTTTGTAAAAGGTGTTAGAGATTAAAAAAAAAAATAGAGTAAAACCTAGATCCGAGAGCAGTGGTTCTCAGGGTGGGGGATGTGGTCCTCCAGGGACCATTTGGTATTGTCTAGAGATGTTTTTGGTTGTCACATCTGGGGGACAGGAGTGGGGTTCTACTGGCATCTTGTGGGCAGAGGCCAGAGGTGCTGTTCAGCAACCTACAATACATAGGACAGTCTCTGGACAACAGAGAAATATCTGCTCCAAAATGTCAATAGTCCTGAAACCCTGTCTTCAAATAACATTTCTGAGGCTTATTGAGACTTTTATCTCTCTCTGAGAATATTGACCTAACTTGATTTGCTGGTTATTTGTGGTTTAGGGCAGAGAGATATCTCCTTAGACGGGGACTGACTTCAACTTTTTAACAAAATAAATACCCGTTCCCACCCTCCCACATTCACTGGCCTTGGTATCTGGAGCCCTGTGGTCTAGCTTTGGCCACTCATTGGCCAAATGAATCACTGGACCTCAGGTTTGTTTGTTTTTTCTACCTGTAAACTGAACAATTGTGGCTAAATGATCTCTGCTCACCAAGTCTTCAGTTTCCTGGGTGATTTTGAGCATTCGGTTGGTTTCTCTTACTTTGGCCTTGAGGAACTGAAGACGTGAGAGCTGATGTCAGTATTGGCTTCTTTTTTGAGAAATAACTCTGTGTAGATAGTATGCCCATTTTGAAAATCGGATATTTAGTAGACATGGGTGTGAAAAAGTGAGTAGGTTTATTTTTGTGTGTCTGTGTGTGCTGGTGAGGGGGAGATGTATAGTGAACAACATTGTACTTGAGACTTGCTCTGAAATTCAGATTTACATCTACTGTTCTGAGATTGTCATAAAGGGCCTTGCTTCAAGTTGAAACTTCTGAGTTGGTGACTTCCTTTGGGACTGGCTGAAAACGAAAGCAGAATCTGATTTTTTATACTCCGAGAGAAGTGTTTTTGCAATAGAGCAAATTATTTGGTGATGAGGATACCCTGCGTTTCTGAGGCTGATCTGATTCGCCACTAATGGGACCAAAAGGCAAGGAGAGGTCTGTGTTTTGGTGGCATTGTGTCCAGCTCAAAAATATAGTGCTGTTCATCCTTACTTCACAATAAAGATGATATCATCAAACATCTTCGCTCAAAGGAAGTTCCAAAATTAACCCCTAGAGTGCCCAGGAACAGAAGCAGACATGGTTGTAAGGAGAATCTTTTTCTTCCTCTTGGAATAGTCAACTGTAAGTGTGTTAGGTTTTCCCTACCCCATATTTACAGGCATATTACCATATATGTACCTGGGTGAGGGCATTGTGAGGAGACTTGTACTCCTCTAGAAGGAGTTTCCTTGGCCACTTGCCAGTAGATTGATCAAATGCCAGCAGCTCTTCCTTTTTCTGGGCATACTCTTGTTTTTCCTCTGGAAGACCTCATGGTTTGCCTGGCTCTGGCCATACTTAACCTGCCCCATTGGGGACTGCTTGACCTAAAAAGTAGAGCGTCGCTTTTTGTCTTGGTCCTTATCCGCAGTTCTGGCAGCTATATGGCCTCTTAAATCACCAGTTTTTTTTTTCGAGTTGGAGTCTCACTCTGTCCCCAGACTGGAGTGCAGTGGCCGCTCCCGGCCACCGCAGCCTCGACCTGCTGGGCTCCGGCGATCCTTCCGCCTCAGCCTTCCGAGTAGCCGGAATTACAGGCATGCGCTACCACGCCCGGCTGATTTTTTGATTTATTGTAGAGATGAGGTCTCGCTGCCCAGGTGGGTCTCGAACCCACGGGCTCAGGCAATCCACTCACCTCAGCCTCCCAAAGGCGCGGGATTACAGGCTGAGCCACCGAGCCCGGCTTAAATCACCAGTTTTAAGCCTCCAGGAGTATACCCCTCTCTTTGCTACCTAACTTTAAAGGAAGCTTTTTAAATTTATTATTCTTAAGCAAGCAGAAATATAACCAGTGCCAAAGGACTTTGGCAAGGGCCCTTTTTTTTTTTTTAGGTGAAGGTGGTTGGATATGCCAAGAAAGAACAGGGAGGGCTGATGGATTTTCGTTGGCTATGTCTTTCAGCAGAAGAATGACTGTCTAAATGCATGTGCTCTGAGGCCAAGTGGCAAAGCTTGGTGACTGAAGGGTAGATGCAGAGGGTGCTATGTGAGTGTGATACTGTTATCCATTCCTCACCTGGCTGTGTTTTGATGGTTCTGATTTTATGAGGAATGGTGGGGAGGACATTCTTTTGGAGATAATGCCAACGTGTTCAGGTCATTGCATCTTGTATATGTCCCTTTTGTACATTCACTCATCCTTTGACTTGCTGGTTGATAGGGCTTCTCCTCAGCTGATTGTAAGCCTCAGAGATTTAGAAAGAGTAGATTGTAAGAGAAGAAAATAGAGCAGATTAGAAGGTAGAATAACAGTGAACAGGAACATTTCCTGTGTTCCCCTTCCTATGTGCTAAGTAAGCATATTTTCTTTTTCTCATTTAATCCTCAACATAACTTTATGAGATAAGTATTCATTATCCCCATTCTGCAGATGAGGAAATTGAGGGCCAGAAAGAGTAAGTAACTTGATCAAGGCTACAAACTTCCCATCACATGTGAAATAAAAGGAAAACTTTTTACACTTGTGAAATCCCACTGGCCCTGTCTTCTCTACTCTGACCTTATCCTGTACTTTCTTCCTTTCCTTATTAATGCTGCAGACACTAGGCTCACTTTCTCTTTCTAGAACTTTCGAAGATTTTTTCTGCCTTAGGCCCTTTGTACTAGCTGTTTGCTCTACCTAAAATGCTCTTCTGCCTGATTTTTTTTTTTTTTTGCCTGACTTGACTTTCAGATCTTAGCTTAAATATCTCATCTTGTTTTTTTCTGACCAGCCAAAATTGAGTTGTAATGTAGTCATTATCACCTGGTTTTAATTCTTTGCATATTCTTATCATGATCTGATTTGTCTTGCTATTTTATTTTATTTTTGCTTATTTCCTGTCTGTTTGCCTTCACTAGAATATTCGTTATATATGAATAAACTTGTGAGTATCATAAGAACAGGAGTAGTGGTGGCACCTGGAGTAGTGGTGGCATATAGCTGGTATCAATTAATGTGTTGAATAAAATGGAAGATTTAGGTTTCCAGTAGAAGTGTTTGCTCTTTAAAGTCCTGACTGTTTAGTTGTATGTTTTGCATTTTCATTCTGTATATAAGTTTTTAAGATTTATACAGTGTGAGTCTTAAGCATACAGCCAATGCCAGAGCAAATCTTAAATCAAAAAAAGTTTATAGCAGCATTTTTTCCAAGCTTTTGAATCTCAGGTGTGCTTTACATGCTTAAAACCTATTAAGGACCTTAAAGAATTTCTGTGGATATGTTATATCTGTCTGTATTTACTGTATTCGAAATTAACACTGAGAAGACATCAACAAAATAAACCCATTATGCATGAACATAGTAACATTTTAAATGAACAATAGCTTTATTTTCCAAAACAAACAAACAAAAATTGCAAGAAGAGTAGCATTTTTTGCAAATAACCTTAAGGCCTGGCATAATAGAAGATAGCTGTGTTCTCATATCATGTACCTGCTTTTGCCTTCTGTCTGTTGTGAAATTGTGTGCCTGGAGGCCTCCAGAAAACTCCACTGTCCATTTGTGAGAGACTGAGTGAAATAGCAAATAATGCCTTGGCTTATGATGAAAATAGTTTTGACCTTGAAGTTTCTCTGACACTCAGGCCACCATTGAGTGACACTGACTCATAGGATAGCTAGGTAATTTGAAAGGTGGGCTAGTGGCATGGAACATTCGAGAGAGGGAGAAGCTAAAGGTGTAAGTGGTAGAATGCAATTAAACATCCCAAAGTCTGGGTATTGTATCAGATCTTTCTGTTCAGAAATAAATGCATGGGGATACTTTTTGGTTGTTTTAGCAGAACAAAATTTATGCTTCCTAGCTAAAGCTCCTCCTGAAATGCAAAGGAACACTGACAACTTGGAAGCTAGCGGTATTTGTCTCATGCTTATCTTTTTTCCAGTGAGCAAGATTATGCCAAGCAGTCCAAAAGTTTTGCAATGGGATGGGTCATTTAAAAATTATAAAGCATAGGGTCCTCTCTGTGTCTGAGAATTGCAGTTTCAAATGCAACTCTCTCTATAGCTGTTGTCGACAACTCTTTACTGGTTCTTTGTATAGCTTTTGCCTCTGATGAAGTTGTGACCTACAATAGAAATTAGATTTTCTTGGCACTTTATTCCTCTTAGGTTTTGTCACAACTGGTGTTAAGCCAAGGTGGAAGCTATTAATAATAGATGAGATATATTCCACCCCAGCCAGCTTAGCTGTTTATGAAGGGTAAACAATTACAAACTCAGGCCTTTGGGGAGTATTTTGCATGTGTCTTGGGTGATGTGTATAAGATTTTCAATGTTAAGGTAATTGGGTGGTAAAACATATGGGGAGCTTTATCTTCAGGAAATAAATGGTACACTGGGATGTGGGCATGGCAGGGATCCTAAATGTTTGGAAGGGCCTCACTGAAGGTTAGACTTTCGGTGGGAGTTTCTTCTCTCCTCTGATTACTGAAAGTCAGGCTATTCAGTGCCAATGACCAGGTGGCTTCATCTTAAACATAAGAGACTTGCCTTTGTGTGCTGGTAAGAACCTGTGTAAAACCTGTGGTTTGGGGTCTATTCGCTGGTGTAAATCAGTTTCTGATTTCCTCCCTTGTCCATCCACCCCTGGGGACTAAGTGATACCTTAGGTAACTTCTTGGTTAATGAAAATGGTCTACTTTAGTCTCAGTTTCGAAAGTTGTTAACTTTTAAATTCTGAATTGTGTGTAGGTGAAAGTCAAGATTTTTTTTTTTTTGGAAAAGTGAATATAATGTAATTAGTTAAGTGTTTGTGCAGGGAAATAATAGATGAGAAAAATTCCAGTTAGTGAGTTTTCTGCCACAGTCAAAGCTTTTAGGAAAAAAAAAAATCCCAAACCTATCTTGAACTACTGCTTAAAATTAAATGAACATATTTCTTTTTTAGTGAGTCTGTGCTTTGGCCGATTTTAACACCAAAGTGGAAGAGGTTCTAAATATTGTATTACCATCCCTTTGAAGAAGTTTCCTCCTCCTCCACTTTCAGCAGGGGACCTGGTTTGATGTTAGAAGAAGGGGGAATTGGGTTGAGGTCTGGCTAGCTTGGGTGTTGTGATGAATTTGTGTATGAAAAGCAACAGTGCTTTGGTTGTGCTGTTCAGGATTCCATTGCCTCATAGGTTTACAGACTCTTTAGATGTATTTCCAAGCAGAGGAATCTCAAATTAAAGGCAGAGGTGAGTGAAAACTTTGAAGGAACAAAAGGGGGTGTTTTCATTTCAGTTTCATTCAAAAATGCAAAAACGAGTACTCACCCAGGTATTGTGTTGAGCACTTTATGTGGATTACTTGGTTTACTCTTCATAGTGACCCTGAGAAAAATATGAAGGATTGCCCCCTTTTTTACAGATAAGGAAGCTAAGGTTCAGAGAAGTTACATAAGTTGCTTAAGGACACACAGCTGGAATTCATACCCAGGCATTCTGAGTCTATTTCCAGTGTACATTCTTGTTAGCACTCACAAACTATTTTGGATGTACAGAGAGGATGGTCAATGGGATTCGAAGTTAGAATACCTTTCCAGAGATAAAAGTTAGACATTTTGTTTTTGGCTCCTAAATTTCTCATAGAAAGCCATTGAGAAGGGCCAGTAGGCTTCTGTCCTCCATGTTTGATCCAACTGTGTAAACTTGGATTTGATTTGTTTGGGAAAACAGTCATCTAAAAACAGTATAAACTCTTCTAGGCATCAGATAGGATGGTACTAAGGAGATATTGAACCCAAATTTGATTGCATGCTGTATCCCAGGCAGTGCCAGGTACTAGGATGCAACAGGGAAGATAACTATGGTCCCTGCCCCCGTGACTTTGCAGTCTAATGGAGAAGACAAATAAATAAGCGATGTTAGGACAGTGCTAGTGGGCTCAGGTAGGGTGACAGGATGCTATCTAGAGAAGTATGTTGGGGAAATATAACTCAGATGTGGGAAATCAGAGAGGGCTTCCCGAGGTTGTAACATCAAATTGGGACTGTAAAGGTAAGTGGGAGTTAGCCACTAGTGGTTGACGGGGCAGAGAGGAGATGTCTCAGGCAGCAGGAATAGCATGTGCAAAGGCCCAGGGGACAGAGTGGCATGCAGCATGGTGGGGGATTCTGGTAAAAGTTCATTATGGCTAGAGTATGCAGGACAGAGGACAGGTAGGCAGGAGCTAGGTCATGAAGAACTCCAAAGAGATTTTGGGAGGTTTTAAGCAGGGGAAGGATGTGGTCTGATTTATGTTTCTAAAAAATCATGTTGGCTGTTGTGTGCAGAATAAATTGAGGGGGAAAGACAGATTCAGAGAGGTGAGTAGAAAGGGCTTTGGAGTCCGGTTAAGAAATGATACTGGCCGGACTTGGTGGCTCAGCCTGTAATCCTAGCACTTTAGGAAGCCAAGGTGAGTGAATTGCCTGAGCCCGCGGGTTCGAGACCACACTGGGCAACTTGGCGAGACTTCGTCTCCAAATCCAAAAGAAATTAGCTGGATGTGGTAGCGCACACCTGTAGTTCTGGCGACTTGGAAGGCTGAGGTGGAAGGATCGCAGGAGCCCAGCAGGTCAACGCTGGGGAGGCCGTGAGTGTGCCACTGTACTCCAGCCTGGGTGACAGAGTGAGACTCCAACTCAAAAAAAAAAAAGAAATGATACTGGCGGAGACATATGTTTTAGGGCGAGGGAGCTAAAAAGATTTCAAAGATTCAGTGCTCCATTAGACTCCCTCATTCATTTATTTGACAAATATTTATTATCTGCTGTGTGCTCAGCACTGGTGTTGAGAATACAATTTTGTACAAAACAGATCTCAAATGGATCACTAGAATGCAAAGTGTGCCTTGTGGGGTGTCAGACAGGAATCGCACAAATGAACTGAGATGAAGGCTGGAAAGAGAGGTCTGTGATATGGAGAGTTTGTGAGTGTGGAATTTAATCTCATCTGGGAGGTTGGGGAAGATTTTCTGGTGTAAATGGTAATTGAACTGAGAGCTGAAGGGTGACTTGGCTTTAACAAGAGCAAGGAGTGGGGTAGGAAGGAGAGCCTTCTAGACTTGAGAGACAACATGAGCAAAGGCCATGGGACAGGGAGGAGGTGGGAGGGAAGGCTGGAGGTGCCAGCAGGTTTGGGGGTAGCAGCTGGGAAGTAGATATGGAAAAGGCACAGGCTAGGCAGAGGTGAATTCGTTTTGGTTCTTTGAGGTGCTGTGTGCAGCCACGAGTAGAACCCTAGTAGCAGTTGTCCATGAGTCACATATTTGGGAGTCCTCATTATGTAGCGGTGCCTAGAGTCAGCAGAGTGAATGAGAAGACCAGAAAAGGTATAGAAAAGGCAGAGAGCAACCCCAATTATGAAGACCACTGACTCTGGCTTATGCTTTCCAAGGAGATCTCTGAACTTCTGCACTTTTATTTGTAGCTTTCTTAGGAATAGAATCAAATGTTTCTTTTCTTTCCATACTGCTCAGGGAGCAGTTACAGAGAAGAACAAAGGGAAGTATGGCTAGCGGTAGAGTGAGGCCCCACAAAGCTGCCACAGCCTTTGTCTGCCTGAGTGTCTCCTATTGGCAGTCACCTACTTTTCTTTGCCCTGGTCAAGCCACCCTGGAGGAAGTCAGTTTAACAGGGGCTTCCATTGAGCAGAGTGGTGGTGGGTGGGGCAGTGGTCTGGTAATAGTAGCTTACATGGGCTGCGTGGTTGCTTCCTGCCAATGCTTTGCCGAGCACCTTATAGACACTGTCTTGCTGAACCTCATGTCTGCCAGCTGAGGTAGGTGCTCTTGTTGTCTCCATTTTGCAGCTGGAGAAAGCAGGGCTTAGAGAGGTTCCAGAACTTTCCTGAAGTCTTGCAGTAAGTGGCACGGCTAGGTTTTAAACCTGGACATGTCAACTCCGAAGCCTCAGCTCTTGCCTGCCATGCGAGTAGTGGTGCTCTTGAGGCCATGCTGCATTGGGAAGGCGGGGAGGGAGGATGGTAATGCTTTGGTAAAAGAAGCAAGCCTTAAGGAGAAGTAAGCTAGATAGCATTCACGAGCTGAGCGGTCTTTAGGCTTCAGAGGACACGTGAGTAGCAGAAGTTCTGGGAGGTGACTTTCCTTTTGAGGGGCTAAAGGATGGGACAGGAGTAATTTTAGGCTCTGATGCCCAGTGTTTAAGCAGAAGCTGAGACCATCCATAGGAGACACTGTGGGGGGATTCCATTATTGTGCAAGAGATGGAATTACATGCTTTACAGGGTTCCTTCCAACTTTTATTTTATGGTTCTGTGTATTTTGAAAGGCCAGACTACTCTGGTTGGAAGCCGAGAACAATTCCGTATTGTTCAACTTTTTCTCAACAGGGGAATTAGGGAGGATAATTATCTTCCCTAAAGTAAAATGTATCGTCATGGGTCACACAGGAGATTATTTGTTATGATACCCAACTGACTTTTTAAACAGGGGACCCTTTATTTTACTGAGTTTAAATTTTGAGGCCCTAGAATCTTCCAGAATTCTACTTTATCTCTTACTGAAATAAAAAGTAATAGCTAGCATTGAGCGATACAAGTATGTCAGCCACTGTACCAAGCTCTTTTCAAGCATAATGTCATTGATTGCACACAACAACCTCTTGAAGTATTATCCCCATTTTACAGAAGAGGAAACAAAAGCAGAGAGCTTTTCATGGACTGGGAGGCAGTGGTGAACTAATAGAGCTTAGGGACAGAGAGCCAGGGTGGAGTGCCAGAGCTGACCTCCCAAGCCTGTCCTGTGTGTCAGATACCTCCTGTGTGTCAGACACCACTTGTCAGCAGAACTCTGGGTGTCCATATAGCGTTTGAAGTCCCATAGTTCTGCAGCTCCATGGCAGTTTGGCGCCAGCTGTGTTTTCTCTTAGGTGGTCTCTTGTCATTGTGTGAGTGACACAGGATCCCTAAGTGCAGCTGCTAGGCGTTTGCAGGCACAAATGGTCCTCTATCAGATAAAGAGGCAGGCTCTTCCACCCTGCTACTAAACAACAGGAAGTCTTCCAGAAGATTGCTCCCAGGCCCATGGCTTTCCACCTCTTCCCTCCAGGCCAGAGGCCTATTCTGTTAACTTTTCTAGTCTTTGTTTTTCCTTCCAGGACATCACTGATAATTGCACTAAGACCTTTCCAGCCAGATCAGGAAGCCTTTTACCAGGTCCTTTGTGAAGGGAATTATTGCCTGAGACCCATGGGGAAGAATATGTCCTTCCCACTCTTATGGGTTTTTTTAAAATTGGAACCCCTGGCTAATTGCCCAGTTGAGGCTCATTAACTGAGGTGGGTGTACTGGCCTGGTGTTTTCAGGGGGAAATGTAAGATGTGGCTAAAGGTTACTGGTTCAATGATCTTTTCTACTTAACAAGCATATAGGTTGAGAAAGAAGATACTTATTATTTCTCTGACTTATGAAATTATTACATGGGCATAGTAAAAAAATAGGAAGTAGAATTGTGCAGAAAGAAGAAACTCAATTCTCCATATTGTCACTATCCAGAGAATATGAACTATTAACATTTTTCACCCATTTTCCCCGGGTCATTGTTGATAAAAAGCTCTACTTAAGAGTCAGATAGCCAGGCTCGGTGGCTCAGCCTGTAATCCCGGCCTTTGGGAGGCTGAGGTGAGTGGATTGCCTGAGCCCGTGGGTTTGAGACCCACCTGGGCAGCAAGACCTCATCTCTGCAACAAATCAAAAAATCAGCCGGGCGTGGTAAGCGCATGTCTGTAATTCCAGCTACTTGGAAGGCTGAGGCAGAAGGATCGCCGGAGCCCAGCAGGTTGAGGCTGCGGTGGCCGGGAGCGGTGACAGAATGAGACTGAGCGGTGACAATCCAGTCTGGGTGACAGAATGAGACTCCAACTCAAAAAAAAAAAAAATAAGAGTCAGATAGACCTGGATTGTAGCACTGGCCTTCCTGCTTGCTAATTATATGTGACTTGGGCATCTTGCCTCTCTACCTCAGTGTCCCCAACAATAAAATGCAATGATGGTAGTGTCTGCCTTCAAGCTGTGGTTATGAGGATTCAGCAAGAAAACATTCAGTAAGAGAACACTGATAAAGCCCTTAGCACAAGGGTTGGCGTGATAGTGCTTGATACATGCTATTATTATCAGAAATGAAAATAATACAGAACCATGCTATAAAAATGTAGCATCCAGTCATTGATTGCAGTTACCAGCTGCAGGCAACATTGGGTACGTCACACTTTGTCATTCCAGAACATTGAATAATGAATTGTGTCTGCTCCTTCCCTTTATGGGGCTGGAATCTTTCAGTAAGGTATCCAGGTGGTGATGGTAGTTCAGAAAACAGCAGTCACACAGCTATTTCCTGGCCTGTTCTCTACTGGGGCCAAATATTCATCTGATGGGTAGTCTCAAAAGGAGAGCGTTAGTTACATCGGGCAAGGTCCCAAGCCTCTTGCCTGAGAACATACCTATGCTCTTGCATTTGGCAACTTCTCAGTGTCCTTCTGGAAGGCCAGAGTACGCAGACACAAATTTAATCTGACTCAAAATTCAAACAGAAATTACTTTTTAATAGTTGGACTCAAAAGTACGCTGACTTCCTGACCCTTATGTTGAAGCGTTTAAACATAAGCATATAAGGGAAATATTAATGCCCCTTGATGTTTTTTATTTGTACAGTCTTTTTGGATATTGTTTAAAACATTGGTTTGCTTTTAGGTATAAAATATCTAGTTTGGAAGAAATGACACAATGATCGACACGATTCCAGAGAGCAGTACTTGGCAAACTTTCCCTCTGCATGTTATTTGTGTTTCTCAAGGTCTAGAGATGCTGGCTCTTTTGTTTGAGAGTTTATTCTGTGTTCTCAGTTGCTGTAAATAAGTTCATCTTCAATGAAATGCTCTCTCTCTCTTGCAGTGTCTAGGTTGTTGGGTCGGGGGTTGGGGGAAGGTAAATTAGCTTCCCCCCTCCCTCCCCCTCCGCAGCTTCTTGCAAACAATGAACTGAGATTCTTTAGCCTTTCACTCTCAGCAACTGGCATTCCTGCTAAGGTAGGAGGATGCTTCCGAAGTTTCATGGTGATCATTGCTGCATAATTCTTCCTGAAAGAAAACTTGGTACTCAGAAAACAATTGAAGGAGAGACAATACTGTTCCAGACCATTGCACTCTTGGGGGCTGTGTGGGGCAGATGGTTTCTGGAAGGGGAACTGGAGTACACAGATGGGAAAATGTGTGTAAAGGGGTCCTAGTTTGGAGGAAAGGTCTTGGGAAGACCTCGGTTACCCTGGACATCTACATACCAGGTGCCTGAGGAAGCATTGGGCAGTCACTGTGAGCAGTCTACACCAGCACACCGTCTTCCCACATAACTAAGTTTGATTTTCTTTTTTTTGAGTCAGAATCTCACTCTGTCACCCAGGCTGGAGTGCAGCGGCATGCTCACAGCCACCACAGCCTCGACCTGCTGCTGAGCTTGTTTTTTAAATGCCAGTGTAATGTTTTATAATTGGCTCCCACTCCTCAATATTTATGGCCCCGATGAAAGCTGTTTCTATGAATCACATCAATATTTTTGTTGATATTTGTGTGTGTGTGTGTGTGTGTGTGTGTGTGTGTGTGTGTCTGTGTGTGTGTGTATGTTTGTGTGTAATGATTTCTGGGCTGTGAAGAGATTTCCTGGGACTTAAGAGTATTTTCTAGTACTGCCTCTAACTAGCTGTGTGCTCTTGGCCAGGGAACCTTATTATTCTTAGGCGAATACTGAGGAGTCTTAGCCAGGTGCTGTCTAAGGGCCTTTCTCCCTTTGAAAGTGTTTCATGGTGAAGGGCTAGGAGGAGAGACATTTAAGTAGCATTTGGATGAAGTGCCTACAGTTGAGTTCTCCAAAGGCAGCTGGAACTTTGTGGTATTTGTTACTAAGTTTCCTTTTATTAATTTCATTTTGTTCCTTTAGTACCTTAGACTGGGCACAGTGGCTTTGTCAGACCCAAGTTTTATACCAGGTGTTTCCTTCTGCCTTAACATTCCCTGAGGCAAATTGAATATGTTAATGTTTCATAAGTCAGATTTTCCAATTCCCTAATCACTGCAAAGTTCTTGGCTGAGTTCCCTGTAGTCTTTATATTCACTGCAGTATTTATTTTTGAGGGTCCTCAACTAGTAGAAGCTGAGTCAGGCACAGTTTTGTTAGAAACAAATGTTACCGTGGTTGGAATAGCCTGAAATTAAATAATATATGGGGAAAAATGTTGTTGCATATGTCCTTACTTGGCTCATCAAATTGCCTGCCTGTCAAACTCTTATTCAAATGTGACTTTTAAGTAAGGCGCTTTGGAAAATTGAGCTAAGCCAACTCTTAGTGACTTTTTTCCCCCTCTGAGCATTTCTTTCCTTCTAACAATGTTGCATATTTTACTTTGTCTAGGATTTTCAAGAAAGACATGTCTGACAAAATGTCTAGTTTCCTGCATATTGGAGACATTTGTTCTCTGTACGCGGAGGGATCGACAAATGGATTTATTAGCACCTTGGGGTAAGAGCACGCGATTTCTCGTGTAGCAGGATTTGTTTAAAACATCCTAACATCAGCTTAAAACTGTGATTTTTCTAACTGAAGAATGTTACCATTTTACTTGGCTTTCCAAGAGCAGTTGAAATCACAAATACCAAATCCCATGTTAGCCAAGTTTAGCCTCTTACGCAAAAGCACAATAACACCATTTTCTGTCATTTCTGCAACAGCAAAACTGCATTAGCTAAGACTCAATTACTTATGAATTTACTATAACTTGCTCTTTCTTCCTATATAAAGAAAATGTTAAGTGTATGGAATAAAGTTCAATGAAGAATATTTATAAACCCCAAAGAAGTGCTTTTTACTCTTGCAAAAGCACTCGCTCTCTTTTTTTTTTCCCAAATAGTGACTCATTTGTAATATAAGCAAAGACTGAAACTTCTGGAATGCTTATCTCTATTCTTTGAAGCAGACTTTTCCTACTTTAAATGCTGTATGCATTTGAAAGTTACAAATTGCACAAAATTCTGTAAATCAGATTTTAGCTCCTTTGTGCTTTTATTCACTCTTTATACAACTTTTAAGGTATAAATATATTCCATAATATGCTCATTTGATTATCTTCTGCCTTCTCCTCCTACCCCTATTGTCTAGAAGAGGAAATGAGAAGTGAAATAGCCCCAAAGGCAGACAGAGGCGGAATGGAGAATCAAGATGGTGAACTCCAAAATAGTCACAAATGGTCTAGATTGTTTTTGTGTAGAAAGGAATAGTTAGGCCCGGGGTAGCATTGTTGAATTTGGCAAGTGCTAGTCTCAAATCAATGGGGAGAAAGAAGGCCAACAGCTTCTTCAAGGAATCTCCTTCTTACAGCAGCAGAACCTTCCTTTTAATTATAGCTATTATTTAAAGCATGTTTGTTTCCTGGTATTTGTACAGAATGAGTATTCCCAGACTCTCATTCAGAGTACTCCACCCTCAAGGAGAAAATTGTTTTAGATACAGAATTAAAGCTCAATTAGTCCTGTGCTCTCACTGTATAAAAGTTTTGTTTTCAAAAGTCATCCAATAAAAAGAAGTCACCTGTGGCTGTCTGATCACCAAATCCAGTGACTTGTTTCACTTGTAGACATTTGACCTCTCTGCATTATGGACCCACCCTTAACAGTTTATCCCCTGTGGATTTTGGCAAAGAGGTCTCCTGCTCCTTATGCCTCTCTGACTGCCCCGTCTTTCTTCTTGACTGACTCCTTTCTCTTTCCACTGCTTATGGGTGAATCTTTCAACCACTTCTTATTTCAGTCGTGACAGCAACAATAATAAATGGCCATGGTAAGCACCGTATGAGCCCTGCGGGTGCTCCTTGTATAGCAGATACCATGCTGAGTGTTGGGCTTGCATTATCCCTGAATCGTCAGACAGTTGTTATGGTGTGCACTGTCATCATCACTGTTTATGGAGGCAAAACCTGAGCTTCAGAGAGGTGAAGTCATTTGCCCAGTGTTTCACAGTTCAGAAGGCTTGCCAAGGCTACTAACAGTTCCTCTCTGTGGGGCAGTCTCTCCCTTTTCTGTTTGCACACAGCTGCTATCTGGATACCCTGTTCAACCTTAGCCCACCATATGCCTATCTTTTTCCTGAGATTTCTCTCCTCCCAGTCACTCAAGTGCCCACTGAGCTCCTGAATTCTTAGTACCTTCTTTTCCTTTCTCCCATTCTTCCAGGGCATCTGTTCTTAAAATTTCTATGAAGTGCAAGCTCTTTGCTTTATACGCATTTTCCTCAAGTATTATACACAAATTAATGATGAACCACCTGCCCTCTTTGAAAGTAAGGGTGGCTTCCTTTTTAATTTTGGCCTGCAGATACTTCCTTTAGACAAATTCTTTGTTTTTTTGGTTGCCTGCACATATTTGAGGATAGTAGTGTAAAAATTGATTTGGAAAGTAAGCTTGACCTCTCTTTCTCCTTTTAATATTTTTAACACTTATGGAGTACCCGTTATGGACTACAAGGAGTGACTGCCAATTGTTATGGGACTTGGTGTCTAGTTCCCCAGCCCCATCCCATTTATGGAGATGGTTATTACCTCCAAATGGCTTTATTGATTTGTTGGATTTTACAACTCCCACAGGACCTTGGAGAGTCAGTGTGTGTGTGTGTGTGTGTGTGTGTGTGTGTGTGTGTGTGTGTGTGTGTGTGTGTGTGTGTGCGCGCGCGCGCACACACACTAATCAGTGATGTGCTTCTGAATTATCTTTGGAACTTGTTAAAAATGCCCCCTCCTAGAACATAGCTTTAGTAAGCTGGGGATGACAGGATCCTGGTATCAGTAATGAAAAGTCTGATGAATATCCCCCTAGTTGAGAATCATTGAGACCGACTCTTTCATTTTATAGATGAAGAAACTGAGACCAGGAGGGGTAAAATACTGTAGTCATGGTCATGCTGCTAGTAGGGCAGAGTGCCATCTACAATTCATTTGTCTTCTACACTTGACTGGAACCCTTTCTCCTGCTATTTCCTCCTTGTTCGAGAACTTGATTAATTTACCCAGGCCTACCTTGGATTCTGACTCTGCTCTTTCAAGTGTTATGTTAGCTTTGGTGGCATTACTGTACTTAAACTAACAAGGGCTCAGTGTGAAGGTTTTATATATGCACATTCTGCTCTTGATTTTTCCATAAGAACTCAGGCCATTGGCCACACTGTCCCTCTTGCTGATGCAGTGAGGTCTTGTGTCTTGAAGCTGAAGAAGGCTGCTTGCTCTGGACACTTTGATTCACCTACCAAATAGATACTAAGCAGGTAGCCTTAGGCGTCTTCTGGGATACAAAACAGGCAACTCGCTGCCTTTATGGAGCTCATAGCCTGGTGCACCTTTTTTATTTTATATATAGTTTATTTTTTAAGAGACAGGGTCTTGCTCTGTCCCTCATGCTGGAGTACAGTGGTGTGATTGTGGATCACTGCAGACTCGGCTTCCTGGGCTCAAGTGACCCTCTTGCCTCAGTGTCCTGAGTAGCTGGGACTACAGGTGTGTGCCACCATGTGTGGCTAAATTTTTTATTTTAGTATTTGTTGTGGAGACAATGTCTTGCTATCTTGCAGGAAAGGCTTGGGAATTTTGTGAAGAAGGTGGGACTTTGAATTAGCACCTTAAAAGATAAGACATTAGAAGGTAAAAGGGAATTTTGGAGAAAAGAACAGTTAAGGATAAAGGCTAAATATATTTTTTATTTTTATTTTTATTTTTTTAGAGATGGGGTCTTTCTATGTTGCCCAGGTTGCACTCAAACTCCTCACACCTCAGCCTTCCAAGTAGGTGGGACTAGTGGCATGCACCCCCATGCCTGGTTTGACTAAATATGTAATGGTACTTGCATTTGGGATAAGAGCAGAGACTGATGGAAGAAACCCTGGAAAACCATAGTATGTTATCTGGGAGCAAGTTCTGTGGTTATTTGGAAAGTGAACTGCTCCTGTCAATCAATACCAGTTTTAGGAACTTGGATGAGTCATGTGACGTCTCAGAACCTCATTTTCCTCATCTGTTAAGTTTTTTTTTTTTTTTAGTGGTTCTGAAAGAATAGAGCAAGTTAGATTGATCAGTCAGGACTTTAAATACTGGGTAATTTGAGCTTATTTATTCGTAATCTTTTGTACTTTTTCCTAGTTCCTTTTGAAACTTCAGAGTCCTTTCATATCTCCATGTATTTGTACTTGTGGTCCCCTCCACCTGGAAATGCTCCCCTCTTTATCCTCCTACCTCAATTTTAGCTCTTCCGGTAATTCCTTTATAACTTCCTCTGCCTGCAGCTTCTTAGATGACCTCAGGCACAGTTACTTTCTGGCTTTTTGTTTTTCTTTCTTCTCTCCCAGCCCTTAGAACAGGGGTCCTCAAACTTTTAAAACTATGAACAAATTCCTTTTTTTTTTTAAACTATAGTCCACCCCTCCAACGGTCTGAGGGACAGTGAACTGGCCCCCTGTTTTAAAAGTTTGAGGACCTCTGGCTTAATGTGTCCATTGCAGAACAGAACCTTGGGCTTTTGGATTAGGTTTAACTCCAAGCATAGGAAACCTCTAGCGTAAACAGCTCCTTGGCATGAGAATATGGCAGTCTAAATTTTGCACAAGAAAAGTCCTGGGATATCTGATTTTTGCATAGTGCTAAGGGTTTTATTTTCCTGCACTTGGCTTGATATAGCATTTAAACATTTATCTGTCTTCTTTGCAGACTGGTTGATGATCGTTGTGTTGTGCAGCCAGAAACTGGGGACCTTAACAACCCACCTAAGAAATTCAGAGGTAAGGTGGTAGCTTTCCTAGAGTGGTTATCTTAATTCACTTGAAAATTCTTGAAGTATGTTGCTGTGTGTGTTAAGCGATTATAGTTTTATTTATTTATTTATTTAAAGTGAGAAAGCAGGATTTATTGAGAGGACAGAAAAAGCTCCCACAGTGGGAGGGGACCCGAAGGGGTTGCCCCAGCTTTATTTACTTATTATTTTTTTCAGAGCCTGATTTCAATTCTAAGCTTTATACATTCTTGAAAAATGCATTAATAAATTCAGTGTCAAGATTGGGATGCTTTTTATTAGGGTCTTAATATGTCTATTGAATACATATTGGTAAGGGCTAACTCAGTTTAAAGTCTTACATTTGTGCAAATATTTCTCCAGACAAATAGGATTTATGGATCCAGACACAAGGAACATTCATCATTTCAGCAGATCTCACTGTCCCTTTGGGGGTGCTGATATTCTTAAGATACCTGTGATAGAATGAAAGACATTCTTGATTATTGCTTTTGCTTTTTGAGTTAAAGGACACAGGCAGGGCAGCTTTCCTACCTAGATTGACTTTCTCTTTAGGCCTTCTGTATTTGAAAGTTAGCTTAGTTTATTGGAGGAGGTCTTTAAAATATAGTTGATATATTAGATGGTGAACATTTGGTTTGATTTTTGTTGTAGTGGTGGTTAGTGTTTTTCAGCTCTACCCACATATTAGAATTATCTGAGGAGCTTTTAAGTTAAATGGATGCTCAGGGCCCCAGTCTGGGCCAATTAACTAAATCACTGGAAATTGGGGCCAGGGCATTTTTAAAGACTTCCCAAGTGATTCTTATATATAGCCGGAGTCAAGAACTACTGGGTTAAGTATTTAACTGATGGCCTCACTCCCAAAGGGCTCAAATCTTGCCATGTGAAGATTATATTGTTTGAGTTATAAAGTCTTATTGTTTAGTGGTTTAGAAACTGTTTGACTTTTTTGGATAAAAGCTAAAGAAATTAGAATAAAGTAGAAGGCAGACACTCAGATGGAGAGAAGCCATTTGAAAGACATTTGGTGTTGAGCTGCATCCAGTTGGCATGAGACTAGTAGGAGAATGTCTTCACCTGAGGCTGGAAGGGGGGGAATTTCTTTTAAAAAAAAGTTATTGATACAGGCCCTGAATAACAGGATCCCCAGGGGCTGTTGACTTTACCACGGTTTTCTTCCCGATCCCTTCTCCATGTCTCCTTTAAAAACAAAATTTTGGGTGCTTCAGAAATGAAAATATTTGATCCAATAAGTGTAATCCAGGTCTTCATAGAATTATTTCCCCACTCTGAATATTAAAAGGGACAAGACTGATTGACTGTGCCAGGTCCTGTGCTAAGTCACTCTGCCTACATTAGCTTAGGGTGATATCCTTCCACCCTTTGAGGGGACTGATACATTCAGAGGCTAAATACCTTGTCCATGGTCACATGGCTGCCTACGGATGGAGTAGGAGCCGTGATTCTAAACTTTGGCTGCACAGGTAAATCACCTGGAGAGTGTTCAAAAATGTCTGAGTTCCATTCCAGGGATTCTGATTTAATTGGGCATTGGGATTTTTTTAAAGCTCCCCAGGTGATTCTCTTGTGCAGCCAAGGCTAAGAACCATAGCTATTAGAGCCTGGTTTATAAACTATCAACTTTATTACTCAGGGAAGAGTGATCTAGGCTTGGCTTTTGCAGCTGGGACCACGTGGAGAGATGTGAGTCAGGAACGTGTTGCTTGGGTCCAGTGTGAGGTCTCATCCCATTCTACATACAGGTCTTGGGAGTTGGGAAATAAACTTGGAGATATTTTAACGCACAGTACAAAGGTAACTACTGGCTATTAAAAAGTTCATATATTTTGAAATTGCATTTATTTTTTAAATTGACACATAAATATTGTACTTATTTATGGCATAGGTCATGATGCTTTGAAATATTGTATACATTGTGGAATGACTAAAATGAGTTAATTAACATATAGATTACCTCGCACACTTATTTTTTTGTGTGATGATAACAATTCAAATGTACTCTTAGTGATTTTCAAGTATGTAGTATGTTGTTGTTTGCTGTAGTGACCGTGTTGTATAATAGATCTCTGGAACTTACTCTTCCTATCTAACTGAGATTTGTATCCTATGACCAGTATCTCCTCAATCCCCCTCTCCTGGTGACCACCATTCTACTCTCTTTCTATGAGTTCAACTTTTTTAGATTCTACATATAAGTGAGATCATGTGATATTTGTCCTTCTGTCTCTGGTTTATTTCACTTAACATAATGTCCTCCATGTTCACCCATGTTGTCAAAAATGAACCAGTGGCTATTTGAATACATGGTTATTATGTTAAAATAAGTAGGACCATAGCAGGGGGAGTTGGAAAAGGTATGTTTTCCTGGCTCTAGGGTAGAAGTGCCTGGTACTTGGATTTGCATTAGGGTAGAAGCGCCTGGTGGCTGATTTGAAGGGACTGTTTTGAAATAAAAGGAACAGTCTGATACAGGCCATTTGGAAAGAACCAAACTCCTTTTATGGCCAGGCCTGTTCTACAGGTGGTCACATGATAGTGACTTGATTTGTTGACTGCCTTTCTCCATAAATTAAAAATGAAAGTTTCTAGGTTGTGAGTCGCTTTGTACTTGTGGGAAAATCTGGTTCAAAACAAACTCTGCTGCTGGCTTTGTGAATGTAGGTCAGGACTTCCTTAATTCCATGTGCTAAAGCAGAGGCCCCCAGCACACAGGTGAGGGGCCAGGCAGATCTGTCTTTGCAAACTGTTTCATTGCTGGAAAGATCTGCTCCTCTGCTGTGGAACTTGGGCAGTGAGTTAAAAAAAAAAAAAAATTTCCAAGGCTGGGCTCCATGACTCAGTCTGTAATCCCAGCACTTTGAGAGACTGAGGCTAGTGGATTGCCTGAGCTTGTGGGTTCGAGACAGCCCAGGCAACTTGGAGAGAGCTTGTCTCTAAAAAAAAAATCCAAGGTGTTCCTTCAACTGTTGTACAGCATACTTTAAAATAATTTTTTTTTTCTGAAATGAAGAAAAAGATCTCTCTTTTGGAAGTGACTGCTGCTTTTCCAAATACAAATACATTTTGGAGTTGAAGTCATTTTGCTGTTTAGAAATTGTACATAGGGCAGTTGGGTAATTTGGAGGTACTTCTAGTCCATTTTCTTACAGAGCTGTTATACCCTAGAGTTTAGCAAATGCATATGGAAAAGCAAGATGCTGGCAAGCAGCCCAATAGGATGATGTAGTCCTTATCCGAGCAATCAGCAGAGCTGCCTGTAGTCATTTAGGTTTGCTCTTGCTTCCATTGTTTCCTTGCCAAGTTATTTCCTATATTGAGAACCATCATAACCTGTTCTTAAGTAAATGGAAATACAAGGTCTGTTTATGCAGTATTCCCTGTGGCTTCTGACTTTGTTTTTTAATTTTGTGAGCGCCTCTTGATATCTGCAACTCTAGTGGTTAATAGCATAGGCTTTCAGACCAGGCTTCCTGGATTCCAATTCAAGTTCCACTAATTCTTAGCCGTGTGACCCTGGACAAGTTACTTAACCTCTTTGAACCTTGGTTTTCTCATCTGTAAATTGTAAGATGAGAATAATCTCTGCCTCATAAGGTCATTGTGAAGATTAAATGTGCGTTAAGAATTTAGTACTGAGGGGGCCTGGCCCTTAGTTAAGGGCTCGGTAAGCCTTAAATATTCTTATCTTTTCATTCCCAGTACTTACTACAGAGCCTGACACTCATGAATGGTGGCAGAAGGGAAAGGAATCCTTTAATGATATGAGAATAATTAGGTATTGTTACTCTTTTTTTGTCTTTAAATGCTTTATGGGTGGCGATGTGTACATGGACCCCTGGGCCTGGATTTGAGACCTAGTGCTCCCATATACAAGCTAAGTAACCTTGATAGATTACATTTTCTCAGCTTGTTTCTCCACCTGTAAAGGGAGGGAAAATAATTCCTTCCTTATAAAGATAATAGGATTAAATATAATATGGAGAAAAAGCCTAATAGAATGCTTGGTACTTGGTAATTGCTTAGTGCTGGTAGCTGTTATTTTTTACTCTTGGTGTAGAAGAGTTAAACATTGAACACACTTGTTTTTCTCTTATGGTTAAAAGACATTTTCAGAGTGAATTACTTGTGTGTGTGTGTGATTTTCTGAATGTATATCCTGTGCATAACTTCATTGGTTGTACATCTGTGTCACATAAGCCAAGACATTTTTTAATCATCTGAATTAATTTGGGGCAATGTCATTGTCCTCTAAATGATGAGGAGAATTGAGACGTAGAATAATTCAGCTACTTTTGTTAATGTGATTGAAAGCTCCAGCGTCCCTGGAAGGTAAGGCAGAATCTCTTTTCTCTGTAGTTTATATTGGCTTTGCCCATAATCTTGAAAGAATAAAGAAGGCAAACATCAGATTGAAACTAGGAATAGAAACTTTGCGGTTAGCAAATTCCTTTCTCTGTATTGTTTTCCTCTTCCCACTTCTACCCATCCCTCCTCACCCCCCAATGCTAAATATAAAGGCATCTTCTACAAAGGAAAGATGTAAACTAACAACCAGTCTTCATTTTGATCCCAGGATCTCTGCTCTTTTAAACATAAATAACCTCTAGAGTTGTTGGAGTAGAAACAAGGGGACTGGGGCTTTTGGGAAATGAGATAGGCTTTAGTGTTGATCATGCCATTATTGTGTAATCTCCTTTTTTTTTTTAAGATTGGGGCAACAGTCAAGTTCTTGCCTCAAAACTTGATCATCTTTGTTCACTTCAAGAGGCCAGTCTTGGCACCAGATTCTTAACCTTAAACAGATGTTACCACATCAACATTATTGAAGTGTGTGGCTTTTAATCTTCAGGAAACCTCTTAGTTTCAGAATAAAAGCTGTTTAAAGGGAAACTTACTGTTTAAGATGAAGAGAAGTTGGGCAGGGAAAGTTGAGGTAAAAGAAAGCATTATTCTATCATTTAAGTGATTTCTAGGAATTGGGGAGGGGATCAGACATCGAACTGTGTACCCACTGTGTTCTCTTTCTCTCCCCCAGTGAAGTTGGTTTCAAGCACATTAATCTAAGCTAATGATTGTGAAAATGAGTGTTTAGATCAAGCATTGAGGCCTTACTGGGTACCAGCGACTGGCCTTGGTAATGAAGGGCAACATGAGTTACAGTCCTCTTTGCTTTCAGGAGTCATAGGGTTTCATAGAGAAGCGTTATAAATTGAAGTAGCCAACGTTAATAGAGCATTTACTTTGTGCAAAGCATGTCCCATGAATTATCTTTTAATCGAAGTAACCTACCTATGAGGTATAGGTATTGATGTTCCCACTATGCATATGAGAAAATGGAGGCTCTAAGATGTTGGTCACTTGCCCATAGTTAGTTAGCATTACTTCTTTGAATTCCACAAACACTCATTGGGCATTTCATATGTGCTACCCATTTACTTCAGGCAGGAGAGATACAGACATTCTCAAGGAAGTCAACATCAATACATAGCTAAAATACTTAAGGAACTTGTACAGTGTAATTTACTGTCCTCATGACAGCTGTTTATAGGCAAGCAGAAGCAAAGCAGGTGAATATCTTTCTACATAGTGTAAACCTTGCCTTGGTGGGGCAAAGTAGATAGTGACACTTTTCACATGCATGATCTTTAGCTTTGCAGATCATGGAACTTCTGTTTTAAACCTGATGCCATTGAGAGCTGACAAGAGTGGGGAGCTGGTCCAGCACCATGTGATGCATGAGTGTCTGAGTTAGGCCAGACAGAGAGCTGTCTTCTGAGCCTGGGCCCACTGCTTTTTCAAAACCCTCTCGCCCTATGGACCCTATCCCACCTATGGCACAAGGGTGCTTTCAAATTGTAGCCCTTGTCACCCCCATAGTCTGTAAATGAGAAAGGGCCAAGGTATTACTTTTCTGCTGTCTGCCAGTGGTCTTCCTAGCTTTAACTTAGGACAATTTAAATGAGGGAGAATGCCAAGTAGGAAGATGGGAGCCCTAGACCCTTTTGACTTAATGCACTTTTAGCCATTGCTAGAACAAGCTGAGGGATATGCAGTATGTTACTGCAACATAATGAGTTCTGTTTATAGTACAAATAAGGTTCAGGCATTGGGACAGTGTAATCTATTCTCTGGGCATTTCCAGAGTAAAATTTTTGGTTCCTCAACACATGGCCTGCTTAAAACAATGACAATCTGAATATTGTGCTGTCAGGATGACAAAGAAGAGTATAATGCCAT
The DNA here is from genome assembly GCA_027257055.1 of Cephalopachus bancanus. Taxonomy (NCBI): domain Eukaryota; kingdom Metazoa; phylum Chordata; class Mammalia; order Primates; family Tarsiidae; genus Cephalopachus; species Cephalopachus bancanus. The sequence continues at coordinate 1,272,593 of JAPVLO010000367.1, read as the reverse complement.
AATGAGCCACTCTTGGGCCTAAAGCCTGAGGTCATGACTTGTAGTTTTTTTTATTTTTACTGAATCCTTATGGTCATGAGCCTGAGGATCAGACTTGTAGTTTTTTAAAAATTTTTACTGAATCCTTATTACCTCAGTCCCAGAGTGCTTACACTGTGTTAGTTTACCTACTAGGAGGCTCTGGGCCTCAGTTTCTCATCTGCTAAATGGAATTTAGGTGAAGGGACTTCCAAGATCCCATGCACCCTGAAATGTTGTAATCAGTGGCTGAAACAGGGAGGTTAACATTTCACACACAAAAAAATCTTTGGAATTCTGGAGCCTTGTTCTGTCCTGAAGTAGGATCCTGTTTGGTATTACAGGTCTTCTTTGTCAATATGAGATGAATGACGGAAACAGCCAGCCTTTTCCCTGAGGCCAGTTGGGGACACAGCCAGGATCTTGGGTCACAAAGGTCATCTAGGGTGGCCATAACAAACTCACTGGCTTAACTTTCTTTCAAACCACCCTCCTTTGCTGCACATTGTTTTAATTGTTGCTAAGCAACAGTATTTCTTCCTTTTTTCTTTTGGCAAGGCATTGAAGGAATGAACCCATATCTTATTTAGTTTTAAATACCTTCATGCAAAGAGGAGGGCCTAACTTAAATTTTGTTTGTTCTTTTGATTCTAATCCACGATGGACTTTTCGCAGTGGGGGGTACAGGACTTAGTTTCTGCCTGTCTTGTTAAATAAGGCAGAAAAATCAGTCTATTTAAGGTGCTTGTCAAGTGTATGCCTCGAGGCATATTGAAGGTTTTGTGTGTGTGTGCCACCAGTGCATGCAGCTTGCCTTGTGGGAGAGTCTCAACTTGTTCTGTATTCACAAAATCAATTCAAATTTAATAAAAAGATTAATAGCCTTTTTTATAATCTTCATTTCAGATTTACTAGTTTATCTCAATCTTGCACCAACAGACTCCATTTAAAGGGAGCAAAACTGTAATTTAAATCAATTCCCAGGGCAACATAGAACGCTCACAATGTGTTACACAATCACTGGGGATGGTGCCTGCTGCTTGATTATGCTGGAGTCCCACACACTGCAGTGTATCCCTTGCTGGATGGCTGCCTACTTGCTCAAAGCTGTGAGATGTGCGTCTGAAGGCTCTGGGTATCCTGAACGTAGGCATAAGGAAGCTATGCTTACTTTGATGCCCTGGATCCATTCTTTTTTGAATACCTGAGTCACTCATGGAAAGTAGACTTCAGACCCCTGTCTTAGACTTACTTACCCTTACAATTCAGTTGCTAATGAAGGACAATTTTCAGCTCTAAGTGTATAAAATGCTTCTAGTGCAACAAATATATTTACCTTGTCATCTAATTGAATCATGGTATTTCCATTGTGGCTTCCTTCATTGGGGGCAAAATTGATTTGGAAATCCCAGCAAGTGTATTGGGGTCATACTGTCATATTGTTATATGGCTCTCCTGAAAGCAATATGCAGTGACTGATTAAGGACTTTTTCTTTTGGCAAAGGGTTTTATAATCCTGTCTCCTGAGCATTGATGAAGGTGTGTGGTGAATCACTTGAGTTTATGATAATTCTTTCCCTTCCTTATTTGACAAGTGAGGAAATTAGAGAGATTTAGGATGTCTCTTGGGATTAAAGAGCAACACTGCATCAAAACTGAGGCTGGAGCACACCCTTGAGTTTCTACCCACACTGTTTTTTAGGCTATCTGTTTGGGCCATGAATTAAAAAAAAAAAAAAGTCTCATCACCCTGTGTAATTAGTAATAGCCTGTTTTGTATAAATGCTAATAGTGAATACCTGGTATGGTATGTATAAACAGTAATAAATTTAATTAAATCTATTCAATTCACATGATTTCCTTCACATACACATTTATTTAATCCTTATAACAACCCTGTAAGGCAGATATCCTTTTATAGATAAGGAAACTGACATACAAGATGTTGAGTGTTTGGTCCAAGATCCCAAAGCTAAAAAAGTGGCTGATCTGGGATTCAAACCTAAAGTGTCTGGCACCAGAAACCCTTCTCTTAACATTTATTCAAAACTTCTTTTAGAAGGCTGGTCTTGAAATAGTCTTTGACAAAATTATTGGATTTCGTAATCATTTGCCTTCTTGACATCCCCAAAATATGTCATCCTGAGCTACACTGATATAGGAGCCAATGTCTATGTACTAGAGAGGCATGCTAACCACCTACTAACAACCTTGAGTATAGTATGAGAGGGGACCCCAAAACACCTGGAATTATCTTTTGGAGGGTGGTCCCTTGTAGTACACTAGGAATTTGTTCTTCCAAATCAAACGGTCAACCAAAGTTTTTATCTGGAAGTTTTGAGAAGGTTGTATCATGGTTTGCGGAAGAAACATCCCAAGTGATGGCAAACAGGTGACTGGTTCTTCTACCATGACAATGCACCTGCCCACCCCTTATTGAGTATTCAGTTTTTGACCAAAAATGGCATGACGCCTGTGTCACATCTTATCTGTTCACCTGATCTTGCCACAAGTGACTTTTTTCCCCCCTCATGAAACATTTTGCCAATGTAGAAGAGGTGAAACCAAAAACAACAGAAACACTAGAAAGCATCAAAATTGATGAGTTCAAAAACTGTTTTGAGCAGTGGAAAAAGCATCTTGATAGTTGTATTGCATCAAATGGAGAGTACTTTGAAGGTGACTGAACTTTAAACATGTAAGAATAAATACACAATTTTTATAAATAAATTCCAGGGTTTTTTGGGTCCCCCCTAGAATATATCACAACTGTCTTCTACTTTTGTCTGCTTAGATTTTGGAGTACCCAGAAGCACCAGATCTTGCCCTGCACTCCTGACCCAGTGCCTGGCAGAATATTGATTCTTCATTAAAAGCTGACTGAAAAAGAATTGTTGTTTTTTCTTATTGTTTTTTACTGTTCCCAATTCTAGTAGATAATCTCATTTGATTGTAAGTGTCTGCTTTACAGCATGTGGCCACTGATCTTTTTATATGGATGCCTTATGCTGTCCTGTAGTCTTACTCCAAACTAACTGAGTCTGGTACTTCTCAAAAGCTTTCTTGTCTTGTCTTCTCCCTGGAACGTGAACTCTTATTGGCCTTATTCTCTGAGGGTGTCTTCTCCTTGACCCCCAGTATTTTTTTTTTTTTTTTGAGTTGGAGTCTCACTCTGTCACCCAGACTGGAGTGCAGTGGCCGCTTCCGGCCACCACAGCCTCGACCTGCTGTGCTCCAGCGATTCTTCTGCCTCAGCCTTCCAAGTAGCTGGAACTACAGGCGCGCGCTACCACGCCTGGCTAATTTTTGATTTATTGTAGAGATGAGGTCTCGCTAAGTTGCCCAGGCGGATCTCGAACCTGCGGGCTCAGGCAATCCACTCACCTCAGCCTCCCAAAGGTGCAGGATTACAATCTGAGCCACCGAGCCCGGCTGACCCCCAGTATTTGATCTCTTTTTCTCTCTTTGATGCCTGTAGTAGTTCTGAGATTCCTTGGCTACATTCAATACATGATCATGAAAAATAGTTATTAAGTGCCTTCTTTCTTTGTGTCTGGTGTTCTGGTAGGATCATAGCATGCTTTTGCTCTTGCCCATTGGAGTACCCTGTGATGTGGGTGGTGTTATTGTCCCAATTTTACAGCTAGGCACCTGGAACTGAGAGAGGGTCAAGAATCAAGCTGGATCTGGGATTTGAACCCATGTGTGGAGGACTACAGAATGGCTACCATTCAAGTGAGAATTCATAGAGTTGTGCTTCTTATCATGTCCTAGGTTCCACATTTAAAAGGCACATTGCTCAGTGGGAATAAAACTAACAGTAGGGTAACTAACTAGATGGAGGCATCAAATTGATATTGAATGATGACATTTTAGATTAACTCCAACGACAGCATTTCTCATCTTAGTTGGTACAAAAGACTCTTCACCTGCTTCTGTAATTCCGCCTTTGCCTCCTTTGTGCCTGAGGGGGGGCATCTGCTCCAATCCACTGTTCACTGCAGCTGGAGAATATGAAGATGTCACTCTTCTGCTTGGAGCCCTTTGATGGTTTCCCCAGGTGTGCTTGGATAAAAGACACTCAGATTCCCAGCATTTTGCATGTATCATCACTGCTTAACTCTCAACCTTATCTGCAGTCCCCACTCCATGTTCTGTGGTCCAGCAGTCAGCAAGCTTGCTCTACTCTCTGGGCCTTTACATGTCCTTTCTCCTCAGTCTGAAATTACCTCCCCATCTCAGTCCTTCCACCCTGGACCTCCAGTCTTTCTAATGCCCACTCATCTTTAAACATCAGACATCTCCTCTAGGTCATCTTTGCTGAGCCCTTGTATGCAGATAAGCTGCCCCTCTTTGTGCACAGACTGAAGCCAGACTGCATGGGTTTGACTCTCAGCTCTGCTTTTTATTGGTCATGTCATCTTTAGACATATTAAACTTCTCAGTTCCTTCATTTCTTCATCTGGAAAATGGAGAAAATTATTATATATGTGCCTCAAAGGGTTTTTGTGAGGATTAAATGAATTAATCCTTGTAAAACACTTAGTGGAATACCTGTCCCATATTGAGTGCCAGAACACTGTTTGCTAATTTTTGACTTCTGACTTTTAACTGTTGCTGATTTTAAATGCAGCACTTGCCCCACTCCATTAACTGTGAGGACAGGAACCATGCCTATATCCCTAAGGCTATGCACAGGCCCTGGCCTATATTAGACACTTAGATGTTTGTAGAATGGATAAGGCACTTAGATGTTTGTGGAATAGATGAAAAGAGACCTCTAAGGCATTGCTTCTGAAACTTGACTATGTATAGGAACAATTTGGAATCTGGTTTAAGTGCAGATGCTGGTTCAGTAGGTCTAGGGTGAGACTTGAGGTTCTGCATTTCTAACAAGCTGCCATGCTCCTACAGGGCTCTAAGGAACCTACTGACAGTTGTCTTCCCTTATTTTAGGGATGCCATGTAGAAGGGGGATGTTCTGAACCTAAAACAGTAGAGAATGAAATCCAGTGGATAAAAGTGACCAGAGGTAGAGTTTTAGGTTTAAGGGACTTGATTCTGACTATAAGTGCTGAGTAACTACTCAGGGCAGAGGCCTGCTTCAAATTACTGAGTTTCCCTGGTTTGGATGGGACTGACCATCTGTCAAGGATTTTAGACAGAGAATTTCTGCTCTGGGCCAGAGGTTGGGTAGATAATCCCATTTGATTGTAAGTGTCTGTGCTTTCCCACCAAAGGTCTCAGCTGTTTCTTCTGTTTTTGCTTCCTGTGGAAGCCCTGTGGTTGGGAGCATTGGATCTGCAAACAGCTGGGAAGAGTACAGACCCATGCTCTGGATGAGACGCTCTTAGGAAACCAAATGGATTCAGTCAAGTTGGCAGAGAACATCTCAAAGTATTGGAAAAAAGCAGTTATTGAATAGTTGAAAAGGTGAACAAATATTAAAAAAAAGCACATACCTTTCCAAGTCAAGGTCCTGTGGAATCTGGTTTTAGGAATAGGTACTGGAGGGAGGAGAGCATGGTGGTTAGGAATGCTAGCTTTGGAGTCAGACATGGGTTCAAGGTCCTACCCTCCCCTTACTAGCTACATGACCACGGTTAAGTTGTTTAATCTCTCTAAGCCTTAGTTTCCCCACCTGGTGGCAATGGTTAATACTGTGGAGCTGATGGATTATTTGAGGATACGATGGTGTGTTTATAACACAGCTGCCGGGCTCGGTGGCTCAGCCTGTAATCCCGGGCTTTGGGAGGCTGAGGTTAGTGGATTGCCTGAGCCTGCGGGTTCGAGACCCACCTGGGCAACTTGGCGAGACCTCATCTCTACAATAAATCAAAAATCAGCTGGGGTGGTAGCACGCGCCTGTAATTCCGGCTACTTGGAAGGCTGAGGCGGAAGGATCACTGGAGCCCAGCGGGTCGAGGCTGCAGTGGCCGGGAGCAGCTACTGCACTCCAGTCTGGGCGACAGAGTGAGACTCCAACTCAAAAAAATAAATAAATAACACAGTTAGCTTACATGCATAACACAACCTCAGCACTCAATAAGTAGTATCTGTTGTATTGAATTTGTGATTAGCAGCTTTCAGGACATCTCTTTGAAGAACAAACTTGACCCTTGCCTGTTTTAAAAATTCAGTTCATGGTAGTATACAAAGGTATCCATAGGCTGGCAGACTTTAGCTTTCCTGAATTTCTTAGATTTTATTGAGTGGGCCTGATAATCACTAGGATACTCTAGAACTTGTGGCCTTGCTAAGAGATGCCATCAGGTCTTTTCTTTCCCCACACAAGCCTTGATCAGAGCCTCCGTTACTGATGGGCCATTTGTTCAAGATGGTAATCCTATCATCTGTCTAGAATTACAAGCCTAGCCAGAGAGGAAGTTGTGTTTATCTTACTTCAAACAGTAGGCATTCCAGTGACTTTTGACAGACAGCAGGAAGATATTGCCAATCTGCTCTTTTCTCAAAGCTGTCCCTCCCCACCCCTAATGTATTTTTTGTAAGTTTGGAGAAGTCCTTGCCAACCAGTCCGCCAAGTGGCATCTCTGCCTGACTTTGAGGGCAGTTGCAGTTTCAGAAGGGATGCCCAGTGGCTACTTCTTCTGTAGTATTGGCCAAGGTGGAGGCATCTCTCCGCAAGGTGAGAGATCAATATGGCTTATACCAGGCAAAAATTATGATCACATCCATTGGTACTGGATTGGGGGAGAGAAGTGAAGAATGACTGCAGGTGTGGAGAAGAGAATATGTCTTTTGAAAGATCCTGTTTTTTTCCTTTCCAAAGCAATAACTTGAGGTCAGTGCAGAAAAACTCCAATTTAAGCAGTTGGAATAATTGAGAAAATAAGTTGGGCAATTATTCCTCTTACTGGGATTTAAAAGTTCCTTTCTTTGTCTGGTATTTTTCCGGGTACATTTGAGTTCCAATTTGGGTGCTTCTGAAATGTCTGGATGTTTTGTGCTGCTAAAATTATATGTGTCTAAAAATGCTATCAGTGATGACACTTATATATAAGCTCACTTGGACTTATGCTAGCAAATTTCTGTGATTGAGGTCCCCTCCTCCCCCTACAACCATTCCTGGAAGTGTGGCACTTGAGGTAAAGGTAGGAAATAGAATAACCCAACTTTGGTTTAGCCATCAAGTGAAGGCCTATTACTTGAGAACTTTGCTTCAGTCTTGTCGACAAAGAATACTGGGGTTTTGTTGCCATAGTTTCAGTGAAAAATTTGACCTTAGCTACAATAACATACAGTTAGAAAGAACTAGCTAATCGGTTTTCTAAAATTAGTGTTCTCTAGTACATAAACCAGTAGGAACAGAGTATTTAATTAAATATTATACAGGGATATAAAAGCCCAAGGGAATGCAGTCCCTTGATCCTGGGCAGGGGGAGGGAAGAAACCCATAATCCTTTACTGATTTCTTGCAAGCTTGAAGAACTTTCTTTATTTTTTTTAAAGGTTAGCATTGATTTTATTTTCAGATCTGTCAGGAATGAATGTATACAGCTTGCTGAGAGTGCAAAATAGAACATTGAGCATTTAGTTCCAGTTGTTTCCTATAGGGTACAGACTAACAAGACAAGATGTGAGAATGATGTTGGGCCAAGATTCTGATAAGGACACTTGATGATCTTGTAGTATGCTTGGTGTGAAGGAAAGTTATTTTCTGTCTGGAATCTGCACATTTTTGAGCAACTCATTTCTAGACTCCTGTTCCTTTGAATGCTTAATGTGTGATTAAATGGGGCCAGCATCTCGTTGTGAGTACAGCTGTGTTCTGCCTCTCAACAGGCCATTAGGTACTGAGCCCAAGCAATGATCTCTATGTAGATTATGTAGATTTTTGGCATCTCTTGTCTTCTACCTGTTAAGAACTACTTCCGGCACTCATCTTTCTGACAGCGGCTGAAAATGTCATCAATATTGTATGAACTTGGAAAATGGTGGTACCATTTTTGGAGTAAAATGGCTTTCAGGTTTTGTGTCTTCAGAACAAGGTTTCTGGTCCCTTGTTTACATTATTGTCTGATTTTGTTGTCACCACCTGTCCTGGATGCTGCAAGAAGTGCAACTGAATTCAGTTGTTTGCCAGATTTTATCACTGACTGGAAACATTGCTCTGGGGTTTCTTGAACTTGCATTGTTGTATCCCTTTGTCAATTACATACTGATAAATTTTCTCTCCATTTCAGCCTTTAATGATTTCAGCCTTTAAATTTACCTTAAGATAATTATTTAATAGAATTTGAAGGGTGAGGTATATTAAGGGAACATAAACTTTTTCCGTTTGACTTTACCATTTTGCATGTTTCTATAGTGGCATCTTAACTGTTGCAATGGAAAATATGTCCTTGGCAAGACTCTTAGAAACATAGCCCCAAAGCTCACTGGATTGTGCAATCTTCTTGACTATTTACAAGGTCATCTACCTGAAAAAAATAGAAATGCTCCCTCCCCTTCAGGAATGTGCAATCTTATGAGGGGAGATGAGTGAAAACTACTTTGTGGATTATTCTTGGAGAATGTTGAATCTCAAGCAAGCTTTTAGTCCCTTGATGCTCATTGTTTTATCTATTTTGTCAGGTCACTGTGCCCAAATAATATGAATTCGTCTTAATAATAGCTTAAGAAAAATGCAGTTAAGAGAGCTTGCTGGAAAAGCGACAGCATGTGTTGGAAATTGTTTCTAGTTGACCTGGCTTTCGTTACCAATACATCCTCAGGCCCTTCTATTAATATGGATAATTGAGTTGATATTTAACAAATACCTTGAAGAAATTAGATATGTCAGGTTTTTGATGGAATATGAACTAGTCAGGACTCCTGATTTTGGGTAATAGCTAGTGTGAACTAACTTAAACAGAAAGGAGATTGTATTGGATCAGATGATCCCAGCTGAACAACTGAGTTGCACAAAGGACAGGGATGCAGCACGGACTCAGGAATAGGCAGAACCAGGCATTCGAGTACCTTTAGCAGCCTGTGTCTGTATCTTGTCTCTTCTTCTCTCTGTATATCTATTACTTTGGTTTCTTGTCCTGTTCTCTTCTGGTTTTGGAATCAAGGTTATACTACACTCTTAGTTGTGGAGTGTTTCCTGTTTTTCTGTTTTTTGAGAGAGTCTGTAAGAAATTGGAATTATCTGTTCCTTGACTGAGTACAGTAGTCCAAGCCATCTGCTTTCCTTATGTCACTATTAACTACTAATTCAGATTCCTTATGTCTTTAAAGGGTTGCGGGGCTCTGGCGATCCTTCCGCCTCAGCCTTCCAAGTAGCTGGAACTACAGGTGCGCACTACCACGCCCAGCTAATTTTTTTTTTATTTATTGTAGAGACGAAGGCTAGCCAAGTTTCCTGGGCTGGTCTCAAACCCATGGGCTCAGGCAATCCACTCGCCTCGGCCTCCCAAAGTGCTGGGATTACAGGCTGAGTGACGGAGTCTGGCTGAATTCTCTCTTTTAAAAAAATATTTTACAACTTAATTTCATGTTCAGATAATAAATCTGTTTCATCAGTCCTTTATAACTTGAGAGGTTTGCTTTATGGCCTAGCATGTGGCCAATTTTTATACATATTCTACTATACCGGAAAGAATATGTATTTTTCCAGTGTGAAGTACAGTGTGTTACATATGAGTTTCTTCCTTTTTTGTCTGCTTGTTCTATCCAGTGTTCAAAGACATTTTTCGCTATTCATTTTTTTGGGTAAATGAAACTGTTCCTGATTTTGGTAGTGGTTACATGAATTTATGTATGCATTTAAACTCATAGAACTGCATATTAAGGTGCTGTGGTTTTAATGCCTTATCCCAAAACTCATGTTGAAACTTGGTCGCCAGTGTGACAGTGTTGACAGGTTAGCCTTTAGGAGGTACTTGGATCATGAGGGCTCTACCTTTATGAATGAATTAATTCATTCATGGATTAGTGGGTTAATAGATTAATGAGTTACTATTGGAGAGGAACTGGTGACTTTATAAGAAGAGGAAAAGGGACCCGAGTTAGTATGTTAGCATACTCAGCCTTTTTGCCATGTGATACACCTAAGAAACTCTTCAGAGAGTCCCTACCAGCTAGAAGACTCACCAGATGTGGCCCCTGGACCTGGAACTTCTCATCCAAATAAGTTTTTCTTTATAAATTACCTTGTTTTAGGTATTCTGGTATAAAAACAACACAAAATGGGCTAAAACACAAGGAAAAAGTGAATTTTGCTATAAGTACATTCTTTAAAAATGTCAAAAAATTTTCCACCTTGACAATGAATTTGCAATTTTGCCCTTGTAGTTTTTACTTTTTTTTTTTTTTTTTTTTGAGTTGGAGTCTCACTCTGTCACCCAGACTGGAGTGCAGTGGCTGCTCCCGGCCACCGCAGCCTCGACCTGCTAGGCTCTGGCAATCCCTCCGCCTCAGCCTTCCAGGTAGCTGGAACTACAGACGTGCACTACCATGCCTGGCTGATTTTGATTTTTATTGTAGAGATGAGGTCTTGCTGCCCGGGTGGGTCTCGAACCTGCGGGCTCAGGCAATCCACTCACCTCAGCCTCCCAAAGGCACGGGATTACAGGCTGAGCCACCGAGCCCGGCTACTTTTTTTTTAATTTTAGTTTTTTTCTTTAGTATAGTGAGGTTTTGTTACTAAATGCTTACACTTTAAAATTGTTATAACTTCCTGGTGAAATAAATGTTTATCATTACATAAGGAACATTTTTCTCTCTAATAATGTTTTATGTCTTATAGTCTGTTTTGCTGATATTAATATACCCACAGCAGAATTGTTTTAGTTGGTATTTGGTATAACTTTTTCTTTACTTTTAAATTTTCTGTCATTGTATTTTAGCAGTGTCTCTTGTAAACTGTACATAACCAGAGTTTTAAAATGATCCTCACCATCTTTGTATATTAATTGGAATGTTTAGTCCATTTGTAGTTATTGTAATGTTTTGGGATTTATAATTTTAGCTTGTATTTTTTTTTTACTACCTTTTTTTCCTTCCTTTTTTACCTTCTTTAAGTTACATTGATGGTTTTTTAAATTGTTGTTCTTAGCCGGGCTCGGTGGCTCAGCCTGTAATCCCATGCCTTTGGGAGGCTGAGGTGAGTGGATTGCCTGAGCCTGTGGGTTTGAGACCTGCCTGGGCAGCGAGACCTCATCTCTACAATAAATCAAAAAATCAGCTGGGCGTGGTAGCACATGCCTATAATTCTGGCTACTCGGAAGGCTGAGGCGGAAGGATCGCCGGAGCCCAGCAGGCGAGGTTGTGGTGGCCGGGAGTGGCCACTGCACTACAGTCTGGGCAACAGAGTGAGACTCCAACTCAAAAAAAAAAAATTGTTGTTCTTTATCCTATTATTTCCCCTCTACTGTTTTGGAATTTATACCTTATATGTTTGTTACAGCAGTTACCCCATATATTTTTACTGTGCATATTTAATTAAGCCTCATGCTAAGGCTGTCATTATTCTCTTCTATAATACTAGAATATTGTAGAACATTTAAACTCCTATACCTTCTCTTATTGTATGTGATTGTTCATAATGTTAGAGCTTTGTTTTTTATTTAAACTTGCATATTAGATATAATTTTGTTTTATACTGTCATTTTAAAACTTGAATTACATATTAGTATTTATGAGATTTTTTTATCTTGGGTAATTTTTTTTCTGCCTCAATAAGAACATCCTTTAGAATTTGGAGATTCTGTTAGTGGTAAATTACCTTTTTTTATTTGAAAATATTCACTTTAATTTTTCTGAAAATTTTACTTTTATTTTCAAGTGATAGTTTTACTTGGCTTGAAATTGTACATTGATCACTTTTTTTTGGTTTTCATTGTTACTCTTAAAAGAAGTGGGCACAGCTTTTGCTCTGTATTTTTCTCTCTGGTTAACTTTAGGATGTTCTCTCTACCTTTGATTTTTTACAGTTTTACTAGTATGAGTATAGGTGTTGGTTTCTTTTTATTTAACCTATATAATATTTGTTAGATTTCTAAATTTGAGGTTTTTTTCTTCTTAGCAATTGTGGAGAATTCTGAGCCATTGTCTATTTTAATACTACCTTTTTCTAATCTGTCCATGACCTTCTGGGATGTTAGGCTGTTTTTTAATCTTTTCCATCTTTCTCTGTAGGCTGAACTCTAGATAATTTCTTCTCATCTATCCTTGTTTACTATTCTTGTCTAACCTGCTCTTTATTCTTTGAGACTTTAATTTCAATTATATTTTTCTTTTCTTTCTTTCTTTTTTTTTTTTTGAGTTGGAGCCTCACTCCGTCGCCCAGGCTGGAGTGCAGTGGCATGCTCACGGCCATCCCAGTGTCAACCAGCAGGGCTCAGGCGATCCTTCTGCTTCAGCCATCCAAGTTGCCGGAACTACAGGCATGCAACACCACACCCGGCTAATTTTTGATTTACTGTAGAGACGAGGTCTTGCCAAATTGTCGGGCTGGTCTTGAATCTGCGGGCTCAGACAATCCACTTGCCTTGGCCTTCCAAAGTGCTGGGATTACAGGCTGAGCCACTGAGCCCAGCCTCAGTTATATTTTTCATTTCTAAATGTTCTCTTTGAGTCTTCTAAAAATGTTTGGTCATTCTCCTTCCTCCATATTTTCAAGTTTCTATTTTACTTCCTGTTACAAAAAAAGTATACTTTAAAAATATTCTATCTCTAAAATTTTTAGTGGGTGATTTCTGCAGATCTTATTCTATTTTTTGCATTGCCTGTTTCTAAAAATGGTATCTTATTTCCCTGTGTGTTTTGTGATTTTGACTATCAGCTTGTGCTTTTTGCAATTTCATCTGTGGGAATTCTTTGAGGCCTGGGTTATAATGTTCCTCTACAGAAATTGTTTCCTTTTGCAAGTTGCCTGGGTACTGCCTACTCAAATTTTCTGCCTGAAATTCTAAAAATTTTGTTTTGGATATTTTCTGCTTTTAAAGTTTTGGGAATTTCCTATATAATGTGAATCAGGATGACGAACCAGTATGAGCGCTCACTATGGTTATGAATTATTAGGAGGGTTTTCTCTCCTATCCCTGCTGTCAAAGTCAAGATAAATAAGATACCTTACCCACATGTTTTTTTAGGATAGGTTTGTTTGTTATTCACCGTTGCATTGAACATATAACTTCTTTGGAGTCTGAGGTTTATATGAGGGGGACCCCCAAAAAACCTGGAGTTATGTTTTTGGAGAGTGGGCCCACTTGTAGTCCAGACTTCTCTTGCTAGGTAAATGTTCTAGAGAACTCATCGGCAATATGAGCATACCTGCCCATGTAGCTCTGAATGTTTGAGCAGTTTTTGACCAAGAACAGCATGACCCTCATGCCCCACCATCCCTAGTCACCCAAGCGCCTCTTTTTTTGCAAGGAAAAAAAAAAAAGGCAGTTCTTAAAGGGAAATGTTTTGCTGATGTAAAACAGGTGAAACAAAAAACAGCAGAAGCACTAAAAGGCACTAAAATTCACAAGCTTTACAACTATTTTGAGCAGTGGAAAAAGTGTTTTGATAGATATTAAATGGAGAGTATTTTGAATGTGACTGAAATTTAAACATGTAAGAATACATACACAATTTTTTGTAAATCACTTCTGAGTTTTTTTAAGGGGGATTCCCCTCTTATATAAGGGTCTTTGGAATACTTTTGATCTTAAGTAGGCTTTATCTCCTCTACCCAGCGTAGGTTATAAAACTGGAAGCTTAAGGTCACTAGGTTCTCCAGATATTCTCAAGTGAATGCTGACCCTTGGCCTGACTTACCAGCTAGGTGAGGTGATTCATGTCTATAATCCCAGCACTTTGAGAGGCTGAGGTAGGAGGATTGCCATCAGAAGTTTGAGACCAGTATGAGCAATATATTGAGACCCTGTCTCTACAAAAACAAAAAAATTTGCTGGGTATGGTAGCATATGCCTATTGTCCCCTGGCTACTTGGGAGGCTAAGGTGAGAAGATCTCTTGAACCCAGGAATTCAAGGCTGCAGTGATCTATGACTGTGCCACTGCTCTCCAACCTGGGAGACAGAGTGAGACCTTGTCTTTAAAAAACAAACAAACAAACAAACAAAGAAAAAACTGACTTACTTCCCAGGGATCTTGTTTCCATTTCATTATTAGCCTTTCTGGATTCCTTGCTAGCTAACTACTTGAGTATGTGGTTTTAAATGTGTTTTAATATTTCATGCAGCCTTTTTTTGTGTTTTAATTGAAAGACTCATTATCTCATCTGTCATACTGTAAGAAACAGAAGTGCATACTTGCTACCTGCTACTTTTTGTCCCACTGCAAACTGTCATTTTTTGTGATGGAAAACATGGCTGCCAATAGGCCTTAAAATTTATAATTTTATGGTTATAGTATTAGAGACTTATCTCTGAATATTCAAAAATTCTGAAAAAGAGACTTTGTGGTTGAGCTTAGATCAGATTTCCTCTTCTGGATCAATCTGCTTAGGCTGGTGGCTTAGGGTTGCCTGTATTAACGTGGAAGCACCCAAGAAAACCATTTGGACTAGAGTCAGTTACTAAAACAAAAAAGCTCAGAGGTAATAAGCTTACAATCCACTGTGTCCACTGTGATGGTAATCAGGGAATAATGGATATTTGAGTCTGTTAGGAGTGAGTTTTGATAGCAAGTAAAGAAAAATCCACCTAATAGTGGCTTAAAACATAGGACACTGGTTGTTTACTTAATTAGAAATCCAGAGACAGACAGTATAAGGTATAGAGAAAGACTCAAAGTGCTATCTTTTTGTTCCATATCCTTAGGGTATGGGCTTTTTTTCATGTTCGTGTTACCCTCATGGTTACAGAATGGCTGCAGTGGATCCGGGCATCCAGTTTGCTTTCATGGCAAGGAATAGCGGATGGAGGCAACACAGGGCGCTCTCTTCTCATTTCTATCCCTTTTATAAGGCAACAAAAACTTATCTTCTTGCTCCTGACAGTCTACTTTTATTTCATTGGTTCAAATTGAGTTCCATGTTTATTCCTACCTGTAGAGAGTATGAAAGGAAGTGAAGTTCTATCTCTACAGCCTTTATATTAGGAAGCAGCCAAGGAGATAGGTGTTGGAAAGGATTTGGGTAGACGACAGAGTTTCCATATTGTGGTTTCTTGATTGCATGTTGAGGGTTCCATATAATTTCCTTCAGTCTATTTTTTAGTGTCTTGGTGGTTGACGACCATGAGCTTTTATCATCGGTATAAATAATGTACCTATCCATAAAAAACATCTTTTTCTAGTTGAAGTTTCCCATGAAAAGCCGTCTTAAATGGATGCACACAACCATACGCATTCACCAGATGCCAGTATTCGCCATTAGTGTGACTGTTAGTGACAGCAGAGAATTCAGTGAGTACTGGCGTATTGACTTGCGTAAGAGAAGTATGCCCAAGCTTAATAAATTTTGCTTTTTATTTGTGATTCCTTAGTTTGTATACATAAGTGGGGCTAGGTGAAGAAAAGCATTTTGTTCACATGACTGGATTTCCATTGACTAAGCTTGGGAGGCATCCTCTAAATCATTTTGGACTGACATTGCTAGCTTGCAAAGGTAAATGGATAACTATATCTGTCATTCCTCTTGTGTGATAGTTTTGTCAGACTTATTCTGTTGTCTTGTCTGTTGGTTTGCTTTCACTGAAATTTCTTAAGAACCAAAAGCTCCCATGCAGAATCCAGAACCGTTTGAGTAATAATTTTCATCCTCAAAAAGATGAGAGAAAAATCTCCAAGCAAAATAGGGGATCTACTTCTGATTCAGTGTGTATTTCCTTTTTATCCTAAAGAGAAAGTAGTTTTTTCCCAGAAAGTGGTATGGAAACCTTTCCTTATTTCTATACTTGTGTGCGGAGGTTGCATATTGGTATATTAAAGAATTTAGCTCCAGGCCAGGCTATGTGGCTCAACCTGTAATCCCAGCGCTTGGGGAGGCCAAGGTGAGTAGATTGCCTGAGCCCGTGGGTTCGAGACCAACCCGGGCAACTTGGTGAGACCTCATCTCTACAATAAATAAATAAAATGAGCTGGGCTTGGTAGCATGTGCCTGTAGTTCCTGCTACTTGGAAAGCTGAGGCAGAAGGTTCGCCGGAGCCTAGCAGGTCGACGCTGGGGTGGCTGTGAGCGTGCCAATGCACTTCAGCCTGGGTGACGGAGTGAGACTCCAACTCAAAAAAAAAAAAAAAAAAAGGATTTAACTCTGGAAGCATTTTTATTAGATTCGAATCCTGGCTTGTGTATAATCTTGAGCTAAGTATTTAACTTTTTTGTGTCTTGATTTGCTCATGAGTAAAATGGTAACAACAACTTTAGAGGTTCTGGAGATTAAAGGCTGTATGAAATGGTCTTAGGACAATGCAAAGTACACTGTAGATGTGCAGCCAGTGCACAGTATTATTATTATTATGGTAATGTAAAATTTTATTTTCTCTTTTTGAGTTCTTCCTCAAATT
The DNA here is from genome assembly GCA_027257055.1 of Cephalopachus bancanus. Taxonomy (NCBI): domain Eukaryota; kingdom Metazoa; phylum Chordata; class Mammalia; order Primates; family Tarsiidae; genus Cephalopachus; species Cephalopachus bancanus. Next base: position 1,256,110 of record JAPVLO010000367.1, on the reverse strand, counting down.
AGAAGAAGGAATTCTTTTCTTTGGAAGGACAGATAGTTGGAGAGCAAAAAGTGTCTTCTCCAAGCACTATAAGACTTTGGGATTGCTGGTGCATTAGTGTGTGTGTCTACTCAGACCTTTCATTTACCTTTATGTCATCTTTTTCCTCATCGAAGCTTGGTGCAGTTGGTGGATGATACCCATTTTCTAACTCCTAGGCTGTGAAACTTTCCCAAACTAAAAATCCTACCAAAAGTTAGAGCCAAGACTTGAAGCTAAGAGGTGAGTTCCTAAATCTCTCCTCCTTTCCAGAAGTTCTTACCTCAGACAGCTCATACACTGGCTTGTGCTCACTGTCTACCAAGAGTAGCAAATGTTACTCTGCCTCCAACCCACCGAATCCTGCAAGCAGTATTGTACTTCTTTTGTTTCCCCTTAAACGTCCAACTACTTAAAAGGGTTGTGAGTCTATCTAAAGAGTAGACAAAAACTTCTTTTTCTGAGTCAAGAATCACACTTCATCGTCCAGGCTGGAGTGCAGTGGCATACTCACGGCCACCCCAGCGATGACCCTCTGGGCTCAGCCTTCCAAGTAGTTGGAACTACAGGCGTGAGCTACCATGCCCGGCTAATTTTTTGATTTATTGTAGAGATGAGGTCTTACCAAGTTGCCCAGGCTGGTCTCAAATCCACTGACTCAGGCAATCCACTTGCCTTGGCCTTCAAAGTGCTGGGATTACAGGCTGAGCCACCAAGCCTGACTGACAAAAACTTTAATGGCAGAGATGCAGGGTGGTGATTAAAATTCAATGAAATTAACAAAGCACTGGGAGAACTCTGACTTTTTGCCCTTTTGAATTACCCTGTGCTACATTCTGATGCAAATCTTGACAGACCACCCTGGAGGAAGTGTTGAGTGAGGAAGTGTGGGCACATGAGATAGGACAAGAGATCTAGAGGGCTGACTTCAGGTTGACTTCTAGTGTTCAGAAAACAGCTATGGTCTTTGCTTTGTTTCTGACTAGCAATGTGACCTTTTGGCAATGTTCTTGACTTGTCTGGGCCTTTGCTTCTTCATCTGTGATGTGTATAGTTGGACTAGATAATGAAACACAACAAAACTTTTATTAAGTGTCTGTTTCATGCAAGGCCTGAGCTAGGCACAGTTTATATTTACAGTTCTTCACTCACTCAGATTCCTTCATGTCCCTGATAATTTTTAGTCTCTATTTTAGGAACGATTATGTCTAATATTTTGTTCTTGCCTCTTACTTTTAAGAAGAACATAATAATCCTGCAGATTATCACTCACATATGAATAAGCAATGTGTATGCATTTATTAAACCACCTAGCAAAAATGTTAAAACATTTTTCTAAACTTACCTATATGGAAAGTTCAAAAATAAGTAATGAAAAGATTGCTCTTCATACGTCCCTTCTGTTGTTACTCCTGGATCCTCTACTTCCATTTTCTTCTAGATGACATGGATCTGTCTCTCTTAATTGTATTCTAGTCCTTTTTTTTTCTTTTGAGTCAGAGTCTCACTCTATCACCCAGGCTGGAGTGCAGTGGCTTGCTGGTGGCCACTGCAGCCTCGACCTGTCTCAGCCTTCCAAGTAGCTGGGACCACAAGTGCATACTGCCACGCCCGGCTAATTTTTTATTTATTTATTGTAGACGTGATCTTGCCAACTTGCCTAGGTTGGTCTCTAACCCCTGGACTCAGGCAATCCTCTCACCTTCACCTCCCAAAGTGCTGGGATTACAGGCATGAGCCACCTTGCCTGGCTTAGTCCTTTATGGCTTCAAAGGACTTTGGCACATAGAGAGGCAAAGTAGCATGGCGGCGTTACCAAAGACTTGGACTTTGGACTTGGGTCCAAATACTAGCTTTGAATTTACTACACATTAATGCCTTGGAAGCTCAGTTACTTACACTGTTAAATAATAACCACATCAAGAAAGGTGGTCTGTTATGAGTCTTGTAGGCACATAGTAAATGATAATTCCTAATCCCCTTTCTATCCAGTTACACTGAGAGTTTAAGCCACTTAGTCCAAAGGGTTGAGTCTCAAATGCACCAAACATATCTCCCTCACTCTCCCTTCCTCAGGACCTACAGCAGTAATATAATAGATGATATGAAACAGGGTACCAAGGCTGTTTTTTTGCAGGAGGGCCTTAGACTATCATTCCGATTATTTTATTTCACTCTGTTGAAGTCACATTACTTCTGCATCCATTTATGAAACATAGCTGCAAGAATGACTTATTCTAAGTACCTGCCTGTGCCTAAGCCATCCTACTTTCTTATTTCTCATGTTGAATGGGTAATTGGCCCCCCTCTAAACTTCAGACACTGGTCAGGACTATGTAGGGTGATTGAGTAAGCATTGGCTGAGGGGTTATTGGAAAACACCGTTTAAAAATTCTTTTTTTTACTTAGAAAGATGTAGGGTACAATTCAGGGTTAAGTATACAAATGTTGATTATGCAGGTACCCTTGTTGATGAGGTATGCCCCTTCCTTCCCTAGCAGTTTCCCTCAACTGCCAAACCCACCCCTCCTCCCCTGACAGTTTCCTACTACTGCCAATTAAAAATTCTTCTAAATGAAGTCTTTCCCCAGCTCAGCTCAGGTTTGTTTTTTGTATGGATAAAGTTAATGAGACTTTGATCTGACTCTAAGTGGAAGCACACTGCCAAGATTAAATTGCAATTGAGTTGAAACCAGTGGAATTGGATTTGGTTAATTAATTGAGCAGTCCGTCTCAGTCAGTGTTGTTCTTCAGTTTTTCACCTTTGTGCTGCAGTCAAACGTTGAGTTTGGGTAGTTACATAATTGGATTTCCTTTTCCATGATATTTTCTAGCAATATCAGTCCAAGAGCTTGTAAAGAAAAAAGGAGTATGCATATGTGTGAAGTGAGAATATTTTTGTCTTTCTAGTAAATACTCAGTCTTTTATTTCTCTTTTTTCTAGTGGCATTTAACTTTAATTTGGTCCGTTTAGCAACTGTTTAATTTCCCTCATGCAGAAAATAAATTTCAGCACCTTTTCCTGAAGCCCGTATGCCTCCTTATGAAATGTACAGGTAGTGATGAATGAACTCTTTGTCCTGTTTATTGGAGTTGTGCCAGTGACCCTTTCATTGGTCATTTTAGTTCTTTCAAGGTGACCCGAAAGGCATTGTATTGGGGGGAATGTCTCAATCAAGTCAGGAGTTTCATTTTGGGGCTAAATTTTGGAACTAGTGGCTAAGTGATCTTTTAGTCTAAAATAACTTCTCACAACCTCACATTCTCTGTAAGTCAGAGAAACAAGATTCCAGTAAGTTCTTGCGTTTGACACTTGTTCCAATTCTCACCTAATATGTGAACCCTATTAAGAAAAACTGGGTTGTTAAAAGTATCTCTTCTCAGTAAAAACTGACTTCTTAAAGCAGAAGGAAGGCTGAAGTGTGTTCCCATGTTACTAAGGAATCATTTTTCAGGAGAGTGGGACTTGTTTTTCTCCTTGGTCACAGAGTGCACTCTTGGTTGTCAAGTTATCAGAAAAGAACTTAAGCCCTCTCGATTTAATTTTAAGAAATTTTAGTTAGTATGAGAATTGTAGTGTTTAAAAAAAAAAACTCCAAATACTAACTTACCCTATAATACAGTTTAAATACGCATGATGCCTTCTTTTTCATAATAGACAAATGCACTGATGGGGCATCTAGTAGTCATCCTTTCCATGTTATCACAAGAATATTTAAAAATTGATGTCTCAGACAACTTAGAGACTTACCAGGGTTGTTTAAGAAGAGGATCTTGAGGTTATTTTCCTCTGGCAAAATAATAAAATAAAAAGTATCTATTCATGTCTTTTGCCCACTTTTTAATGGGGCTGTTTGTTTTTTTTTTCCTTTAGGCACGTTTGAGTTCCTTGTAGATCCCGGATATTAGGACTTTGTCAGATATGCGGTTGGCAAATATTTTTTCCCTTTCTGTGGGTTGTCTCCCTGCTCTCTTGATGGTTTCTTTTGCTTTGCAGAAGGTTTTCAGTTTGATGAGGTCCCACTTGTCAGTCTTATCTCTTATGGCATGGGTTCTTGGGGTTTTGATCAGGAATTGGTTCCCTATTCTGATTTCTGTAAAGGTGTCTCCAACATTTTCTAAGATTCTTAACATTTGAGGTTTTACGTTTAGGTCTTTGATCCATTTGGAGTTGATTTTTGTGTATGATGATAGTTAGGGGTCCTGTTCCATTCTTCTGCATGTGGTCAGCCAGTTTTCCCAGCAGCTTTTACTAAATAGGTTCTCCTCTCCCCAGTGGTTATTGTTGGAGGCTTTGTTGAAGATGAGTTGGTTGAGAAATTTTGCTTCTGGAATCTCTATCCTGTTCCATTGATCTATATGCCTGTTCCTGTACCAATACCAGGTTGTTTTGATTATTGTAGCCTTATAATAAAATTTAAAGTCTGGAAGTGTGATAACCCCTGCTTTGTTTCTTTTGCTAAGGATTGTTTTGGCTATTTGTGGTTGTTTATGTTTTCATATGAATTTCTGTATTGTTGTTTCCTGGTCTGAGAAGAGTGATATTGGTAATTTAATGGGTATGGTATTGAATCTGTAGATTGTCTTGAGTAGGATGGACATCTTAACAATGTTGATTCTTCCTGTCCATGAGCATGGAATATTTTTCCATTTGTTTGTGTCATCTTTAACTTCTTTGAGTAGTGTTTTGTAGTTTTTAGTGTAAAGAACTTTCACTTCTCTGGTTAGAAAAATGCCAATGTATTTCATTTTTTTGGTGGCTGTTGTGAATGGGATTATGCTTTTTATTTGGTTCTCTGCCTGTTTGTTATTGGTGTATAAGAATGTGACTGTCTTATGTACATTTTTTTTTTGCACCCTGAGACTTTACCAAAGTCCTTTATCAGTGCAAGTAAGTTTTTGACAGATTCTCATGGATTTTCAAGGTATAGGATCATATCATCAGCAGTCATCAAAAGAGGGATAAACTTGACTTTATACCCCTGATTTCCTTCTCTTGTCTGATTGGTCTAGCTAGGACTTCCAGCACTATGTTGAACAGGATGGGTGAGACTGGGCAGCCTTGTCTTGTTCTGGTTTTCAGGGGAAATGCTTCCAATTTCTTTCTATTTAGCAATATGCTGGCTGTTGGTTTATCATAGGTGCTGCCGACTATTTTGAGGTATGTTCCCTCTGTGCCTAGGTGTTCAAGGGTTTTTATCTAGAAGGGGGGCTGGATTTTATCAAAAGCTTTTTCCACATCTAATGATGTAATCATGTGGTTCTTGTTTTTACATCTGTTGATGTATTTACATTTATAGTTTTGTGGATGTTGAACCAGCCCTGCATCCTGGGGATAAAGCCTACTTGGTGATGGTGTATGCTTTCTGAGATGTGTTGTTGAATCTGATTTGCTAGAATCTCTTGAGAATTTTTACATCTGTATTCATCAGGGATATTAGCCTGTAGTTCTCTTTCTTTGTTGGATTTTTACCCTGTTTGGGTACCAGTATGATGTTAGCTTTATAAAATGATTTGGGGAGGGTTCTTTCTTCTTATTTGCCTGGAATACTTTCAGTAGGATTGATATTACCTTGTATGTTTTGTAAAATTCTCCTGTAAATCCATCTGGTCCAGGGTTTTTTTTTTTTTTTTTAGTGGGTAGTTTTCTTATGATAGAGTCAATTTCCTGGGTTGACATTTCTCAGAAAACATACGAGCAGCCAACAGACACATGAAAAAGTACTCAGCCTCATTAATCATCTGAGAAATGCAAATCAGAACCACATCAAAATATCACCTATTCCAATAAGAATGGCCATCATTAATAAAACAAAGATATGAGGATGCAGAGAAAAGGGAATGCTTCTACACTGTTGGTGGGAATACAAACTAGTTAAATCTCTTTGGCAATTCCGAAAAGAACTAGAAATTGGCCTTCCATGCGACCCAGGAATCCCCCTTCTGGGAATATACCCGGAGGAACTTAAATCACTCTACAAAAAAGATAGCTGCATATGCATGTATATTGCGGCACTATTTACATTAGCAAAAACATGGAACCAACTGTGCTGTTCATCAAAACTGGACTTGTTTTAAAAAAATGTGGTACACATACACAATGGACTATTATGCAATTATAAAGAAATACAAAATTATGGACTTCATAGCAACTTGGATGGATTTAGTTTATAATGCTCAGTGATTTATCACAGAAACAAAGAACTGAGTATCACATGTTCTTAGTGACAAGTGGACCCTGAAGATTTACTATAATACTATAAGAAAGGGATTGGCAGTAGCTGGAAGCTGCCAGAGGAGAGGGGGTACGTAACATCAATAAGGATACCTAATCTCACACCATGTGAAGTGGGGACCAAAGGGAGTCCCAAACTGAATTGTACCCCACATCTTTAAAAATGAATAATAAATTAAAATAAAGGATTTCCAGGTTCCTAAAATCCTGAGAGCTCCAACATAAATGAAACATTAAAATTTTTTGCTCATTTCTCACAAACATCAGTCTTGAATGAGGGATTTCTCTTTTTTAAACTTGGAACATTTTGGTGTCTCTGAACAGATGAATTATTCCCAAGTGCATTAGATACTATCTTCCATCTGAAAAGTGGTCTGCTGTGCTCTTCTAGGAGATGGAATTTATTTCTAACAGAATTAAAGGCTTTGCCTGAGCTGGGCTCGGTGGCTCAGCCTGTAATCCTGCGCCTTTGGGAGGCTGAGGTGAGTGGATTGCCTGAGCCCACGGGTTCGAGACTCACCTGGGCAGCGAGACCTCATCTCTACAATAAATCAAAAAATCAGCCGGGCGTGGTAGCGCATGCCTGTAAATCTAGCTACTCGGAAGGCTGAGGCAGAAGGATCACCGGAGCCCAGCAGGTCGAGGCTGCAGTGGCCGGGAGCGGCCACTGCACTCCAGTCTGGGCGACAGAGTGAGACTCCAACTCAAAATAAATAAATAAATAAATAAATAAAAAATAAAGGCTTTGCCTGAGCCTTCACCTTTGGTTTTCATTAGTAGCTGCTGGCTATTTTTTTTTTTCTCCTGAAATTATAACTTGGATTGCTGTGAAGTAAGAAATTGTCAGAATTAGGTATCATTTTCTTTTTTAATTTTTTAATTTTAATTTTTTTGTAGAGATGAGGTCTCACTGTGTTGCTCGAACTCCTAGGCTCAAGATATTCTTCTGTCTTAGCCTCACAAAGTGCTGGGGCTACAGGCACGAGCCACCACTCCTGGTTTCATTTTCTTTCTCTTGTCCATTTCTCTATATTTTCTTCCATGGGGGTGATCTGATCTAGAAAATGCCCCATGCCATGTGAGCCCTTGGAGGAAGGAAATGAGAGAAAAGAGAAGGGCGTGGATATTGATACTTAACTGAAAAGCCAGTGGTGGTTTTTCCCCTGGACCCATGTAAACAAAACAAGAATTTCTTTTTTGAGACAATCCTTCAATACTTTTCTTTGGAGGACTGTTTTTGTTGATGAAATCAGTGTCTGCAGCATTTCCTGTGTTTTCAATCTCTTTCTTTATAGTTATAGCATTCACCTGTCAATGAATCTGCTAACAACTCAGCACATGCTAGAAAGCCATTCTTGGCTGGGTTGATGTCTTGCTGTTAGAAGTTCCCAGGGACCCCAGCTCTCTCTGAGCAGGATCATATTGGAGATTTTCAGCACAAAAGCTCCAACAGGCTGCAGCAAGCGCCTTCCTCACAGCAGAAACACTGTAGGTGCAGATGCTCCATGGCACAAGTGACAGCAAAGGGGCACCGACAGGTCTATTCCCAGAGTTCTTTGTGACTGACCAACCCACAGATGTACTGGTATCTACCTGTCAAGGTCTTACGTTTACTGAGTTCTTCAAGAAAATTATATACCACCTGGTTCATAATAAATGATTGCACACTATTATTTTCTTTGTGCCCAGCACGTGATAAATATTCCTAAATTGTTAAATGAAAAACAGATATTCCTGAGAGCATGATTAGATCAATTATCTTCAAGTTAGATTTCATCCATGATGCAAGTGACGTGCTTTGCCAACACAGCCTGAAGTAAATACAAAATACTGACTTGTTGAAGATTGGAATGACCTACCAGAAACCAAAACGGCTGGAGAAAAGGAGGAGACCTGGGAAAGAATAGTGCTGCTTGGCTTTGTGTTTACATCTTGCGTGGAGCTGTCTTCCCCCCTGCCCAGCTACTTCTGTAGCTGAAGTGCTCATGTGTATATATGTATGTAAGGGAGTGGTGACTTGGAAGGGAAAATACCAGCTGTGGCTTCTCACAGTGGAGGTTTGGAGGCCATGCACAGGGCTGCAGGGAAGTACCTTTTCTATGACATGTGTTTTGTTGGTCTCATTCTGGTCTTGGTCTGCATGTAACTATAACAACAAAAGACCATCTGGAGTCTAGAAGGGAAAAATAATGGGAAAGAAGAGAGGGTGTTAGAATCACACCAGCAGCATTGTATTTATGGCATGAGCTCTTTTACTTTCCCTCATTTTGGGGCTGAGGTTGAAAGATATGAAATCATGGAGTGATTAAAAAATGTGTCCTTATGAAAACAATGCCTTCTGTCAGCTTCAACGCATAGGGCTTTTTATGAGGACAGGTCTTTCTAATCTCCCAGCTTTGCCAAGAAGAGTCCATACTTCTTACCTAGAGAGTTTATTCCATGTTTTAATTATAAGGAGTTGAGTAGATGCTTCAGGGTTGACGTTGGGCTAATGAAATAAGATCGTGACAGAGTGACCTTGGCCAGTGACTTAGCACACATTCAATAACATCTCCCAAACCCTAGTTATTGTTTACATGTGTGCTAATTGTAGCAGCAGGGTAGATGCAAAGATAAGATTCCATGTGCAGTACTTTTAACAGTTTCTAAAGACTTATTCTCTTATTCCCATGAGGAATCTGAAAATCATAGAAGTCAAGTCATATATAGCTGGTAAGCCAGAGCTATAGCTGCAACTCTGTATCTTATTCTTTACTACATTCCTGCTGTCTAAGACATGGGCCCTGCTCTAAAATAATTTAACTCTTTTTTATTTAAAAAAAATTTTTTTGAGTTGAGGATTGCATTCTTTTACTAGAGTAGAGTACAATGGCACGATCATGGTTTACCAACCTCTTGAGCCCAGGCGATCCTCCTGACTTGTCCTTCTGAGTAGCTGAGACTACAGGAGGGCACCACCACTTCTGGCTCATTTCAAAAATTTTTTAGAGATGAAGTCTTGCTATGTTGTCCAACTGGTCTCAGACTCCCGGGCTCAAGCAATCCTCCCCTCACCTTCCCAAAGTGCTGGGATTACAGACATGAACCGCTGCACCCAGCCTCAAACAATTTAACTCTTAATAGAAAAGTCAATTTGTTTGACTCCAATGAGCACTTTTATTATGTATACTCTGGAGGTTTCATGTTGAAACAGACTTTCCTTTAATCTGGATCTCAAGATAGCAAAGTCATCATATTTGTAGTTTTATCTGTTTAGGGTGCTTATTTATCACAATTCTCATGGAGAAATTTACATCTGAGTAATGATTAATTTTATGCCTACCTCCACTGGTAGACTGTGTATGCATAGAGCCTTTGTCTTTCTTGTTGACCCCAACATCCCCGATACAAAATGATGCATCTGTCATAAAATAGGTCCTCAACAAAAGCATGTGAAATGAGTGCACTATAAATAATAAATTAGGTGCTATTTAACTGATCTGTCAAGTGCCATGGGAACATTGATGAAGTCTGTTAGGGAAAGAGGTACTGCTATGAGTAGAGAAACTGACAGAGAAGATGTATTAAGCTTGGCCATGATGGATAGGTAAGAGTTAAAGACGAACAAAGAGAGGGGTTGGGATGATGGGGGCAGGGGCATTCTTTTACAGTGAATACAGGACCAAAGGCATAGATGGACAGAGTCCAAAGGTTTTTATTTTGTTTTGTTTCAGCAGGTAGGCAGTGTGTGAAGTTGAGGTTCAAGCTGTTGATTGGTGCTAGATTTTTTAAATTTTTTATTTTTGTTTTTTTTTTTTTATTTTTTTCAGTTGGAGTCTCACTCTGTCGCCCAGACTGGAGTGCAGTGGCCGCTCCCGGCCACCGCAGCCTCAACCTGCTGGGCTCCGGCGACCCTTTACCTCAGCCTTCCGAGTAGCTGGAACCACGCCCGGCCAATTTTTGATTTATTGTAGAGATGAGGGCTCACCAAGTTGCCCAGGCGGGTCTCGAACCCGCGGGCTCAGGCAATCCACTCACCTCAGCCTCCCAAGGTGCGGGATTACAGGCTGAGCCACTGAGCCCGGCTGGTGCTAGATTTTGCAGCTGTCGATTGACTAAGACTTTGAGATTTTGTTCTTATTATTAATCTAAGGAAGAACATTGATTGGTCTTTTGCTCTGCTAAATGTTTTGTGCACATTGCCTCATTTAGCAGTGAGGACAATACCATGAGATATAGTGGTCGTATCTCTTTCTTACAGATGAGGAATGAGGTTCAGAGAGTTTAAGTATCTTACCCAGGATCACAGTCAGTGAATGGCAGAGGTAGTGATGAATTCTGTTCTTTTTTGTAGGAACAGAGACCCATTGATACCTGTGAACCAAAATTTTGGTGAGAATGGGAGCAGTATATTATTCACTATTCTGTCAGTTATGATCTAGGTTTTGACTTGAAAAAAATAAAAAATAAAAGAAATGAGTACAGTGCTTGGCACCTTATAGGTGCTCCAGATTTTGAGAAAATGAATTTTGTCCAGTCATAGAAGGGATCAGTACTTTCCTTTGGGACGATTAGTCTGGTAATTGTTTTTATTGGCTGAGTTAATAGATGTTTTCCGTGGGCATGAGTTAAGTGAATTAATATTTTTGATGGCTAACTGTGTACCAGGCACTGTTGTAGGTGCTGGGGACCTAGGATGGTGAGCTCAGCGGTGGGTTGGGCTGGAGGGAAAGAGATCATTGGTAGCAGGAAGGCCAGATGGCAAGGAGTGAGGGTGATATTCTTTGGGGGGCCGGCCCCCAAAAAGAGATTTAGGGGGTCCCTTGGAAGGTGTGATGGCGTCGGCGTTTCTATAAGGATAGATATTAAAAGAAAGAAAAAAGGAGGGATAGATATAAAGAGAAAGAAAGAAAGTGGACATCTGTTCAACGGATTGACCAGAAGCCGTTTATTGGGGGTTTACAGCTTGTATTTATCCCAAATTTTACACAGGCAGTCTTACAAGTCTTCCACGTGAACACAAGCCAGGTGCAGGAGGGGCGCCCCCCCCACCAGGTGTTTCCTCGGGCATGAGGAAGAACGATCTCAATTAAATCACAAAACCTTTACATGGACACAAAGCCAGGTGAATGAGGGGCATCCCTCACCCACCAGGTGTTTCGTGGAGTAAGAGGAAGGGCAATCCCAATTAAATCACAAGACATTTACATGAACATAGAACCAGGTGGATGAGGGGCGTTCCCCCACCCACCAGGTGTTTCCCCAAGCATGGGGAATGAGGATCCCAAAACTATTTCACTGTTCCTCATGCTTGGTTAATATTTCTCAAAAGCAGTACAACAATTCTAATATCATAATATTCTAATAATCAACTTTTAAAACCTATGCATACGCAACACCTAATAACCAACCTCAATCCCAATTCCTCTATATTTTATGCTAATTCTATCTACACTATATAGAAACTCTTAATTATAGCCCAAACCAACTCCTAAGGAATATGGCCCAGCCCAAAGCTCATGCTGGGCCTTTAGGAATGTGGCCCAGCCCAAAGCTTGTGCTGGGCCGTAGCTCTAGATATTTATCTGTATTATTAAGGTTGAAACAGTACTTTGTATGTATATACTAATTCTACAAATATACTATTAAATCTTTAAAGAAGCTTGTACCGTATTAAAGGCTCCCAAATGTGACCTGAGTTTGAATTATGTTAAGTTTAAAGCCAAAACCGCGGTCTGTGAGACACGGGAACAATGGACTCCTAAAGTAAGCCATGCCTGTCGTACTCTCTGAACTTCATGCTTAGATCATTAAAGTCCCTGCTAGTGGAACGTGCCAAAACAGCAAAGAAGGGAAGAGGCAATGGGCCTTCAGCTCCTGAACTCGTCCTAGCGGTCTCAGGGTCTGCAGCCTGCCTGGATCCCTAATGCTCAGGCAGGCCTCCGTGGCCGGCTCCCAACATCATTCCAGTTTGCACCAGTGAGAAGAGAGCAGGATGGGCAGCCAAGGAGATTGAGGACTGTGGTTTTGGTCCACCCAGTGATGACCTAGAATCATGATGAGTGCCAATGACGGAAAGTATCTCTCTCATTGTCATTGGGCAGAGGATGGGAACATGACCCTGATTTTAAAACAGCAGATTCTTGTCTTCCAGCTTGTGGGTAGATTAATTGGGTTACATATGTTTATGAATGATAGTGTAAATGTATTTCTGATGGCAATCCAGAGAAAAAGCAAAAATGGCAATAAAGGAACTGTTGCTCATATATCAACAGATAAAGCAATTCTCTTCTGTAAGAGCACCAATGTGGGGGCTAGGAGTAAAGAAAGATTTTGTTACCGAGAGCGTGGTCTGGGAATGGAACTATACCCACACGGAATGCGTTTCCATCTGGCACAGGCTGTGCTTTTGAAACAGCGCACCATGTTCCATAGGGTTTCTAATAGATATTTAGGAAGGAGTGTTGAAGAATTCAGTGTTTTTATTTTTAGAAAACACCAGAATACCATAATCAAAGGGTATTTGGAGGATTGGAATCAACTGGAGGGATTACTGAATCCAGTCATCCCTGCCTCTCCCCTTGCCCCTTTTAAGGTGAGGAAACTGCCTTAGGTGGATCCTGAGTTAGGTAACTTAGCCACATTGTACAGCTAGTTAGTACAGAGACAAGACTAGAACCTAAGTCTTCAGAGGCAACCATTTGCTTTCAAGCAGTTTGATGTTGTATCTTTCCAGAACATTTCCTATTCATTTGAAGGCATATAGAAGTATATGAAGGTGTACATTTTAATGAATTTTCTTAAACCAGTAATTATTCTTAGTTTGCTGTTTTCACCTGACAGTACTTCTTTAGTCCATTTTTTTGTTAATGTCAATGCCTACAAACCTACTACCTAATTTTTTCCAGCTATTGAAGATATTTCCTAGTGTGAATGTGCCAGAGCATAATTAGCCGTTCTCTGAATGATATACATATAAGTTGTTTATTTTTTGCTATAATTAACAATACTGCAATTTAGTTAACAAAGATGTGTATAGCCCTTACTCTGTACTCCTTGCTCTTCTAAATGCTGTACAAATATTGACTAATTTCACCCTTATAACAGCATAATGAGGCTTGTCTGTCTTACAGAGGAAGAAACTGAGGCAGGAAATAAATTAAATACTTGCTTAACATCACCTGACTTGAAGTCACAGTTTGTATGCTGGCAATTCAACTCCAGGGCCTGTGTTCCCTGAAAGCTGCGTTGTGCTGCCTGTTAGCAATGTGAAACTTTGTTCACATGGACAAATGTTTCTTTACAATTGGCAGCATAGACATAGAATTGTCAAATAAATTTTTTTCTAATTTAGTTTTTAAAAATAAAAGTAAATATTTTCATGTTCGTAGCCAAATTGAAAGTTAGGTACAGCCGGGCTCGGTGGCTCAGCCTGTAATCCCGTGCCTTTGGGAGGCTGAGGTGAATGGATTGCCTGAGCCCGTGGGTTCGAGACCTGCCTGGGCACTTGGCAAGACCTCATCGCTACATAAATCAAAAGTTAGCTGGGCGTGGTAGCGCACGCCTGTAGTTCCGGCTACTCAGAAGGCTGAGGCGGAAGGATCGCCGGAGCCCAGCAGGCGAGGCTGCGGTGGCCGGGAGCGGCCACTGCACTCCAGTCTGGGGGACAGAGTGAGACTCCAACTCAAAAAAAAAAAAAAAAAAAGAAAGTTAGGTACAGAGATTTCTCATATGGCTGACCCCCTTTTCCACCCCCCGCAGCCTCTGCCAGTACTAGCATTCCCCACCAGGATGGTACATTTGTTAGAACTGATGAACCTACATTGACCTGTCATTACCACCCAGAGTCTATAGTTTACATTATGGTTCACTATTGGAGTCATACATTCTGTGGGTTTGGACAAATGTATAAAGACATGTCCATCATTACAGCATCATATAGAGTAGTTTCACTGTCCCAAAAAATCTCTGATTTCCTCCTATTTATTCTCCCCCCACCATCCACTGACAACCACTGATCTTTTTACTGTGTCCCTGGTTTTGCCTTTTCCAAAATGTCTTAAAGTTAGAATCATACACATCTTCTCAGGTTTACTTTTCTCAGTTAGTATGTGCATTTAAATTTTCTCTATGTCTTTCTATGGTTTGATAGTATGATAGCACATTCCCTTTTTAGCACAGAGTAATATTCCATTGCCTGGATGTACCATATTTACTTATTTATTCACTTACTGAGGGACATCTTGGTTACTTCCAAGTTTTGGCAATTATGAATAAAGGTGCTATAAACCTCGTGCAGGTTTTTGTGTGGATATATGTTTTCAGCTCTTTTGGGTAAATACCAAGGATCATCAAACTCACTTTTTCATGGAGAAATGGTCAAGCATTCAGACACAATATGGCTTTTGAATGTTGATAACATCAGGAACTAGCCTTTATTTAATACTGTGCTTAATGCTTTATAGGCGTTATTTCATATAGTCTTCACAACACCTAGTCAGATAGAAACTCTTTAAGGAAATTACATTGTAGTAAGATTTTTATGGTCCCAAGTCACCCATTTATTGAGTAACAGTTGATGACTCAAACCCAAAACTTCAACTCTTAATCATTGTTTAATTTCTTATTCTTCCTTTTTTTTTTTGAGTCAAGATCTCACTGTTGCCCAGGCTGGAGTGCAGTGACACAATCATAGCTTAACACAACCTTGACCTCCTGGACTCAGGTGATCCCTCGCCTAAATCTCCTGAGTAGCTGGGACTGTCGGTTTCTTTTTTTTTTTTTTCTAATTTTTTGCAAAGATGAGGTCTTGTGATGTTGCCTAGGTTTGTCTCAAACTCCTGGGCTCAAGAAATCCTCCTGCCTTGGCTTCCTAAACTGGATTACAGGCATGAACCACAACGCCTGGCCTATTTAATTTCTTTTCCTTTTCTTTCTTTGTTTTTCTTTTCTTTTTTTTTTTTTTTTTTTGGAGACAGAGTTTTGCTATGTTGCCCAGGCTGGCCACAATAATTTTCTTTTGATTGTGTTCAGTCGGGTTTCCTTTTTCTGAAATATTTTGGCTAGAGCCTTGATTGGACTTCTAAGTAGTGATCTGTGATTTTTCTAGCTTAAATAATTTTATATTTTTTTAGTGCTTGGAGTTAAGCTTGAAAAGTAAAGTAATTCTGTCTGAGGTTTCTTTCTCCTTCCAATTATTTTTGCAGATTTTAGATTTTTTTCCTCTATCAAAGTTATAGTGTAGAGACATGACTCAGAAGCCCAGGTGGAGGTAGATGTGTTCCCAACCAGTCTACATGTAAATATGAGTTAGGGTTTCATTTTGATGCATACCTCACTTCTACATAAATGTGATTATCTTAGCCCTCACTGTAAATTCACTGATATTCATAAATTAATAATAAATAATATAAATAAAAAAATAATACATAATTAAAAAAATATGAGTCTATCTAGTTTCAAAGTGAGCTTTATTACAACCATACAAACTGGAGGTTTTTTTTGCCCCCTCCCCCTCTTTCTGTTTTCCTACAAGAACATTCTCTAACCCCTCTCAGTAAGTTTATAAAAATGTTTGGACTGTCCTCAAGCTCTCCAACTTGTCAATTCAGATTAAAAACTGAAAAAACATGCTTTAAGATAGATGTTCTGGGTTGGAATTTCTTCTTCTGTCATTTGATAGGCTTTAGTATTTGCAAAACGTAGGGGGGAATCTTAATTGGAAATAAAGCTATCCAATAGAAACCCTGATATGATAAAACAGTTTGAAGAAAGTTGAGGACACACTAAAGGCAAATAGTGCAAGAAAAAAAGAAAAGTAATTAGAAACTGCAGGAAAAGCTAAAACTGAGCTAATATAGAACTGTATTTATATTACATTATTTGATATGTTGAGAAGTATTTGCATGGTCATAATATAAACATGGGGTCAATGTATAGACAAGGCAGTGAGGCTCATGGTTATAAAATAAGAATGCTAATCAGCCTTCATGATATAAAAGTGAAACCATAGAAGACAAATAGTAAGAAATGGAAAGATGTGGAGAGTGAAGTGGGCACTAATCTTAAAGTAGGGCACTTAGGGGCTACTGAAGGTGATGCAACAGGAATTAAAAAGACTACTTTGTAAAAAATAAAAAAGGTGAAAAAATACATTGGCAAGGAAACAGCAACATAATTTTTCTTAGAAGAAAATTAGAGGAAAAATATTAGAGGAAAATAACTAGTAAGAAATAACAAATAAAATAAAGAGTACTTCCTTTCTGGAGAGGCAGTTGGGGAACAGAGATCCTGGTACAGGTCCGGGAACTGTTGTTTTCATCTTAAGCTAATTCGATTTTTAAAAGCCTTTTTTCCAGTGGGAATTCCTAAATCCAAAAAAGAGAGAGATACAGCAAACTCCCATGGACCTGTCAGCTTTAGCAGTGTTCCACATTTCACCATTTTTATTTGATTTCTTTTTTTTGCTGGTATGTTGAAAAACCCAAATATCATGTCATTTCACCCTTTAATATTTCCAGACACATCTCAAAATAAAAAAGACATTGACTTAGATAACCATTATCACACTTAATAAAACTAACAATTGCTTAGATAACCATGTTGAATTGTCTTTGTCTGGAAAAAATTTTATTTATTTATTTGTTTAGAGATAAGGTCTTTCTATATTGCTCAGGCTGGATTTGACCTCCTGGGCTCAAACAGGAGTAGTAGATGCAGCAGTAGATGCAGTAATTTAGCCTTTGCCACATAATCTATCCCCAAGGTTTCATGAAGAAAAGAAATAGAGGTGATAGTGGATTATGATAATGTGACTGAATGTTTAGAGATCACTTCAAAACTCCTATCTTGGTTGGACTGACTGACTGTTGTATGTGTATTTTTGTTCTCTTTTGAACTTTGCTAAAACATAATTGCTTTTAATCCAGACACCTAGCTAACTTGGAAACCAATGAATTGCTTCCAAGATGGCATTTTGCCACTTTGATGATGCTGGCTGATGTGACCTTAGGTCCTGTATTCATTGATTCTGCTGGAGGTGCACATAGCATGAAGTAGAGCACCTTGTGTTTAATGTCTCCTGATCTGTTTTCAGCAGCTGACCTGGTTGGCTGTGATTTGCGAATTTATCTTGCATAGTATGTGTTTGTCAGTGCCAAGTAGTTTTGGATAAGAAGTCTCAGATAAAAGGCCTGGTAGAAGATTTTTCCTGTAATTGGTGATGATGAGGGTGAAATTCCATCTTAATAAATGCAAGAACTGCCTTAATTGAGAAAGACTACATGGAATTTCCTATTGTCTACCTCTAAGGTCCTAAAAACATGTAACCAGTACTAGTGACTGATAATGATAATGTGGCTGAGTGGTTAATGATGGCTCAAGAAATCTTAGCTTGATTTGACTAGCTTTTTTTTGGGTAACCTTTTGAACTTTGCAGATACTTAATTATTTAGAATATATGTACGCAGGACTGAAACTCAGTGAAGGACATTTCTAGGTTCAAACTTACTGGCTTTTTGGGGTCCAATGTGATTGAAAGAAAAAAAGAGAAAATAAGAAAAAATGTTTATTGATTAATTTTATCTCTGACTTTTAGATCTGGAATGGATTTTGGACAGTGTTAAATTGGCCTAGGGACCTTCTTGGTTTTCTTTTTTTAATCTTAGCATTGGCTTGTAATATTCATGGTTTAACCTGAATGACTTAAAGGATTTTTACTTTTAATTTGATGTGGGTTAAAAGAACATAAGCAATAGACCTGCCAATAACTCTTTTAAAATATAAACAGACAACTGTTTGTTTTGCTATAAAGGTCATATTCAGGATTCAGAACTCATGACTCTCAGGGTGGCTATTTTTCTTGGAGAAATAATTTAGACAAGTTGAATTGAATAGCTCCTAGGTCATTGACATTTATTCAATTTTGTCTTTAATGCGTGTTTACTTTTTGAACATGTAAGAGATTGGAATCTAGATACAGCTCATAAAAATCTCTTGATAATCTAAAAAATTATTAGTTTCCATTTTTATAAGAAATATTATTAGACTGTAATGTTAAGTTGTGACAAATAGGTTTACATTTTGTATTATAGTAGTCCCCAGTTTCATTAAAAGCTTGCCTTGTGGTAACCATAGATTTTTTTTAGTTTTTATTTTCACTGAGAGTATGTGTAAAAAATAGTGAGTGAAGCAGTTGGACTAATTGTTTAAACTGAGATTACTTAGGAAAGGATATCTGGCATGTTTATAATGCATTGAGGAAATTGTTTATAGTAGAGATCATTTAAATATGCATTACCAATATCTCAGGTTTTAGATTTGCCAACCTTGTGTGTTGAGATTTTCCAGAATCTTATAATTGCACTGCCTAGTGGTTCTCCCTTGAATAAACTGTAGGACTTTGCACTTAGCCGAAAATAACTCACCTTTGAAGGTGGTACTCACTTATTCATTAAAAAAAATAAATCAAGTATCTACAAGGCAGTAGGCACTGGAGATAGAGTGTTGAGTGAGAAAAATGTAGCTTCTGCCCTCATAGAGCTTGCATTCTAGTGAGATAAGACCAACATCAAACAAGTCAACAATAAGTAGTGAACAGGATCACATCAGAGAATGGTAAATGCTGTGAAGAATATGAAACAAGGACGATGTGATGGAGCATGACTGGGGGCTGGGCTGGAGTGGGCCAGCACTAAATAGGATAGTGAGGGAGAGTGAGAGCAGTCTTCTGGAGGAGATAATATATAGATTGATACTTACAAGTCTATAAAGAGCCAGCCATGTATACCTGTGGGTCATGGTGTGCTGGGTATCAGGAACACCAAAGGTAAAAGCCTTGATGTGGGCACATGCAGTGTTGGAGAAACAGGAAGAAGGCTGGATAGCTGGGAGCCAGACAATTAATGTGTCTTGACCCATTCACAGCATCTGGGGGAGTCAAGACCATGTAAAAAATAATTTTTCCTCTGCACATATATTGATGGTTATTAACTAAATTGGGTTGTTATAAGCCACATAAAGTTGAGGTGATAAAAGTCGATTTCCTGCCAAATTTCAGAGTACTTATTTCCCAGTGCCCTGAGTTGTGTCGCATTCCAGTGCTCCCTTTCCAACTTTATTTACTCTTTCTCTGGTGTTGAAAGGAGAACCTACTAGATTATTCAATCAGAATGTTTTGGGTATCTGTGAATTGATAGACCAATACACTTGTGTTTGGGATTTGATATGTTCACGGTTGTTTATTAAGCAAAACTGACTTCATTTGAAAGCTGTATTAGTTCGCTAGTGCTCTTACAACAAAATGCCACAAGTTGGGCGGCTTGAAGAACAGAAATTCATTGCTAGGCTCCTCTGTAATAAGGTCTTGACATGTTGATTCTCAGAAGCACCCTCTAGAGATGGTTCTATAAGCAGCTTCACTTTATGGTTGAGGGAGCTAAGGCTTAGTTATAGAAAGAACTTTTGGTTCATCACCATATCAGCTCAGTTTTTCATGTTAATTCTAAACTGCTAGAGTTGGTGGAATAGTCACAAGCCGCTAACAGCACTTCCAAGTAACAGGATTTTTTGTTGTCGTTGTTGGGGTAGTTTTTTGTCTCATTGTACTGCCTGATCCATTCAATGTCTCCTCCACTCTTTATCCATAAGAGATCTTATGTAATATGCAGCAGTACTGAGAAGATTAATTAGTTAATATTTGTGAAGCACTTTGAAGATGAAAAGCTCATGAACACTTAAAGTTAAATTAAATTTTGTCTCCTGGTGCCAAGAAATAAACAGTCTTTCTCTCTCCTGCTTAGGGTCAGAAGCTCCCCTTGGCATGCAGGAGAGTGTGTTCCCACAGAGAACGGGTTGTATTGATTATCTTCCCAAGAGAAAGATCTAAATGGCTACCAGTTCTCTTTTGAGCTAGATTGGATTCTGCAAACTATTGAACAAATTACTCTCTGCTAAATAGAAATGTGATTGATATTGAAACAAGATTAAAATTTTAACTTCTAGGGAGTTAAATTGAGTTCAGCCCCAGAAATTTGGAGAGGAATGTCAGAGTGGTTTTAAAAGCAATTCTCATGTTCCACTAAGTGTATTAACACCAAAAGTGATATTGATGTTGAAGAACATTGGGTTGCAGTTGTTTCCTTGTCCTTTTCATTTGTTGCCATTTTAACCTAAGATTTGTGCCAAGAAGTCCTCCTAATGAATCTGAGTGGTGTAATGTTGGCCCCGTCTTGCCCACTGATCTTCCTGGCTGCCAGACTCCTATAGGATGAGCTGTAACGTATCCTCAAATGAACTTTTGGGAGATGGGAGAGAAGATCTATAAATTCAGAGGACAAATAAATCGAAAAGCCAATGATTTGTTAGAATGTGTAAGCCAAATGGGAAACTGAATGCCAGTTTTTTTATAAGGCTATATTCTTCCCTTCTCCTGTGTGATAGATCTTCGAAGTGCTGCCCTCAACTCGCGAGTCTAACAGTTGCTTTTTAAAGGAACAGCTACTTTAATGAACCCTGACTATATATATGAGTAATATTTTGTTGCTCAGGAGTTGTTTTCCCAGAATTTCTTGACCTTTATTCCAGTCTTCTCTATGAGCAAATTTCTGTCTGTTGAATCAGCTACTAAAACCTTAGCTCTGAATAAACAGAGAGCTTAAAGGTAAGGACTAGGTGAGTCAGTTGAGCCAAGTTAGGCCAGGTATGATCAGAGTTCAGAGCTGGGTCCAAGTTGGGAGGGGAGAGAAATAACCAGCACTGTTTGACGCAGAATGTGTGAACACACACACACACACACACACACACACACACACACACACACACACACACACACGCTTAAACACACTACAAAAGTAGAGGCATTTACCGAGTGCTTCATCTCTTGATGCAATGCAGATACTTTCTTCTACCTTCCCTGCGTCATTCCCATGTGACTCTAACCCATTCCTCTGGACAGCAACTAGCCCACCCTAGACCTTGGCAACTATTGGATACTCTCTGGCACCACATGCAGTCAAAACCAATTTTCTTTTTCTTAATTTCCTCCTCAGGAGAGTTGAGTGTTTATTAGATCCCTTCACTTCCTCTGTTCCAGTTTAGGTAATCCCCCCTTTCACAGTCTTTCTCTTGGATATGTGTCTTGAGAGGTAATACAGTGTAGGTTAAGACTGCCTGGGTTAAATCCTGGCTCTGGCATCTATATCCTATATAATCTTGAGAAAGTAATTGAATCTCTTTGTCTCAGTTTTCTCCTCTGTAAAATGGGGATGATATTACTTGTTTCAATGGAATGTTGAGGATTAAATGAGTTAATATGGGCGCTCTTAAGGTGTGTTCAATTAGTGTTAATTGAAGAAAAGTGGAGTCTCTCCTTCAATTTTTAACTGAGTAACATTGGATAATCTTATACTTAATATCACTGTTTTTCTCTAGTTCTTACTCTTTCGTATCCATTCTTGTAGCACTAGTGATAAGGAGAAAAGACTTAATTGTTAATAGATTAATTCCTTGTTGAGTTTCTGGAATATTCCAGGTGAAAAGACAAAGCCTTAGAAGATAAATTCCTTTTTTCATGGAACTTAAAGTTGCTGTGGGAAAGGAGACATGTCAACAACGGATTGAAGTATAAAGTAGAAGGTGTTTGACCCCAAGTACAAACCAAGATTAGAATTAGGCAAAGGAAGACGGTAGTCTACCATTTGGAGTGGGCTTGAAGGTTGAGGTTGGTCATGGACAGCTTCAGAGAGGAGGTCACACATGAGCTAGTTTTTAAAGGGGCAGAGGTTCAAGGATGGGATATTTATACCATCAACACCCCCAATAGGTCAAATAATTGAGATGAGAAAGCTGCTCATTAAATTTAGCAAATATCTGCATAGATTTCACTGGTGTGAGGCAGAAGTGCTTCCATATGAAGCTGGAAATGCTGATTAGGACTCTAGGGGGCAAGTCCTTTCATGCGCTCTTCAAGGCATATGAACTTCATTTTCAAGAATCCAGAGGTCCAATGAGAGCTAAGACAGAAAGTGACATCATTTCATTAGACTTTTTTTTTTTTTAAAGTCAGTTCTGGTGACAGTATGTAAGATATATTTTCTTACATTTGATCTTTCATATAAATTGTAAAATTTGAGTGGACATGGTGGTTCATGCCTATAATCTCAGCACTTTGGGAGACTAAGGTGGAAGGATCACTGGAGGCCAGGATTTGAAACCAGCCTGGGCAACATAATGAGACCCCATTAAAAAATAAATTCTTTTTTTTTTTTTTTAAGGCTGCAGTGAGCTGTGATTGTGCTACTGCTCTCCAGCCTGGGCAACAGAGTGAGAGAGACTCTGTCTCTTAAAAAAAAAAAGTAAAACTTGATTTTTTAAGACATTCAATTTCTAATGTAGCAGTATATATGTGTGTATATCTCTAACAGTATAATGATATAACATTATAAAGTACTTTTATAAATTTGTAAACAGATGATATTTTATGTTTTCATAAGTGATATCGTTTTTGTGATGACACTTTCCATGGAACAATGAATGTTGAGGGTCAAAGAACACTAGTATGTGAGAGGCTTGTATATTGGTGATCTTCTCTGTTGGCCTTTTCCATAAGCTAAAGGATCTTAAACTCAAATTTCTGTGGCCTTTTAGAAATCCTTTGCTTTCTTTTTGTGTGTTAAGAGAGATCATGGAACCCATCCAAAACCTGGGAAACAATGATTCCATGTGTTTGTCAACATAGGTAACAGCTGTTTTATAGATGGCTTTAAAAGAGTTATTTTAGTATTTGATAATAGGTCTACAGGTTAGTCACGGAAATTGCATAGTTTTGGAAGTTAGTTCTTAACCTTAAACTTTGATCACATTGAACTCTAGAATAGCCATGATTTTTTAATACAAGCTGTTGAATGCATTCATGCATATTTAATTATGTTTTTGGAATGCTTATTAAAGTTCTGAAGACAATTATTTTCAGGTTCAAGAAAAGGACTTGTGGGAAGTTAATATTTGTAAACTGTTGGTTTACTGAGGACTGATATTTACTGATATTCTTGAGTTCATGAGTCTCAAGTCTAACAGCTAAGGACTATATTGCTGTTCATTTTCTCTCTATAACTCTAGAGTTGCGCTACACTTCACTTTGGAGAATTGTATATTTTTACACTCACACTTTGAGGTTTACCTTTTCAGTGTACAATACAAAGATAGTTGCTGAAAGAAAATAATATTTCAAACTTTATCAGAGATAAATATGAGGTCATTACTTAGGCTTCTTTCAAATTTCTTAAGCTCCTGAGCCTCATGGTATTATACAATTAAAAGGACAGACAACTGAATATTAAAGTCAGTTCATCAAGAATTCTGCACTTCTCATAAAATAGCCAGCTCTGTGTTCAAATTTTCTTTTAATATGAAAATATCATTTGGAAAGCAGTGCTAATGTGAGTGCATTTAAAATAATTATCTAAGTAATGCTTTTGGAAGTCAGTGTACAGTTTGACCTCACAGTACAAGTAGACCATGTAACCACTCTTTGAAAATGATGTTTTTATGTTGAAAGAATAAAAGATTGTTTCTTTAAAAAAACAAAACAAAACAAAACTGCTTCTTGATTGTTTAACCATCTGTACAGCAAATAATGAATAGAAGAATCTGAATGCCTGATTCCTTCTGTGTTATTTTGCTTGTTTATATATTTGTTTGTTATTTTATTTTATTTTATTTTGAGTCGGAGTCTCACTCTGTCGCCCAGACTGGAGTGCAGTGACCACTCCTGGCCACCGCAGCCTCGACCTGCTGGGCTCCCACAATCCTTCCGCCTCAGCCTTCCAAGTAGCTGGAACTACAGGCGTGCGCTACCATGCCCGGCTAATTTTTGATTTATTGTAGAGATGAGGTCTCACCAAGTTGCCCAGTCAGGTCTCAACCCACGGGCTCAGGCAATCCACTCACCTCAGCCTCCCAAAGTGTGGGATTACAGACTGAGCCACTGAACCTGGCTTGTTTATGTATTTTTAAATATTCCTCAAAGTTATAACTGATTTTATGGTAATTGGGCACAGATCAGCCGGATCCTGTGTCATCTAGATCTGTTTGAAGCTCCCTGTTTTGCTGTCAATTACTTTTCGTCCATATTTGACCATTTTGGGGAGTCAGTGATAACTGTATATAGGAGAATAGTTGATCAAATCCAAGTATGTTATCTCTGCTACATAGCAATTTTAAAAACTCAGGGGCACACAAAAATAAGTGTTTATTGGTCACGTGTCCAGTGTCACAGAGGTTCTGTTTGTCATGGGTGAGCTTGCCTACATCCTTGTGGGCTGGCTGGTTGTTGAATGGAGATATGACTGAGTGGCTTAGCTCAGCTCCACGTATCCCTCATTCTCCAGTAGTCATGGCAATGACAGTGACTCTAGACAGCAAGTCCCAGTGCACAAACCTATGAAGCCTCTGCTTATGCCATATCTGCTGACCAAAGCATGTCACTTTGGGTTCAACCCAAAGGGGCAGAACTGACCATCCACTTATGATAGATTGGCACTGCAGAGTTTCATGTCAAAGGCCATGGATATAGGGAGAAGTGAAGAACTTGGGCCAAATGTTGCAAATCACCATGTTAGATTTAGAATTTTTGTTGTTGACGATTGATTTCACTTCTTACTATGTATTGACTCCTTTCTTTAGGCCTTTCTCAGGGATGATTTGGTGGTAAAGAACAGAAACCCGCTCAGGTTGGTTGACGATTTCTATAAACAGAACAGGCAAGCTCACAGCCATATAAAAATAGGAAACCAAGAATAGGCAGGTCTCACCAGAAATGAGACTGCTAGATGTTAGATTTTGAAACTCTTTTTTTGTCTGTGAGAGTCCATATACCTTCTTTCAGCTTTGCTCCTCTGTTTCTTCTCTCACACAACCATTTTGGCCCCCTCAATCCTAATTCTATGCAGCCTGTGGCTCAAACACCCACTGTTATCTCACACCCCCAAATCCCAGGGTTTAGTTCATAGTTTTTATCTCTTTCTTTACTCCTTCACTTCCTTCTATACTCCTTCACTTACCAATCTGGACCAGTACCATGACTTTAAATGTTATCTTGATGCCGATGACTCATAAGTTTCTGTCTCTAGCTTAGACTTCTCCCTCAAACTCCAGACTCACATCTACTACATTCTATTCACATCTCCGCTTGAATATATCTCATAGGCACCTCAAAGTTATACCCAAAATGGGCCACTTGATTTCTCCTCATAAACCTTCATATCTCAGTCTTTTCTCAATAAATGACAGTTTCAATTTTCCAGATGTTAAGCCTTAGTCTTTTTTTAAATGCTTAGTTAAATATTTTTAAATTATATGCACTTATTATAGTTCTCATATATTATGTACTTTATAAAAAGGAAACATTTGAAAGCTTAATATGATACAGATGCAGTAAAATAGGTCTTTAAGGTCTTCTAATTTGGATGCTTCACATTTTTATTTACTAATATTGTAATCACAATACATAATGTGAGTTTCACTTTAAAAAAAAACTGTGGTAAAAACACAAAATTTACCATCTGAACCAGTTTTGAGTGTATAGTTCAGTAGTGTTAGGTATATTCACCTTGTCTGGAACAGATCTCTTTTTCATCTTGCAAATCTGAAACTCTATTCCCATTAAACAACACCTCCACCTTTCCCCGTCTTCCCAGCTCCTGTAACTACCATTCTGCTTTCTTTGACTACTTTAGATACTTTATGTAAGTGGAATCATATAGTATTTGTGTTTTTGTGACTGACTTATTTCACATAATGAATGTCCTCAGAGTTACTCATTTTGTAGCACATGACAAGATTTCCTTCCTTTTTAAGGCAAAATAATACACCATTGTATGTATATCCATTTATTCCTCAAGTGGGCATTTGGGTTGTTTCTACCTGTTGGCTTCATGACCATGAGTGTGAAACTATCTCCTTAAGACCCTGCTTTCGATTATTTTGACTATACAACAGAAGTGAGATTACTGATTCATATGGTAGCTCTATTTTTAATTTTTTGAGAAACCACCACACTGTTTTTCATAGCAGTTGTATCATTTTATAATTCCACCAACAGCATACAAGTGTTCTAATTTCTCCACATCCAGCCAGGGCTTGGAGTCTTTTTTGACTTCTCTGTCTCTTATCTTGTCTGTCAGTAAATTCTCTTGATTATATTCAAAATACATCCCACATCTGACTGCTTTTTGTCAGTCCATCACTGACACCCCTTTCCTAATCATCATTGGCTCTTATCTGGACCATGGCACTAGTCTTCTAACTGGTCTCCTGGTCTCAAACCTTGTCCCCTGTAGTATGACCTCTGTAGAGCAACCAGAGTGATAATTTTAAAATATAAGCCAGAATTTGTCACTCCTCTGCTTAACGTCTTCTAAATGCTCCCATCACAGTGAGAATAAAATTCAAAGTTGTTCCCTTGGTTTATAATTTCCTAAAAATTCTTCTCCTTTTTTTTTTTCCTCACTTGGCTACAAACACACTGGTTTTCTGCTGTGCCTTAAACATACTAAGATTGTTCCTCCCTCAGGGCCTTTGCCCTTGATGTCCCCTCAACCTGGGTGACTTTAGTCACAGATATTTGCTTGATTCACTCCTTCCCTTAATTCAGTTGTCTTCTCACTTGTGACCTCTTCAGAGAGGCCTTTCCAAACTACCTTTTCTAAACAGGCATTCACTGTCAACTTTCTCTATTCATTTATCCTTCCTTCTTTTTCTTTGAGCACTTGACACTTTGTGACATCATATTGTATTTATTTGTGTCTTTCTCATGAGTGTTTCCCCTTAATGTAAGTATCATTAATACAGAAATTCTGTCTCAGCATCTGGAAGATTATATGCCACTTAAAAGGTACTTACTGTGAAAGAATACCTGTAGTCTTGTATCTAAACAGCCATGGTGACAAGATATCCTGTGTACATGGTGCCCTAGGTGAGAGTGCCTGTAACATTTCTAGCTGATTTCTCCACCTAGAAATCATTTATGTGGGTTATTGTTCATGAGGTCTGAGTGGGAAGTCATAAATGCCTCATCCAACCACTTATTGAAAAAGACAAATCAGGGATTGATGGGAATTGTTTGCCTCTGTCCTTTTGGCCCTGTATCACCCTTCCTGAGTCTTGGCTGCTCTTTATTATCTACAATCACATTTCCTATTGTAATGTGAGGGCAATGCTTCATTTGCACAATGAATGCTGGAAATGAATTTTTAAAGCATCATAAAGCAAAGCCAGACATTCCTCCTGCAGGGGAGATGGTAGGTTGACAAGTCTGTGAATTATATAATGGACTCTCCACTTAACCCTCCTAGTAAAAGATACCAAAATATCAAAAAACAATGGACTTTTATTTCCAGTTTATTTGGGATATTCCTGGCATCCTTCTACCTGTTGTCCTGTCCTTTGGGGCTCAGGGATTAGAATCATGTAGAATAGGCTTGTTTTTTCCCAGCTGGGTTTGTGCTAAAGTTGTTCTGATGGAAACAGTCAGTTAATTCTAAAGGATCTGCATACGCTTGCTGAGCAGAGAACTTCTACCTTAAATGGTCTTCCATGCTGTGGAAGAGAGCTTCTGGTGCGTCGGTCACAGTGATAATGTCATAGGATTGGAACATCATCTTTGCCGGTTCACGCCTCCTCGTGGAAGTCTATTTCAGTCTTACTAGTCTCTTAGAAGCAATGATATTTAAAACGGGTCTGTAGAGTGCTGGGGTCTTTGGATAGGTAACCAGAGGTCTATCAATTGCAAGAGATTCGAAGATGATTGCAAATGCAGTCTGAGGAGCACTCCCAGAGTGAAAGTGATGCTTGTTTTTTTGGACTGAGCGCTGCTTGCACAAGTGTGTTTCACTTTGTGAAAATGCAGGTTCTCTACTTATGATTTCTATACTTTTCTGCATGTATGTTATATTTTAACAAAAAGGCTTTCTTAACAAAACAAACTAACCATAGTTTCTACTGGCAAGAA
This sequence comes from Cephalopachus bancanus, assembly GCA_027257055.1. Classification (NCBI taxonomy): domain Eukaryota; kingdom Metazoa; phylum Chordata; class Mammalia; order Primates; family Tarsiidae; genus Cephalopachus; species Cephalopachus bancanus. The sequence goes on along the minus strand of JAPVLO010000367.1, from coordinate 1,227,872 downwards.
GATCTCCTGGTGGAGCTAGTCATATAGAAGATCACACACTCAGATTAGTGCTAGGATTAAGGGAAGCATATTATGGGGAGCATGGATACAAGAGATTAAACTCTTCTTTGGGAGAGGCTGGAGGAAAACCAGAGAGAAGGTTTAAATGGGATTTACTTGTCACCTTTTCCTGACTTCCTCTATATAAGATAAAGATTTATTTGAGGAAACCAGAATAAATAGGTTTGATCCTAGTTCTGTGGTCACATGTTTGGAAGTTAAAACACACTTGAAAGATAAAATATCATTGCTTAAATAAAGCAGAAAATGTATTAAAAATATCATTGCCCTTAGGGAGTTTGTGGATGGTTGTCTCCCCAGACCTGCCTCACTATTGGCATGGATAACTAGATGGATAAATGAGTAAGAGCTGGAACACAAGACTGTGTATTGATCATCAATGTATTTTGTTATTGTGGCATATTTAATATTATTAAGAGCTGGTGATGGCCCTGTATTGAAGGAGGGTGGGTCGTGTGAAGAGTGGTGAGATACTAATGGCTAAAAAAAAGAGTTGACATCCCTATTTATTTAAATGTATTAAATAAATCTCTCTAAAAGAGATTTATAATCTAATGTGACACAAACTAATTTTATTGTTTCTTTTCTTCACAAAGAATGAATAAACAAAAGTATAATAGGCAATAATTAGCAAGCATTGCAAGGTGGTATAAAATGAATTTCTCTACTCTAAATACATTGAACTTATAAAAGAGACTTGGGGACAGGGAATGGAACTGATGGGCAATTGGAGACTTAGGGTACATAATAACCTAATTTGGTCTTTGGACACTATATATTAGTAGCAAATTAAAAATAGACTTCTGGGTCCCACTCCCAGACTCTGTGGGCCTGTGGTAAGGCCTAGAGTTATGCACCTGCACAAACAGATTGAGGTGTAGGTGGTTCACAGACCACACTGTGATATGTGGTGGTTGGGAATTTTAGTAGGGAGAGAGGGCAGGATTGGTGGAAGGCAAATGCTTGGAAGTAAAACTCAATAGCATTCAGTGAGGAGGCAGGGTAAGTCCTGAGACAGAAAAAGAAAACTTATCTAGAAGGAGTGAATGAGGAAGACGGTCCCCCTAGCATTAGTGGGATTGATGGTAGAACAGGTAATGGCAATTGAGCCTTGTTATCTATGGGATGATACAGTGTACAGTTAATGATTTTATGTGAAGGTAGCTTCAGAATGAGGTTAGTATTTAAGTGTCACTCTTGAGGAATTTGCATCTTAACACATCAGGGCTGGAGCAAACCTCAGAGGTTATCTACTTGTTCCACCTTGTCATTTAAGAGAGAAGTCTAGGAGGCCTAGAGCCAAGGAAGTGACTTGTGAGGGGTCAGCAGAGGTTTGGCTCAAATTTAGAGATTTCCTGATGAGTAATGAGCATGTATTCGTTTACTCACCAAACACTTACTAAACACCTACTTCAAATGCTCATTGCTGGACCAGGCCCTGGGATCTTGCTGTAAATAAGAAAAAAGATGGATATAGTCCTTGCCCTTATGGATTTTACAATTTAATGAAGGTTTCAGTTGTAGAACAAGTATGGGAGTTGTGTTCCCCATGGTGTTAGTAAAATATGGCAGGGTTGTTTTACTAGAAAATAAGCTTTGCATTACACAGACCCCTACTGATTATAATATTGAAATGAGGGCCTGAGTACATGATGAGCCACTCTCTACACAGTTGCACTGTTGGATTGGCAGCTTGCTAGTTGGCCCTGAGTTTTTTCATTGAATGCAATCTGCTGTGATTTGTTTGGATAGCGTATTGCAGTGATTCTTAAACTTTAATGAACAAGTTTTTTGCCCAGGGATCTTATTGAAAATGCAGTTTCAGTGGGTCTAGAATAAAGGCTGAGGTCTTGCTTTTCCAACAAACTTCCAGGATGCTTGATGCTGCCAGCAGGTGGACCACACTGAGTAGCAAGGGTATTGACACCTGGAGATAGTAGAGGTCCTTGGGTCACTGAAGATCTCATTGGAGATTAGTGTAGTTTCTGTTAGTTTTGATCAACTGATTTGCAATTTTTTCAGCTTATAATAGCGGGGCATACTCTATATAACAACTTATAATAGCAAGGTACACTATAATTTAAAAAGATACCTTTGCTGTCCAGAAAATTTGTCCAGAAAAAAATTTTTTTTAATTGGAAGTCTTGTCCTCTCTAACCTCTAACCCCTTTTTATCTCTTTGAAAACATTTTAACATCATTTTGAATAAAACAAGATTTCTTGATTTCACCAACTGTCACAAAATAGCAGAACAGACTGTAATTACAAGTGTGACAAATGTGATAAAGGAAATGAGGCTAGGGGTGTCTATATTGGGGTCCGCTAACTGTAGTACAATTGGATAGATGCCATGCTGGTTTCTTCTTCTTCTCCATCCCAATCTTTTATTGGTGTATAAGGTAGCATATGCTGGCACAGAAAATCTTGAAGGATAATTGCATTTTTACCTGACACTCATCCAACAACCAATGCCAGTAAAAGTGTACATTCCATACACATCTTGAAATATTAGCCCTTCCACCTCATAGTTTGTTTATAGCAAGCAGAAGGAGAAAAATGGTTACTTTCAGACTGCTATAATGCTTGACACCATCGGGCTTATTAAAGGTCATAAGTGAATAAACTGAGCTTTCGTATAGGCATGTTTTTTAAAAAATTGATATGAGGTTAGAAACTTACATAAAATTCTATGGAAGACAGTTTTTTTCTGCCTCTTTTTTTGAGATGATTTCTAGAGTGATTTTTCCCCCTAAAAGCAGAAGTATTGGAGAATGCACAAATCATGGGAGAAAGTATTTCAGTATGACCTTTTTGATTAATTTCCTTCTGTTGTGTATGCTCCTCCATGTTCAAATGAGAAGTTCTGTGTCTGACAACAATGTTGCTAATCCAGTTGTCATTTCCAACTTGCTTTGTCAGTGAGAATTGTGGGACTCATTATATCCCTAGAGTCAGCAGGGCTCTGGTGCTTATCAAACCCAGTGGTTCTGTGTTCTGTGGTGGACCTCTTCAACATTTGAGTTATCATTGTTCATTAAGCCACATGCTCAGTAAACCTTTAACCAACATTTGTGCATGAGATTTAAACGTTGGAGGGCTCTCATAATCACCACAAGGAAAGTTTCCAAGAAACAACAAAAGAATTACAGTTGACTGAATGTCTGAAATTTTTTTAAAAATTGTGGATTCTTAATGTATTTTAGCTTTTATCTGTCTGAGCTCACAGCTTCCATGCTGGTCTGTGAAGGTATAGAGGAAATGAAGTAGATAACAATGAACTTCGCAGTGTCATCTAGAGAATAGAACATAAGAGGTCAAGGCAACTTTTGTTCTTTATCTTGTCATTTTGAGGCTTCTACAATTCTGACTAGAACAAAAATTCAATTGACCCATATGATATTGCCAATTTTGACCTGTCAAAATGTTACATTTGTTTCCACCTAATCAGTTGTATAAGTTACTCTGTGGCTGTCCTGACCAGAACATGATGATATAAAGAAACACCATTTAGACAGTGACTTTATGTAGTAGGTTTAGAGTCATATTGTTTGGGTTTGATGTCCCGGCCCACAACTCATCAGCTGTGTGTTACTGGGAAGATGACCTAACTTCTTCCAGCTGCAGTTTCTTCTTCTAAAACAGCAGTCCCCTGTTGTTTTATCATCAGGGACCAGTTTTGTAGAAGACAGTTTTTCCATGGACCGGGGGGGGGTGACTTGGGGATGATTTGAGTGCATTACATTGTATACTTTATTTCTATTATTATTACATTGCAATATATAGTGAAATAATTATGCAACTCACCATAATGCAGAATCAGTGGGAGTCCTGAGCTGCTTTTCCTGCAACTAGACAGTCCCATCTGGGATGATGGGAGACAGTGATACCCAAAGTGAGTTGCTTATGTCCTGTCTATGCCATAATCTCAGTTTGCTTGCCATCACCACAGAAAACCCTGCTTCACAAAGATAGAATGTTAGAAATGGAAGCAGGCTTTTCACTGCTGATCTGACAGGAGGTGGAGTTCAGGCCATAATGCGAGTGATGGGGAGTGGCTGTAAATACAGATGAAGCCACCTCCCTCACTTGCTTGCCTGTCACGCTGTGCAGCCTGGTTTCTAACCGGCTACAGATAGGTACCAGTCTGTGGCCCATGGGTTGGGGCCCGTTCTAAAAGATGTGTTGCTCTGATGATGAAATAAGATATTGTAAAGTACATATATAGTACCTAGAACACCGAAAGCACTTATTTATAGCAATATAATTGAGTGTCTACTGGCCCCTGTAAACATTAGTTATAGAACTTATGAATAAATAGTTCAAAATACTTCTTATATGTATTAAGTAGTGTAATACGTATATACAGGGGGTGCCAAAAGTATATACACATTTGAAGAAATGTTGTCAATGTATTACTTTTCAAAGTTGAATTGAATTACAGTAGCAATGTATAGTATGATGTTTACGCAACCATGTTTCTGCCATTTTCTTTGATTGTCCTGCCTATCACATGGTGATGCTAGCATTCATTTGATTAACTCCATCTTTTGAGCAAACATCATACTTAAAATGTCTATACATTTTTGGTATCCCTGTATATGTATAATATATGTATTATACAACTTAAAAGTTTAAAGTAACAGATTCAATGAAGCATCATATAGATTCTGTAACTTGACCAAAAGCTGTCTTCATGGGAATCTATGTTCTTTCAGGTTAAATGGCTCTGAGATTGCTGGTTGCTGGCTTGGGTATGCTTAGAGAAAAGAAACGCTGGTCAATCACCAATTCAGTGCATCAATGTTTGGTGATTTCCCTTTAAATAGAATGTTTTAGTGATCTAGGTTCCTTTCTGTAGGAAAGTTTATATTAGATAGTGTATTGAGCAAGGATTTTTGTTTGTTTCAATGATAGAAAATTGAAAATGGGCATTCTCAGGTGGCATGATGGGTTCTTTCTGGTGCTGTATGAAATAAGGTTGGACATAGACTTTGCGAAATTGTTCTCCTTTATTGCTTTTTCTTTAAAGCTATCCCCCAACCTGCAGATTCCAGGCATATTTTATTTTGATTAAACAATAAGATATAACTGAATTTTGAATGTCAAATTAAGCCTTAATTTTTTTTTTCTTGCTATATATGTTTGAAGTGCCTCTGATGGAGGATATTAACATTATTAATCATTCAGGAGTGAAGAGGAGGGTTAAATTTCAGATTAAATAAGGAATTGACTGGTTTATGATTTAGGCAAGTGGTTTCAAATGTACTCAATCCAGTCATTCCTTATGACCCACATCATCGTTTCAAAGGGGAGACAGAACCAGAGAACACCACAAACCACTCCGCCACCCTCACCCCGTATTTTGTTTTGTAAGAATTGCCAAGGCAATTGTTCAAATTAGCCTAGTCATCTCATCTCCTAATATCTCTGGCAGGAGAACAAATGCTATAGGGAGGTGACAGATGAACAGTGGAGAGCTTGCTGTGCCTGTCATGCAGCTCTCAGGTAAAGCGTGTCAAGGATGCAGCTTTTACCCTACCTACTGTACCGTATATTGTTCACAGTCACCCACAATTGTTCTTGTCCCCCAACCTCTTGCAGTGACAGAGTTTCCATAGCTGAGCAGATCAGAACAGATCCTCTCTGTGGACAGGCCACAGGGGCTGAACTTGAGCATGCATGCCCAGACCTCCTCACATACCTGCCAATCACTAAATGGGGCTGCCTCCAGGGGAAATAGGGTAGACGGAGGCATAGAGAGGGTGGTGCTCTTGGGCAGGTTTCTCCACCGAGAGAAATCAGGCAAGAAGAATGAAGATTTCTACCTTGGACCAGCAGATATTTATTTTTTTGTAGGTACCAACCTCATTAGGTACCAGAGCAGTTAATTAAACTCTCTACTTCTGGATTCTATAAGCCACAGGACTTAACTCTGAGGTATAAACCAATCCTCACTCCTCCACATGCCAAACTCAAATGTTTCAGAAGTTAAAAAATACCACCTGTTTCAAGTTCTGATAACATTTTTAAGTTAACTTTTCCAAGAATCATTTAGAAGGGACCCAGATCCATCTTGAAGAATGTTTTGCTGAGGCAGCATCAGCTGGGTGGAGGAGGAATGTCAAACAGCAGCACCTTGTGTGCTCCAGAGAGGCCCATGAGAGCCTGTGTGAGTGAGGCTCATCTCCTGAGATGCTGTGGTGCTGTGCTGTCTCTGTCTTGAGCTTCACTCCCTGGTGTAGGGTTAAAAACTCCCAGGAAAGACATCTTGGTTGTTCCCAGACCACTATGGTGTATGTTCGCTGCTTTTACATTAATTTTAGGTTGCTTGCCATATTCTATATGAGCCTCTTTTAGGAAAATGTGAGACGATAGTGGTAGTCTATATTGGGAGCCGTCTCACTCAGTATTAAATGAGTCTGGGACAACAAGCAACGCCTACCCCATTACAAGTTTTATAAGAAGCAAACATCTATTTTTGCTTTGTGCAGACTCCACTGTATGAAGTGCTAAAAATAACCAGACGCTCAGAAACCATTTGTGATGCAAAAATGACTGTAGGGGGAACCGTGTTGTTTTCAGCCCTGGTTATAACCAAATAGTATAGGGCAGGAATTGTGCCCGAGAACGAGTTTTGCAAGGTCATGCTGAGTCTTTTCTGGTGCTGAAGGAACCTACAGTTGTCCCTGTGGACTTGAAATGTCATCTTACCCACACAAACTGTTAAAGAAACTTAAAATAATTTAGACAGGCTTTTTTTTTTTTATTGCCTAAAAGAAATAGTCTATTTGGGTCTTGAAGATTTTGTGAGTTTTCTTTTTTAAGACTTTTTTTAAAAAGGGAAATGAAAATAAACAGACCACAGGTTAGAGTAACCAAGACAGGGTTGTTATGCCTTTTAAAATCTTCACCACACTTCCTAATGCTGACATTGTTTTTTAAGCCATGTGTGAGACTTGAATACTCAGTGCTCCCATACTGGCTTGAGCTATGTTACCAAGAAGTGTATTTGCCAATGTTGTCAAACTGGCATCAGAGATCAAGATCTGAGCTGAGAGGTTAGACATCTCTTATTTTTATCAAGTAGGCAATTTTCCTCTCCCTCTTGCAAATAAATAAGCTTTCAGATCCAGACACACTGGAACATGCCAAAGGAGCAGCTGGTTAATTTAATGCCTAAAGACTATGTTGCTGCTGTGTCTGTAGGAAAATTCTCCCCTCACCCCAGTCTGAGTATGGCCAGGAGGAGCCAGTTGACCCAGTAGTTAGTGTGCTGTGAAGAGATGGATGGACAGTCACCTCCTCCTTTCTCCATGCATCTTCATGTATGTACTCAGCTTGTCCTCTGGTGTGGGTGTGGATGGAGTCGTGTGTGCAGCTCTCTTCTGCTGAGATTTGTGTTATCATCTCCACACTTCAAGGAAAAAAAGTTCCAAGATAATAAGTGGCTGACCATGTTGCATGAAGAGGGCATGGATTGAGAGGACTCATGATCTGAAAAGGACTAGCTGTTGACTATACGGTATATTTTTTTCTAAAACTCCTTACCCTTTATGGCTGTGAAAATTTCTTCCCATCTGTTAGATTTTTCTGAGATGTTTGGCTTTCAGAAACCTAAATGACTCAAGGAAAGCAAAAGCAATACTAGACTTTCTAGAAAAATTTATGGACTGTGTTCTCCTTCTCCCAGCTATGTGTGCGCTTCAGGGAAGCTACCTCTTCTGCTGTAATATATCCTACTCTTTGGGCTGGCAGTGCATCTGAAAACCTGTAGAAGACAGTGATGATAGCTAAATCAGAACTCTAGAAGGATTTTCTTTCTTCTTTAAAAAACTTACCCCCCAGCCTTTATTTTAGCAATCTTTCTTTCCAATATTGTTTACATTCTCCTAAGCATAAAAGGACCCTTGGCATATAGGGTGAGAAAAAGATTTTTAAAAAATCAAGCCTTTTCTCCTATGAGGGAGATTTGCTAAAGCAGGAAATTGGATCTGTACCTTCTTTGGAAGCAAAAACAATGCAGTTAAATAAATGTTTAAATGGAAATAGTCTCATAAATATTTTCACATTGAAAAATGAAAATTCATTGTGTAACTTTATCTGTAATAATGTCTGTGTTATACCCAAACTTCATACTACAAAGCTACAAATATGGAATTGGGGGGGGGGAGTTAATGTTTGAATCATAGCATGGACTCCCATTCCAGTTTGCTTTATGCCTTTTACAAGAGAGTGTTCAGCAGTTCAGTGGGTTTGAAACTTCCTGAAGGTTGTTGCAGGGGCTGAGATGAGTACATTGCAGGCCTCTCTTTGGCAAAGTGTTCTTCCGTTTTGTTTCTCAGTATTTTCTCTTCCCCTGCAAAATCCAGGCTAGTGGAATTGGGATACTCACATTTCTATCATCCAGCTGGCTAGTTTTAGGAAAGATACAGCTTGAGCCTGTTCCTCCTTGGCTTTTAGCTTTCACTTGCCTTATTTGGTAAAGCTGTGGGGTTCGTTATTCCTGGAAAGGACTGTTTCTCCAGTTTCAAGGACTCTTTCCCATTTCCATCTCGTTCTGAGCTGGGGACTTGAGCTTGCTTGTAGCTCTGGGACATTTGTTTTGCTTGTAGCTCTGGGACATTTGTTTTGAGCTGTTACAATTGCAGAGTTGGGGTATCCTGAAGAATTTGTATTATATACATGTCAGATACATACTTGGATGTAAACTTCCTTTTGAAACTTGGGGACTCATGAAATATGCTGGCTTCCCCCCCCCCTTTGTTCAAGGGCCTGGAGTGGGCATGCCTGTCCTGCTTTTTTCAGGATTTTGTTATTTGCAGTTTAGATTGCCTTTTCCCCAATTACTCTTTCCATTTCTGTATTCTCTCTGCCTCTTTTGGGGCTTTTTCCTATTCCTTTTAAGGAATAGATAATTTTGCTCACATTAAAGCTTCACATCCTAAGTTTTAATAGAGTCATGGTTTATTATTCACTAAGTACCTCTTCTGATGTTATTTATAGGAAAACTTATTCTTGTCGTGTTCATTATATATGAAGTCATGTTCTTAACACCACCTTCCCCAACCTCCCCATCCTCCGCCCAAACCAAGTGGAATCTAGAATCCTGATAACACATCCTGGCTTCTAAGTAGCATTGTTTTAAAAATAATTAGCTTAAGTTTTAGAGCAATGAAAGGGTGTGGCTTATTTCTTGGAGCTTATATTTGTTTTGTGTTTTAGCCTAAAAAGGAAGTTTGTAGGCCCCCGGACCTCAGAAAGATGGTTATAGTCTTTCTGATAAAAGATGGGGATAGGGAAGGGGGGAGGAGAGGAAGTGAGGTTGATGTAAGCTAATCCTTCACTCTTTGCCCAGAGAGCATTTCTTTTTTAAAGTAGAAGGAAGTTGAATTTATTAAGGGTCTGAAGGAGGGGGCAAAGGAAATGCTTTTCCCTCCCAGAATGCGGAGGCTGCCACTCAGTGGGAGAATTAGTGAAGCTCCGGATCTCACTTTCATTTTCAAGAACCTGTTGGTGGAGCCTTTTTTGTCTTTGCTGTGTTTCTGCCTTCTAGCCCTATCATGAAAAATCCTTGTTCTTCTTCCTGGCCCTGCAGTTCGTTTCTGGGGGGGGGGGGGAAGAGAAAGAGAGAGAGAGAGAGAGAGAGAAAGAGAGAGAAAGTTAAGGGTTTTCATCATAGGAAATTCCAAAAGGCGAATGAAGAGGCAAATATGGGACATCTAGAAAAGTACCGTGTTGGAAGGAGGAAAGGAGAAAAATAGAAGGGCAGCCTCTGAATGTGAAACACTAGAATTAAAACTGACCTTATCGCTCTGAGTGTGTTACTCACTACCCAAACCTGTTAGAGGTATTCTACTGTGACATCTCCGGCACCACCACCGCCAGGGTCCTAATTGGTTGCTGTTATTTCCTTCCTCAGGCAGTTTTTCAGCATTTGGATACTCAATTCAGACCTATCTCATTTGGGTATTTGTTTCCTCTTTAGAAAAAAACTAGCAAATTTGAGGAGATCCAAAGCAGTATGCTGGGTATATTATGAACAAGTTTATCTACTGGGCCAAGCAGACACCTAACCAATTATCTTTCTATCTACGATATACAGCAATGTTTGATTTAGCTACCATAGTCATTCTGTACTAGAGATTGGTATGTCTTGGCTGGAGTTAGCTCCTGAGTTCTTCTTATTTATCTTATCTGTACTGGCACATACAACTCTGTCATACTGATAACAATTACTACTACTACTAACACGGGTTGAACATTTATATTGTACCTGGCCGGTACTGAAAGGTTAGCTCATTTTCTCCCCATTTCTTTTCTTTTCTTTTTTTTGAGTTGGAGTCTCACTCTATCGTCCAGACTGGAGGGCCTTGGGATTTCTTCCATATAGCAACACCACGAGGAGGCTTGTGCTGGCCATGTCTTTGTTTTACTACTGAGGAAACTGAGGTTTAGAGGGTTAACATGCCCAAAGCAACATAGTTAGCCAGAATTGCTAACCCTGTCTGTCTGACTCTAGAATGGTCTTGCCAATTGCTTTGCTATGTTGCCTTCTACCACTGTTTTAAATCACTATCTGACTGCAAGTAACCTTGAGTGCTTTTTTGATTTACTAGTCTCTGTAGCTCATGGGACAAGGACTGCCTAGATTAAACTCACGTCAGTTGCTTTGGTGATTGTTTCTTATGTCACCCTTTACTCTCCTTTGTTGCCACACTCTCTTCTGAACTTCATTTCCTTTGTTACCTTATTGTATTTTTCTTTGACCCTTGTTCACTTACCTCTCAGGTAGGTCTCATGCCTGCAGGTCCTCTAGGGAATTGGTTCCCAAGCTTAATCTGTACCTCAGAATCACCTAGGAGATTTGAAAAATTATAATTCCTGCCTGAACTCCATTCCTGTAGTTGGGATAAGATTTGGGAATAATTTTTTTTTTTACTTTTTATATTTTCAAGTGAGATGTTGATGACCAACTCCCTTTACTTTAAGGCAGTATTTCTCAGACTTTATTCTTCAGGTGAACTGCAAGATCTTGCTAAAATGTAGATTCTGAAACAATCTGCTATCTGATTTGCAGTGGAGCCCAGATCCTGTATTCTTACCCCGGTATTGCTGGTTCACATTCCTCATTTTGAGTAGTCAGGGCCTGGACCATACATCTTGACTGTGCTCCCTTACCTTTTCAATCTTTAGTGAATTGTATCTCACGGTGGCTAGAATTTGTGACTTCCAACAAACTACTGGAGATAATAGCCTCCAGGGTAAAGTGAGGAAAAGGAGCAAAATGGAGGATATTGAACAAGAAACTGTCACCATTTGGGAAGGACTTGTTAAAAGACAGGCCTGTTAATTAGTAGCTTAGTATCTAATCTTTGTCACTGAAGGCTGCAAATCGTGCTGCTTGGAGTCTTCTTGAAGACAGCTTCTAGCTGCAGAGGTTTTTTTAACACCTCTCATCTGACTTTTGTTAAATAGCCTGCTGGAATCCAAAATAGAAGCTGTGTAGGGAGATTTTCCCTAAGCATATTTTAGCTGCCAAGCATGCTCTGTTAAGGCTGTGTTGATTCCCCCCCCTTCTTGGAATGAAATCAGTCATATAAAATCACAGAGCCCTCAAAGACATTTGGTTCAATCTGACACTTGATGCTTGAGTGTCCCCTAGAGCATCTCCAATCAGTGATCCCTAGACCTGGCTGCCTATCAGAATCATTTAAGAGGTTTAAACATGTTCTTTTCTATTATGTAAGAAATAGATGTATACAGTCTCCTCATAAAACATTAAAGTATTGCTGTAATGGCTTAAATCTCCTTGTCCCCTTCCTGACCCTGGAATTAGCCATTATTATTAGATTGTTCTGTAACTTTCTAGACTTTTCCTTTGCATGTACTCATATATGCATATAGCTTTTTTAAAGCCTGTCTTCAAAGCAGCAATGAAATCCCTTTCCCACTTGGCTGTGCTGGTTCTCCAGGACTTCTCTGCTGCTTCTTCTGGGTCTCCCTGATTCGCTCTTCCTCTTTCTCACCTCTAGAGTTGGATTGGTCCTAGATTTCAGCCTTGACCTTTTATCTCCGTTGGTGTTCACTCTCTAGATGATCTCATCTAGTCCTGTAGGGTAAATGTTCTGATGACTAACAGATTTGGTTCTCCAGCCCCCATCTGTCTCTCAGGAGCTGATATACTTGCACTTGAATGGACCTCAAAGGCGTATTATACTCATAGTCTGTCTCAAACTGGAGGGGTCTACATCCCTCAGCTATTCCATTCCTGTTCTTCCCCATCTCAATATATGGTGACTGTTTTGGCTCAGGCTGCAAACCTTTGTGTCTGAATCCTGTCCCTCCCTTACATATCACATCTCAGCCATCTGAGACCAGTTTTCTCTGCCTTCAGTTATATTCCAAATGTGCCTACTTCCTACCACTTAATGTACAGTCCCTGCCCTGCTCTAAGCCACCGTCATGTTACCCAGTCCAACGTATCTAAGGCTTCTTTGACAGGACCTCATAGCAAAAATATGCTTCAGTGAGGCACAGTGGTATATACCTGTAGTCCCAGCTACTTGGGAGGCTGAGGCAGGAGGATTGCTTGAGCCCAGGTGTTTGAGACCAGCCTGGGTGACATAGTGAGACCCCATCTCAAAAAAACAAAAAAAAAAAAAAAAAAAAAGAAAGGAAGAAAAAGAAAAAAAATATCATATTGCAACCTAGGAGACATATTCATAAATATAAACGGAAGGTTCACAAAACAGTACTTACTTTTACTGTCTGTAATTGCCCTCATATTTTATTCTTTTTTTGTTTTTTTTGAGTTGGAGTCTCACTCTGTCACCCAGACTGGAGTGCAGTGGCCGCTCCCAGCCACCGCAGCCTTGACTTGTTGGGCTCCGGCGATCCTTCCGCCTCAGCCTTCCAAGTAGCTGGAACTAAAGGTGTGTGCTACCATGCCCGGCTAATTTTTTGATTTATTGTAGAGATGAGGTCTCACCAAGTTGCCCAGGCAGGTCTCGAACTCGCAGGCTCAGGCAGTCCACTCACCTTAGCCTCCCAAAGTCGCAGGATTACAGGCTGAGCCACCAAGCCCGGCTAATTTTATTCTTTTATGTCATGAAAAAACAAATAGTAGTTGAGACCTATTTAATTCATTTCATGACCCAGTTTCAGTCATAACCTGCAGTTTGAGAAACCCTGGTTTGGATCATTGCTAGTTAAGATCCACCTTACTGTTGAATCAGAGCATTGGCATTAACTGGAAACTTGTTAGAAATGCAGAGGTCAAAATAAATAAAACAAATTAAAAACCAAACAAAAAAAGAAATGCAGAGCTCAGCCCTTCTTACTGGCCCATTGAATCATAGCCTGTATTGAAGGAGACACCCAGGTAATGTGTAGGCACCTTCAGTGTGAGTAGCACTAGCCTAGAATGACTGCTGTGGTCTTCTAGTAGTTGATCTCCTAGTTCCCAACCTTGCTGACTGACAGTTTTTTCCATCGTGTGATCGGGTGTGAAGCTGGAATGGTCCTGATAAAGCCATTTATTCAGATTCTGCATTCCCCTGCTTAACTGACTTCCCACTTCACATGGAACCGAATCCTACAGGACCTTCTATCAAGTCAGTTTCTCAGCCATGGGTGGCTATGCTTTAAGATCACCCACCGGAGGATTTAAAAAACAGACAAAACAAAATGAAAAAAAAAAAGAACGCAGTGTCTGGGATGTATCACAAAAGAATTGGATCAGAATCTCTGGGTATGCAACCAGGACTGAGAACAGCTATATGAAAGATCTGGTCCCTGCTCATTGGACCTACCTGTAGTTCTCCTGGCTCACTCAACTCCAGCCATATTGGCTACTTTCCTGTCCCTTGCATATCGCAAACTCATTTCTGCCCCAGGGCATTTGTGCCTTCAGATCCCACTGCCTGGAATTATCTTCCTCTGTGGTTTTACAGGACTCACCCCCTTGCTTGCTTCATGCCTCTACACAGATGCCACACCCCAGACCTTTCTGTCTCTTTACCTTTATCCCTTCAGCTGCTTCATCCTTTTGTGTCTTTTGCTTGTTTTGTCTTCATGGCAGTTATTACTCCCAACATTGTATTTTGTGTTGCTTCCTTATTTACTCTTTATCTCCCCCTGTAGAATTTAAGTTGCATGAGGACAAAAACTTTATCTGTCTTGCTCAACACTATATTCCTAGTATCTGGCGCAAAGGAGATGATGTAATTAGCATTTATGAATGAATGAGAGTGGAGTCAACTTTTTACCACTAAGTTGACCCTTGTTGGACAGAGGCAAGAAGATTGTTTTATCCATAGTAATTGGTCCTCTCCATGTAATTTTTGTTCTTATTTATTTATTTGTTATTTTTGTTTTTAGAGACAGGGTCTGGCTGTGTTGCCCAGACTTGCCTTGAACTCCTGGGCTCAAGCATTCTTCCTGCCTCAGCCTCCCTAGTAGCTAGTGACTGTAGGCATGTGCCACCTTGCCCAGCTGAAAAAAAATATTGTAATGTTTTCAAATCGGGTTTCAAACAAAACTTTTGTTTATGGGTAGTATGTCTCTTTAGTCCTTTTTGAGTCTCTTTTAATCTAGTCCCTTTTTCCTTTTTAGTATGCCATTGACTTACTGAATAATATTTGATAATAAAATATGCATGTATTTGAGTAAAACATTTTAATTAAAAAAATTTTTTTCACATAGAGTCTCACTATGTTTCTCAGGCTGTACTCCAACTCCTAGGCTCAAGCCTCCTCAGCCTCCCAAGTAGCTGATATAACAGGTGTGCATCACTGCATTTTGATTAAGGACAGCATTTCCTTATTTCTTCCTAGGGGAAGAACATAGAGGAGAAAGAAAAAAATGGCAGGATAACCTGATTATTTTCCTGAATCAACTTGACTATCTTATTCAGATCATCAGGTCTTTGCCTTAAATTGGCTTCTTTTTTTTTAATGGAGTGGGGGTAGACGATTTCATTTAACCTGAGAAAGTTTTTTAAAAAGAGAAGCTTATGATTACCTGCGGTTGTTAAAATTGATATCTGAGTGTTAAATGTCAGGGGTTATTCTGGCTTGGATTTGGAGGTGATGTATTTAATGTGATGAATTCCTTCAACTTGGTTGATTTTTTTTTTTTTTTAAGTATTCATTTGGAGCAATGTCAGTTTAACAGTCAGATCTGACATAACCGTATTACATAATCAGACTTTTCAAGGATGCAACTTGAAAAGCCTTTACAGTTAGGTTTTAGAACTTCTTTTATTTTGTATGCTTTGAGATCTGTCTTCCTGCTTTTGATCTTTTACTCTTGATCCATCTTTATTCAGGAGGTTAATTCAGAGCTAGAATGCTGAGGAATTCTCCAACTTAAAAGAGAACACAGTGGATAATGTCTCTGTGTAATAACAACATTTGAGTGAGGGCAAAATGCACTAGTGCCTACTTGTCATATTTGGGAATGTCAGGAAGTTGCTTCACCAGTTATGGTTCAGGTGTGAGATCCAGTCCTATATTCAAACTGACTGCCCTGTTTTATGTTTTGTGTTGAATAACAATTGGTCTTTGTTGTGTACCTTGTCTTTTAGTTCCAAAACATTGGTGATGTTATTCATTGTACATTAAACATTTGTATCAACTTTTGCTTATTATGAATAAAATATATAGTCTTTCATCTGCTGTGTGACTGCTTCTTCTCTTTAAGCAAGGCAATTCCTCTTGCTTTCCTTTTGTGGGCTTTATAGTAATCATGATATTCTAGGGTGCAGACAACTGAAAGCTCAGCTCACATAGGCATTAGCTGACTCACATAACTGGCTGGAACTGAGGGGCTGAGGTGATATTGTTGTGTCTCCGGCAGTAGGACTCTGCTACCTTTTCCATGTTTTGTCTCTGCTTCCTTCTGAATTGGCCCTGTCCTCGGACAGGTCCTCCCTTGTGGTGTCTAAACTATCATCTGCAGCTCTGTATTTACATGCTTTTTTCAGCTGTGTTGAGAAAGGAGAATGCCTTTGCCCAACTCCTCAGCTGGTTAAATTTTACCAACTTTGGAACCATGGGCTCTTAGCCCTTATATCCCTCTTTGTACAGGTCTAGATCACAGGCCCACCTTGTGCAGCAGGGAGGTTGAGTGAATTCTACCCAGACAGAGGGCCTTTGAAAGGTGGAAGGCTGGCTCCCTAAGGAAATATGAGTGTTAACGGGAGGGTGGGGGATCGGTCTTATCTGGGCATGATGAGAACCACTGGCTTCTCTGGTCTGATCATTGGGAAGCAATCCCTGGTCTGATAACTTGGAACATGTGTGCCAGAGAAGAACTTGCCAAAGTCAGGAGATTTCAGCTTTTCTTTCTGTGTGTGATTTAGAAATCTCAATGCTTCTTTATGAGCTCTCTGAACAACAGGATATGGTGTTGGGTTGAAGGAGATTTTAGCTTTCCATCTTTGCTTTGATGCTTAGTGTTTATGTCTAATAATACCTTTTATTGTCAGTAATATTTATTCCCATATCTTGTGAACTTATATATGTCATTTCCCATCTTCGAGAAACTGTTACATTTGTAAACAGGAGGTTTAGACAAGTTTATTTTTAGCTCTAAAAACTTTATGCTACCATTTAAACTGCTCCCTCCATTTTTTTTTTTTTTTTTTTTTACTTGGAGTCTCACACTGTCGCCCAGGCTGGAGTGCAGTGGCACACTCACGGCTACCCCAGCATCGACCTGGTGGACTCTGGAGATCCTTCCACCTCAGTCTTTTAAGTAGCCGGAACTACTGGCATGTGCTACCACGCCGGTTAATTTTTGATTTATTGTAGAGATGAGGTCTTGCCATGTTGCTTGGGCTGGTCTCAAACCTGCGGGCTCAGGCAATCCACTCGCCTCTGCCTCCCATAGTGCTAGGATTACAGGCTGAGTCATTGAGCCTGGCTACTCCCTTCATTTTTAGAGAAGGAATATGAGACCCCAAGAGGGGGAGAGATCAGATCTGGTTGCATTTTGTAGTTTATCTAAGGGCTGAGATTACAAAGGAGTGAACACAACAAGAAGGGTCATAACTGGTGACAGGTTTTTTTTGTTGTTGTTGTTCTTTAATCCTTGAATTAGATTCAGAAACATAAATTGAATAATTACGTATAGAGTTAAGATGCTAGTTCCTTGGGACAATACAAAAGTAAATAAGAGGGGCTATTCTATAGGCTGGCTTTAAGCATATAGAATTCTGAAAAAGAGAAAGGGCCACTATATTTTATTAGAATTCCATTACAAGACAAAATAAAACAAATACTAAGCAGACTTGTATAATATACAAGAGACTAGTGCAAAAGAAAGTATAAGACATGTTAAAGACATGCAGCATAAAGTAGGAGATGAAGCTGGAAATGTGAATTGGGGCCCTGTCACCTTGATTGCTGGCTTAAGGAGCTCAGACAATTATTATTGGCTGTGAGTGTTTGTTTATTTCTGGGTAGGGAAGCTTATGGTCAACAGTGTTTCAGAAAACCATCCCTTGTGGAGAGCTGAGAGATTGATACCAGAGAGGCTGTAAGGAGAGTGTCTATGGGAAATTATATGGAAAATGGTGGCATTTGAGCCATGGCAGAGGCAGCAAGAAGGGTGGGGATGGTCATAGGTAGAAGGTAGACTCTCTTGGGCTTGTTCATTGGCTTTGAGAGATACACGTGAGAGAGAAAGAGAGAAGTTAAAGATACTTTAAGCATCCTTTCCTAATTTACCAGGAGAGTAGAGGTGCCATTAGTCAGGACAGATGGTTAGGAGAAGAAATAGATTTGGGATGGGGACAGGACAGAGAATGATTTGATGCTGATCATGTGGCTCTGACCGTAAAGCAGATGTCAGCTGCCCAGATCCTTAGAGTAGCCAGCTGAAGTATAAACAAATGTGGAAATAGACCAGGCAGTTAAATTCTGGTTTGGAGTTCAGAAGAGAGGTTAGAGCTCGAGATGCTAATGTTTATGTCTTCTGCCAAGAAATTGTGTTACTGAGGATTAGGACTGGCTGCCTGTGACAGAAATACAAGTCACAGGGTCTTAAACAAGACAGATAGATGTTATAATGGATACTGTTGGGCATCTCTGCCTGCATCTCCTGGGATCCCTGTGTGTTTATTCTTGGTTTTGTGGGCATTTGCCTTCTACAGCGTGTGCCCTGGTTCATTGTCAGAGGACTGTAGAGCCACTTTGGGCTGTAGAGCCACTTTGCCCTAAGACTCAGACAGCCCAAAGTGCCGAGTCTCCATCTTTCCTCACTCTCACCAGGGATTCACTGAGACAGAAGAATGAAAGCCCAGCAAGCCAGCCATAGGATAACAGGAGGCCTAATTTGTGTTGCGGAGTTCTTCATAAGATAGGGCTGAAGTCATCCTCCATAGAACTGCCTAAAATTCGATCTTGGTAGGCTTTTCTCCTTTACCTGTATTGCTTCCTCCACCTCCTTACAGTTTTCTTCTGGGAGCACTTCTTTAATATATCACCTGTATGTGAATCTTTGCTCCAGGGTTCCCTTCTAGGGAACACAATCCAAGACAGAGGTTCATTTTCATCTGGTAGTGGTGAGTGAAGTGGTGATTTTCATCAAGAGGTAAGTGAAGTCCAGGTCTTGTGTATTAGTTGTGTGGTTGACAAGAACCAGACTCTTTGCCTCTTTCTGCTCTCCTAACCTTAGTGTGTGCCTGTTCTCAGGTTGTCTCCTTATAAGATGGCTACTCTAGCTCCAGCCATCATGTTCACATTCCAGGAAGCAGGAAAGAGAAAAGGGCAAAAGGATGTACCTCCCCACTGAATGAGCTTCCTTTCAAACCCCTGGCCAAAATTCCCCACCCGTGGCCTTTTCACTGACCCCTAATCATGTTGAGACTGGGAATTGTGTAGTATTCTTTTAATTCTGGACCCATTGCTATTTTCCATGATAAAATGGTCCTCTCTTCTGAACTCCAAGGAAGACGGGGGGAATAGGTACTGAGTATGTAGCAGTCTCTGCCACAAAAGTTAAAATGGAAACTGAAAGCCTAGATGATAACACTCATGGAAGCCTGGATGAGGAGGGGGAAGTGCAGCAGAGTGGTTAAGGATATAGGTTTTGGATTTAGACCTGGTTTTAGCACCCTTCCCCTGTACTCATGTTCACCTGTCGTATAACTTGACCAATGACTAAGCTTCAGTATCCTCATCTGAAAGATGAGGATGGTGCTAATAATGGGATCTCGCTCAGAAGGTAGTCATGAGAATTTAAGGCAGATATCACAGTGAAACTCTTACCATAGGATAGGATTTGGCATATATTACATTCCTTTAGGCTATATCATATATGAGGAGCAGAGACATCGGCGGCTTAGGGATATTTCTAAGAGCAGAGAAAGAGGAGACAGTGAAGAGACCTAAAGAAGGGACAACAAAACTGAGAATGGGGACTTGGGGATTGTAGGGAGGTGGATGCTTCAAGAGGAGATGATGAAGAGCGTCACATGGTGCCAAGATTGGGGAAGATAAAGTCAGTTGACTTTTGCCATTTAGCTCATCGATGACCTTTGAGAGAATTTTGGTAGTGAGGCTAGGGCAGAATGTTGTTATGAAATCAGAAAGGCCAGGTAGGGCCCTCATTTTATGGGTGAAGAACTATGGTAGACATTTGTTTTTCTTTGGAATTTACCTTAGTGCATCCTGCGCTGTACTCCCACCATCACGCCACTGATCACAGTAACACCAGAAATGAAATCCAGATACCCTGATTTATGAGGGTCTTACTGTGAGTACCAGCAGCACTTTTCAGAATTGTGATAAGCCCAAATTACAGACAAAAGCTGTTCTAAAATGTTCTCTGCATCTGGAAAGTTCATCAAGTGTAAGTTGGTATCTATATTTTAGGTAAGTCTCTACAGAAAAATTCCCTAATGAGCCAAGAATTGAGAAAAAGTTCCTTAGAGTTTGTTGTAAAGGGTCTTCCCATGAGTTAAAAACTCTTTCCATGAGTTTTTCTTTTCTGCTTTAAAAATATTAGTTGTTTTGTTTTGTTTTGTTTTTGAGTTGGAGTCTCTGTCACCCAGACTGGAGTGCAGTGGCCTCTCCCAGCCACTGCAGCCTCGACCTGTTGGGCTCCGGCGATCCTTCCACCTCAGCCTTCCAAGTAGCTGGAACTACAGGCGCGCGCTACCACGGCCAGCTAATTTTTGATTTATTGTGGAGATGAGGTCTCACCAACTTGCCCAGGCGGGTCTCGAACCCGCGGGCTCAGGCAATTCTCTCACCTCAGCCTCCCAAAGCACGGGATTACAGGCTGAGCCACCGAGCCCGGCTAAAATATGTTTTTTAATAACGTTTACACCTACTGTATGTTTCATCATCTTTGGTTTCAAATCTTAGACTTATTAGTTGAGTGAAATAATAGTCTGCCATTTGTGTAGAGTGCTATTTGTGCTTTGCAGATCCCATGTTTATAGGTGGCAGGGTTGGAACGTGGGGTTTATTTATGTTCTGAAGGGCTTAGTAACTGGTGGTCACAGATGGGCTTTTAGTTCTCCTGACTGGGTTGTTATTATAAAAAAGGTATAAAGTGTCATCTTTTTCTTTTGGGGTTGTGTGGGCTATATGACTGCCTCTTTGTTAGAATTTTTTAAATTGTGATACGCTGAACTTTCTCTCCTCCCTGAAATCTTAGTTTCTTGTATTCAAAACTGCTCATTAGCTGCTGGTCTTCCCACAGTCACCTTGCATTTGTATACCCTGTCAGTGATTAAACTCAGTAATTCCTCCCTGCTCATTATACAGGGTAAGCCAGAAGTCACTCTGGAGGGAATAGGAATGTGGCTGTAATTCATATTCAAACAAATTGACTTTATATTGTTTCTCTCTGGATCAGTAAAAGTATGTCACCTTTTAGAGACTGATATTCTCAGTGGGTTGATTTGTCAACAGGTGTTTGTGGCTTATCTGTATTCAGCAAGCATGAGTTAGGATTGTGGAGTAATAAATGAGTTCGTTCAGAGATGCCCGGGGCAAATGAGAAAGGATGTGCACGGCTGTCTGAAGGTGTCTGCTTCCTCACCTCCAACTACTTGCTGCCACGCAGAAATATGAGTCCAGGGTTGCCAAATCCCGGTTTGTTTTTTAATGAAAAGCTGTGATGGTGGATTTTAATGTGAAACACCCACTTTAAAAAATAGTGGCAGTTAATACCAGTCTGTTTAAAACATTGTACAGGCCAGATAGGACACTGTCTGTGAGCTGGATTTGGCCTGAAGTCTACCAACTAGCAAATTTTACTCAAGTTAATAATTTTTAATTGAAGCTACTATTAGTTCAGTAAATGTGTCCATATGTGGAGAGTAGTTGAGCAGAGTTTTATGAGGCTTGGGATATATGTCAGTGATGAAGGCATCACTCGAGTCCCCCTGGAGCTCACAGTGTAGTGGGGAAATTACGCAGCAATCCAGGGCCCTATGTAAGAAGTAGTGTCCTAGGAGAGGGAAGACAAAAGGCCGTGGAATTTCCCAAGTCTGGAGAGGTGACTCTGGCATCACTGAGGAAAGGTGGCATTTAAATTCTGTTGTGAGGGAGACAGAGCATGGGGGCCTCTCCTAGGCACTGAGGAACATGAGTCAAATTATAGAAATGAGAGACAGCAAGCTGGTCAATGATCTGGTTTGGCTCAAGGTAAAGTACCAGTTAACTTTCATTTGGAGACTCCATCCTGGTGTGATGTGTGGTCCTCTCTAGCTGCTGTTTATTGCAGGCCGCCTTCTAGGACCCTTCCAGGCTGTATGGCTGGGTCTGAGGTATACAAAGTCACAATGGTCTTCTCACTGCTGTTAATGCCTGCGCTTGGTTTTGCAAACATCTGTAGAGATATATGCATTGGGAGGCTGACAGTGTTAAAAGACTCAGGTTCAGAGAACTGGGTTGATAAAGCATCCTTCAGCTCACCTGCTTTATGATTCCTTAACTGATTCTCCTCTGAGTCTTCTGTTTTCTGTACCTTACTGGTTGGCACATGACATGGGCTTTCAGCATCTTTTGCAGGATCTATACAACCTTGTGTGACTCTGGGTAGTAAGGCATGACAAGCTTCAATGCCTCCTCCTAGTTAAAATGTGTACCATCCTTCCCCTTCCTCTCCCCTGGTTGTAAGGAAGTCACCCTTCCTTTGTGACTTGTCATTGGCTCCTGCACATGTCATATGGCAGTCATCTCTTTAACTGGGATACATGATTCTTGAGGGCAGCAAGGAGGTCTTCCCACATCCCTGGGAGTGTTGCAGGAAACCCTGGTTTGACCAGAGAATTAAAAAATAAAGACAAAATTATAGAAAACATGGTTATTACCTCTACCTTTAAGATGCTCATAAAGTGAATGAGTTATGCTAAAGGGTCTGTGAAGGCTTGCAATAAAGAAATTGTCTTAACTTTGTCTAAACAAAGTTTTCCAAAATTATACCTTAAAGTTTGGGCTCCAGATTGGAGTTCAAGTGAAACCTCATGTAAGTTACTTAACTTCCCTGAGCCTCACTTTATTCTGAGAACATTGTCAAACCCACTGGGCACCCTGATACCTCTTAAAGTGGCCAAATCCACTTTGTTCATGTAATTTTTTACAGCATGACTTTCAGAACTAAAGATCAGATTCTGGAGATGGTCTGTAGTGCACAGGATCATTACTAATGAGTTTTTTTTTTCCTTCTTTTTCTGGACATCACCTAATTTTGGAAAAATGTACTGAAATGCTCTCATTTGGAGAATTTTATTGAAAATATTTACTGAGGGTTTCTTGTATGTAAAACAGTTCACTCTTACTACGATCCTCAGATGTGAATCGTTTATTGTTAGCCCCATTTTGTTGGCACTGGTATAGGATCAGAGAGGTTGAATACATTGTCCTTGGGTTATAGAGCTAGTAGGAATGGAGCCCATCCTGAACCCAGAGCCTGTGTTCGTGACCTCACTATCTACACTTGCAAATCAGCAGCCCACAGGCTGACTCCTGCTCACACTTGCTTTTTGTTGAACATGCACCATATTTTTAAAATGGTGTTAGTTGGTTTACCTATACACTTTGGGAGATTTTACATAAAAAACAACAACAACAAATTTTGGACCTTTTGAAGAAAATTTGAAAGACCTAGCCACATTGGATTAGCATTCCCAAATGTCAACAAATGTCAGAAACCAGCAGATTTCCCCTTTTGGGGGAACAAGCACTCTACAGTTTGCTAATAAATTTCTTTGGCCCTTGCCGTACAATTCTTGAATGACTGCTGTAGGCAGTTGGTTTTGTGATGCTGTATTGATTCTTAAAAATTGGGGACAAGAAAAGAAATGAACTCTAAAAGTGAACATTGTTGAATGAAAGTCCTCACCCACTCAGACAGTGGTGATATTTTGACAGTTGGGTTTTTCAGAGTCATGAACTTGACGTCCCTGATGCCAGCAGGGGACAGATCTGTTCTCCACTGAAGTAGTCGTGGGGTAGTGTCAGTTTGGTGTGTTAGTATGCATTTTGTAGGGTGTGGATATAGTTGTTCTGTATGTGTGTGTTTTTAATAGCTTTATTGAGGCATAATTGGCATATATTAAGCCCCATATTTTTAAAATATACAATTTAAGTTCTGACATATGCATACATCCATGAAACTGTCAACATAGTTAAGATAATTAAGACCTTTATCACCCCCAGAAATCTTCTCTTGCCCCTTTATGGTCTCTTCTCCCTCCTTCCTGCCCCCAAGGCCCAGAAAACCCTGATCTGCTTATGCTTCATCTGTAGATTAGTTTGCATGTCCTAGAATTTTTGTCTATAGATGGATACTGCATATACTCTTTTGTCTGATGTCTTTCAAACAACATAATTATGGTAAGATTTATTTATATTGTTGGGTGTGTCAGTAGTTTAGATTTTTTTTTTTTTTTTTTACTGGTTTGATGCTTTCACTGAATTCCTTGGTTTCCACTCAAGGCAGACTTCTGGACACAATGGCTCCTGGCTTCTAGTTCTACAACCATTCATTGTGCACATCCCTCAAGTTCTTCTGTGGGTTAGAATTGGCACAAAGGATTTCTGTGTCTTATATTGATTCCATGATTCTAAGGAGACACCAACCTCTAGGTTTCGTTGTGGTGGCCTTCTTAGAGAACACATAGGTAGGCTTTTTAAAGATTCATAGGCTGGAGCTCAGAAAGAGCACTGGCTTTGTGGACCTTTCTGCTTTGTGTGTGTGTGTGTGTGTGTGTGTGTGTGTGTGTGTGTGTGTGTGTGTGTGTGTGTTGAGAAGAATTTAAATAGTATTAATTTTTAGCTTCTAAATTGAGAACACTTTCCTGGCATTTGTCAAATATATGTGAATGTTTATGTGTCTTCTATGTAAAATGATAGTCTGTGGGCTGTTTAGGAATTATAACGTGGAGATTATGGTGTGATGGGTGGTATTCTGGGAATGTAAAGTTAATGATGGTAGATACATTCCTTGGAAGGTCAAGATTGTGTCATATGATCTAATTTCCATTTCTGTTCCCCTAAGATTGATTTGTTTCCCAAGGGCTAGTCCCACAGAACATCAGTAGCCATCATACAACACTGGATTGGAGAAAGAAAAATATGAACACCACTTAATTTTTTGGTTGTGTGGCACAGCTCATGAAACCATATCAAGATTTTGTGGTCTTCAGAGAACTCCATTCAGCATTACAATTTGCTTTTATTCCTGGAATAAATAGATTCTAAGTTAATTTCTAGAATTTTTTTTAATTAATAATTGAGAAATTCTGTTTTTCTTTTGTTAGTAGTAGTTAAGCATGTAGAGGGTTTGGTGGACATTAATCCACTGTTGGATGTAAAGGGGAAAGAAACATATAATTTATGGTCAGTTGATTTTCAACATAGGTCCCAAAACAATAAATGAGGGGAAATATTCTTTTCAACAAGTGGTGTTGGAACAACTGGATTTCCACATGTGAAAGGTTGAAGTTGAACACTTACCTTATACCATATATAAAAGTTAACTCAAAATGGATCAAATATCTAAATACAAGAGCTAAATTGGTAAACCTTCTAGAAGAAGACGTAAGTGTGAATCCTCATGACCTTGGGTTAGGTGATGGTTTCTTAATATCACATCCAAAGCATAACAAACAAAAGGATAATTAGATAAATTGGACTTTATCAAATTGGACTTCCAAGGATACTGTCGAGTGAAGAAACAACTCCAGAAAGGGAGAAAATATTTGCAAATTATTTTTGTAATACAGGACTAGTAGTATCTAGAATATATCAAGAATTCTCACAGCTCAACAATAAAAAGACAACCCAATTTAAAAATGAAAAAAGACTTTGAATAGACATTTCCCCCCAAAAAATATACAAATGACCAATAAACACACGCAAAGTTGTTCAATGTCATTAGTCCCCTGTGAAATACAAATCAGAACCACAATGAGCAATCACTAGGATGGCTACAAAAAGATGATCAATAATAAGTATTGGTAAGAATGTAGAGAAATTGTAACCCTCATATATTACTGGCTAGATTCTAAAGTGAAGCAAGCACTTTGTGAAAGTTTACCAGTTCTTCAAAGGATTAGATATAGCGTTACTATATGACCCAGCAGCTCCACTCCTACGTATATATCCAAGAGAACTGAAAACATACATCTACATAAAAACTTGTATATGAATGTTCATGGCAGCATTATTTATAATAGCTGAAAAATAGAGACAACACAGATGTCTATCAGCTGATAAGTGGATACACAAAATATGGGAGAGACACACAATGGAATATTATTCTGCCAAAAAGGAATGAAATACTGGTACATGCTACAACTTGAATGAATCTTACAAACTTTTTTTTTTTGAGTTGGAGTCTCACTCTGTCACCCAGGCTGAAGTGCATGGCATACTCAAGGCCACCACAGCCTTGACCTGCTGGGCTCAGGTGATCTTTCCACCTCAGCCTTCTAAGTACCTGAAACCACAGGCGTGTACCATCATGGCTAGCTAATTTTTAAAAATTTATTGTAGAGATGAGGTCTCGTCAAGTTGCCCCAGCTGGTTTCAAACCCCTGAGCTCAGGCAGTCCTCTTGCCTCTGCCTCCCAAAGTGCTGGAATTACAGGTGTGAGCCACTGTACCTGGCTGAACCTTCTAAAATGCCAAATGAAAGAAACTTGTCACAAAAGGCTACCTATTTTATTTTTCCATTTATGTGAAATGCCCAGATCCATCGAGACAGAAAGTAGATTATTAGTTGCTGACTTTGAGGGGAGGGGAGAATGAGTAGTAACTATTAATGTAAAGGATTTTTGTTTGGGAGGAGTATTACAATGTTCTGGAATTAGATAATGGCAGTGGTGATACCAACTGTGAATATTCTAAAAACTGCTGAATTGTACTCTGAATTGTATTGGATGTGAATGATATCTCAATTGAAAAAATGACTACATGTGAAAAAATGTTCAAGCTTACTGCTAACAAAACATATGCAAACACTACAACAGAGATATATCAAATAAAATAACAAAGCATCAACTTTTGGCTAAAAGACAAGTGGAAAAATAAATGAAGGAGAAGAAAATAAGTCAAGATTTGCTTTTTGGATGACAGTTTTGGAATGTGTCTGATGATATATTTTAAATGGGAGGTACATTCATTTAACAGAGGTTTTTGTTTGTTTGTTTTTGAGTTGGAGTCTCACTCTGTCGCCCAGACTGGAGAGCAGTGGCCGCTCCCAGCCACTGCAGCCTTGACCTACTGGGCTCCGGCGATCCTTCCGCCTCAGCCTTCTGAGTAGCCGGAATTACAGGCACGCGCTACCACGCCCGGCTGATTTTTTGATTTATTGTAGAGATGAGGTCTCGCTGCCCAGGCGGGTCTCGAACCCACGGGCTCGGGCAATCCATTCACCTCAGCCTCTCAAAGGCACGGGATTACAGGCTGAGCCACCGAGCCCGGCTAACAGAGGTTTTTGAAGGCTAGCGTGCTGGCTAGGCCCTTTGGAGCACAGTGATGAGTAAGACCCAGGACTTGTGCTTGTGGTTGTTCACAGAGTTGTGGCTGTGGAAGGGAGTTCATGTAGGTAGGATGGAAGTCAGAAGTTTCTGCTGAGGCACCAGAATTCAAAGGATTGCTGCATTCCTGAGAATGGGCCAAGGTATGTATAAAAGTGTCAGCTGAAAAAAAGTTACAGCTGGATTAATTGGAGAGCTGGTTATGTGTCTCTTCTGCTTGGGGAGGGATGGGGTGTCTGATTCTGACAAGAGATTGCATAGAGGATAAAATGGTCTATCTAGCTGCACTTGACAAGCAAAGTAAAATGATATTTCTGCTGCATTGGCATCAATTTGCCAGAGCAAGGAATTTGTGACTCTTCCACAGATATAGGCCCTGTGTAAATGAGCTGGGGGGTCATCTTAGCTGGAAAGGGGCCCTGCTAAGCAGAGAGCCTGGGGGTGGTGTGCTGGATCTGCAGTGGCTAGGGAGAGACTGTGATTGCCAGAATAAAGGTTTCTCCCGCTGAAGAGGGAAGGCAGAGGAAGAGCCTCTAGCAATGGCAGACTATCCTCCAAGATGCCTGTGGAAGTGCCAGTGAGAACAGATGGATGCCATGAGTCTTCAGATGTAATGCCCCAGGAGGGACACAACACCCCTTTGTAGTATTCCAGCTGGAATCCAACTGTGAGGAAATACTAGTCAAGCCCCCAAAGAGGAGGAGCATTCTGTTTTTTTTTTAAGAGAGAAATTGTTTTATTCAAAAATGTCCTTGTCGTAAAAGACAAAGAATGGCTTTAAAATATGATAGTTTAGGATGAGTACC